>JAQHUG010000076.1:3025195-3119373 GCA_028555095.1 Dicrostonyx torquatus | reverse complement strand
CTGAGTAGTATTCTAATGTGTATATATTCCACACTTTCTGGATCCATTCTTCCATTGAGGGGCACCTAGGTTGTTTCCAGGTTCTGGCTATTACGAATAATGCTGCTATGAACATAGTAGCACAAATGCTTTTGTAGTACGGTTGATCAATCTGCATTCTTATATAGCCCAGAACCACCTACCTACCCAGAACACTGCCCATAGTGGACTGGGCCCTCCTTGTCACTTATTAATCAAGAAAATGACCCCCTAGACTTTTCAATAGGCCAATATTGAGGAAGGACATGTTTTCAGTTGAGACACCATCTTCCCAGGTGATCCTGACTTGAGTCAAATTGGCCAAAAAAGTAACTAGCCAGTCCAGAATGATAACCCTCTGGTCACTATTAGAGGAATTGTGCTGTGTTCCTCAGAAGCAGTTCACAGTGACTTATGCAAAGCTGTTTCTAGTGTACTATTGGGCCACTCACAGCACATAGAATGATATTTGGTGATAGTGATGACAATATATATTTAAAACAATGCTGAAAATAATCTGACTTCTGACTCAAAAAAGACTTTATTCTGAAGTTTAATGGCCAGTGACAAAGCATGGATTACAAATGCAGAATTGAAGCTACAGGTATCTAAAATGCAAGGGGAAGACAAGGAAAACGGCAAGGCCCTGACTCACGCCAGATAATTGGTCTCCCTTGTGGGCGTAATGAACTCTGCCCTCTGTGCTCCATCATGCCATGCTTATGGCCCTTCTGAGGCTCTTTAACGTAACCAGTCTTTCTCCATCCTGCCAACCAGCTCCCAAATAATAACACAGAGACTTATTGATTATGAAAGCTCAGCCTATAGCTTAGGCCTATTCCTAACTAGCTCTTACAGCTTAAATTAACCCATTTATATTAATCTATATTCTATCACGTAGCTCACCTCTCTTCCATCTTGCTATTCTTGATTCCTCTCTGTTCTCCTAGCATCTCTCAAAGAGCACTTAAATTCCTTTACCTCTTCCTTCCTCTTCCCAGGAATCCCACCTAAACCTCCCACCTAGCTATCGGTCATTAGCTTTTTATTACACCAATCACAACAATACAGCTTCACACCATGTACAAATATCCCACAACACCGTAAGGAGAACTAAGCAGAGTTATGTAGCATATTCACAGGATGGAGGGTGGGAATGAGAGGTCTGGCCTCTGTATGCCTCCCCTCCCCACGGGAGTGTGTGTGATATAGGTGGACAGCATCGTAATCTGTTTGCTGGCATTTCACCCTCCCTGGCATTGTGTTAAAAAGTAATCAGATAAGCTGACCTTCTGAAAAGTCTGTATGGACTCTTACAGGTGGACTCATCGTAAATGACAGTCACGTCTGGGATCAAGGAGGGAGCAAGGCCCCACACCAACTCACTGGGTCCAGGCCTGTGAAATGTAAATCTTCATTTCCCACAAAAGAGCTAAGCTTGCAACTCCAGCTTTTCCCACGCCAGGTGATGTGGGGGAAAATCACAAAACTGCTGTGGAAAGCCCTCTCAGCCACCCCAGTCCAAGATAGCTCTACTCTAAATTAGGACAGCATGCCTGTCCTATTAGTTTTCCGTGGGCATTTTACAAAATTAGCACGACTCTGGTGCCATAAACCAACACGCATCAATTATCCTGAAGTTCTCTAGTTCATACATCCAAAGTGGGTCTCCAGGTGCCAGTGAGGCTGTGTCCCTCAGCAGGGTCTGGGTGAGGCTGTGTCTATCTCTCTAGGCTCTGGGGGCCCTTGGTCCTTTGCTCTCTGGGCTTTGAGCCTGGGCCACCCTTCCTCCCGGAGCAGGACAGTCCCTCACACACATCCCTTCCCTCTGACTCATCAGCTTCTCCCCCTTTAAGGCCTCTCATGGTGACATTGGGCCTGCCAAGATAATCCCAGATAAACGCCTGTTGTGAATTCTGTTAATTAGTAACCTTAATTCCCCCTGACATCTTAATAACCCTTTGCCACCCCAAAGGGGATCTCCAACAGGTTGTAGGAAATAAGATGCTGTCTTATTTTCTTTTCCTGTTTGGGTGAGAAAATACCCTGACAAAGGAAATTTAAGGAAAGGGGAATGGGGGTTATGCTAGCTCACAGTTCAAGGGCACGCACTCACACTCACACACATTCACAGAAACAGTAAGGGTGTAAACTCTAAGGTGGTCTCACAAAGTCAAAATCACTTAACATATTTCTTGGTGTGGGTCTCTATTGTTAAGTGGCGTGTGATTATAGTCACCTCATGAGATGTAAAGTGACCACCTCAAAACATAATGGCTTAAGTCATCAATGCCTTAACTATTTTTTTTTTTTTTTTTGGTTTTTTCGAGACAGGGTTTCTCTGTAGCTTTGGAGCCTGTCCTGGAACTAGCTCTTGTAGCCCAGGCTGGTCTCGAACTCACAAAGATCCACCTGCTTCTGCCTCCCGAGTGCTGGGATTAAAGGCGTGCGCCACCACTGCCTGGCAATGCCTTAACTATTAAAATGGCAGTTGGTTCCAGTGGGTCAACTGTAGGTTGACTAGGGAGCATTGTCAGCTTCTGTCCCTTGTGGTAGAGCTGAAGTCACTCATATGGCTGGATTCAGATTGGAGCTTAGAAATACAGCCCGTTAATCCGCAGAGTCCAGTTCTTTAGCCTCGTGTCCTTCATTAATTAAGGAGTGTCCCTTGAACACCATTACCACATGGCAGCCAGCTTCAACGAGAACAAAAATAAAGGCTGCAGGTTGTGTCCTCAAACTGGCACAGCTCTGTTCTTGTTGAAATCAAAAGAGACGTAGGTCCAGCCAGACCCCGGAGAAGGAGAATGGATTCCTTGTCTCTGTTCAGAGAGGTGTGGGAGAAACCAGTGCAAGGTCGGCCAGCAGACTTCCCTGTAATGAGTTCTCAGAACAATCAGACTGTGGCACTGCTCCCCAAGTCCTAAGTGTTGGTTGTGGGCATGGTTGTTCTCAGCCTGGTTGGGGAGACACCCCCCTCAAGGCAGCCCTTTGCCACACAGTCACCTGACTTCTACCAAGACAACCCCTGCCAGGCTCTGAAGGCAGCCTCAGTAGCTACATTCAACAGCCCTGGAGCTGATGAGAGCTGGACCAGCCTGGGGTACAGTGTGAGGCTCTTTTTTACAAACAAAAAGAAAATAATGTGTATGCATCATGTAGATTTTGTGCGTTGGACCCACTAAGCAAAGCTGAAGACCACTAATTTAGTCTTTCCCAACTTCCTGTACTGTAAGCCATTTTTAATCTGCCAGGCATTTGTGGTCCAGGCAGAGACACCGTGCAGGGCAGTTGGAATGGGAGCTACAGATTGCCTGCTAATGAGTCATACAAGAAAGGACATACTCTGTCCTTTCTTCACAATTTTACTCCAGAAGATCAATGAGAGCAAACATGACATCTTGGACAAGAGGACCTTCCCCTTCCTCCTTTCTATCAAATAGCAACTTTTCTCATATTGTAACTCATTTATAAAAAGAATTTGTTTAGACTTGGGTTGTGGTTCAACGATGGAGAATGTGTTTAGCAAGTGTGAGGCCCTGGGTTCAATCCCCAGCAAGCCTCCCTCCCCCTGCCAGAAGTAGCATATGCTTCGTCTATCACTTATGGTACTGGGAATGATAATCAGCAAATACAAAGATTACAAATAAAAGTGGGTAGTATTTTCAAAAAGCACTGTCTCCAGAGAAAAATGAACCTCAGTCTGGGTATGTGGCTCAGTTGTATCACGTTTGCCTACCCTGCACAAGGCTCTGGGTTCCAGTCCGACCACCACATAAATCAGGTATGGTGGTACACCTGCAATCCAGTACTCCCAGCACGTGCAGGTGAAGGCAGGGGGAATCAGGCATTCAAGTTCAACGTCAGCTACATAGCAAGTCTGAAGCTACCCTATCACAGCATGAGACCCTGTCTCCAAAAAATTAGATATTAAAAAAGAACAATACAACTGAGCCTCTAATTAAGATATAAACATCAATACCCGGGCCAGAGACAAGAGGACACTCTGGAGTCTTCTATGTTGCAGCTTTAAACAAACAGTACAGACATCTAGAGGAGCTCTTGGGACAATGGCTCTTGTGAAGTAGACCACCCAAGAAGGAAGACCTTAGCCAGAGCCAAGAACGAGCTCACACACCCTACCTTACCTTCCTCCCTGCACCCCTGCCCCCCCCTCTCTCTCTCTCTCACACACACACACACACACACACACACACACATACAGCTCAGAAGGTTCCAGTACCTGTATCACACACACACACACACACACACACACACACACACACACAACTCAGAAGGCTCCAGTTCCTGTGCCTTCCAGAGACCAGCCATCTGACCTGTGTGAGAGGTCTGTCCTTCCTTGCAGATCACAGAGGCCCCACCTGCTGCACACACTGCCTATCTCTTTGTTTTTGTGCGGCCCTAACACAATACTCAAGACTGGTAATATATAAAGAAAAGACACTATTTGCTCACTTTGGGGCTGGGAATTCCAAAGCAAAGGGATGACACCCACAAAGGCCTTCTTCCTGGCGATCCTAAGATGCACAGTTAAAGAGAAGAAAGTTGGGACTGACAGGTACTTGTTTTTATATCTCCCTTGTGACAATGAATCTACTGTGACAATGACATTAGTCCAGTCCTGAAGGCGGAGCTTCATGACCAAAGCATCTCTTCAAGGTCTTACATCTCAACATCACGGCACTGGTGATTATCTTCCCAAACATGAACTTTGGAGGACATGTTCATGCAACAGCACTGTGCAGGAAGCTAGCTCGAGAGACCAACAGACCAGACAGGATAAGCCAAGCTTTCCCACTGGCTTCCTCCCTCTGTCTTGGAGTTGAGAAATTCCTGACTGTAGACATATACCCCATGGCTCAGTAATTTCAATATGTCTACACACGGTGTCCTATATATGCATGTTTTACATGAGAAACATGCACATTTGAAAATAAATCAGACAAAATTTATACTAACGTGGAATGTCATCTGCCACAACAGTTAGACCATTGTAGAAGGTTCTAAACTTAGGAACCATGTGTTGAAAGAAGGCTCCAGGCGTGGTGTCTCATACCTGTGACTTTAACACCCAGGAGGCTGAAGCAGGATGATGTCCCAAATTCCAGACCAGCCGGGATAGTTTAGTGAGATCTTGTCTCAAAATAAAATGTAGAGAGAAAGCTAGAAACTAGTTCAGTGATGGAGTCCTTGTCTGGTGTGGCGGGTAGGGGTGGAGGGCCTTAAAACAAAATAACAAACTGAAGTTTAGTCCCAGGAAAGGCATGGTTACTATAAAGTCTCCAGAACGTCATACAGAGTCTAGACACTCCACACAGAACCAGCGCTGCCTCACAATTAGATGGTGTTGATTTAAAAGGCTGGGGATTGTAGCTTATTCTCCCTCAGTTCTCCTGGGACCTACAGATTTTTAGGGGAGCAGATACTTGGGGATATTAGTTTATGTAGTCTTCATACTCTGGTGGGATAAAAGGATAAGCATCTAGAAGCAACTGGGTATGGGTCAAACAAGCAATGGAAACCTAGGAGAAGGCCAGAGGCCAAGAAGATGGCCCTAAGAATTTTTCTAGCAGCAGAGATCCACTTTGAATTCTATTTAATTGAGATGAGGAAATACAATGCCCTAGCAAGAACCCTGGACCAGAAGTCAGGACACATGGGTTTACTCCAAGCTTTGGTTCTGCCATTGACACTTAAGTGACCTTGGGTGACCATCTCTTCGAGGCCCACTCACCTTATTTTCTGAAGTTTTCCTTGAATAGTGAGTTGGTGATGAGGCATAGAAGAGATGAGGTGTTCATATGAGCAAGCTTTGAGACATAGTCAAATGTCCAATAGGAGGCAAATACTGGCTTTCTTGCTTGACGTTGAGTAGAAACTGGAAGTGTGACTGAAATCAAGCCCTGGATCATTGGCTCAGGTCTGTACCATGGTGATATGGGATGCTCCTCTGTGTCCTGTAAATATGTTTGATTACCATTGTTTAATAAAGAAACTGCTTTGACCTATGGCAGGGTAGAGTATAGCTAGGCAGGAGAGCCAAACTGAATACATGGAAAAAGAAGGTGGAGTCAGGGAGATCCCAGCAGCCATTAGAGAAGCAAGATGTGAGGTAACAAGCCATGAGCCTCATGGTAAAATATAGCCTAATAGAAATGGTTAATTTAAGTTGTAAGCACTGGTTAATAATAAGCCTGAGCTAATAGGCCAAACAGTTTGTAATTAATATTAAAACTCAGAGTGGTTATTTGGGAACTGGCAGGCAGGAGAGAAACCTCCAGTTACACCATGGGATCCTTGGAAGAAGCATGCTGGACCTGCATCTGAGTTGGGCTGATCAAGATGCTTTCCACTGCATTCTGCTCCAGGCCACATAGAATACTAGGAGGAGGGTGGAACTGAGGACACATCTCATAAGCAAAGACTAGAGGACCTAAAGTAGTTTCTTGTGTTCCTGATGTCACCAGCTGGAACAATCTATTCCCAAGTGTCTGTTCTGTATAATAGTTACCTTTCTCATTGTTGTGCCAAAATCCTTGAGGAAAAGCAGCTTAAGACAGGAAGGATTAATTTGACTTACAGATCCAGGGGTGTGGTCCATCAAGGCATGGAGGCAGGAGTTCAAGACAGTTGGTCACATTGTACTTGCGATGCTCAGCTCACTTTGTCCTTAAAACTTAGTCATAAATTTATTCCACAGAATGTCCCCACTCAATTACATGTGATCACAGGAACCTTAGAGTCAAGAAGTGTGTCTTCAATTAGCCAAGTCTAGACAATCTTTCTCAGACACCTCAGTGATTTGTTTTCTAGGAGATTCTAGAGCAATGCTTCTCAACCTTCTTAAAGATGCGATCCTTTTCTGCAGTTCCTCATTTTGTGGTGACCCCCAACCATAAAATTATTTCATTGCTCCTTTATAACTATAGCTTTGCTACTGTTATAAATCGTCATGTAAATATCTGATCTGCAGGATCTCTGATATGTAACCCCAAAGGGGTCCAAACCCATAGGTTGAGAACCACTGTGCTATATCCTATCAAGCGGACCATAAAAGCATACATGCTGTTTGGGCTGCTAACTTGGGAACAACAGAAATTCATCACAGCTCTTGAGTTTGCAAAGCCTAAGAACAAAGGTCTGGCAAGGCCATTACCTGATTCATAGATGATGGCTTCTGCATATGGCTTTATATGATGGAAAGGATGACTTTTTTTTTTTTGTTAAGCCCACATTTACAAGAGTCCTGATGGCACCAATGAAGAAACCCTTGTAACCTCGCCACCCCCAAGTCCCTCCTACTGCTGTCACCTCAAGGATTAGGATTTAGCATGAGCTCTAGTGAAGCCTAAACATTCAAATCCAATAACTGAGAAAAAATGGTAGAGGGAAGAGTAAAAGGCTAAAAGTAATTTTTACAATTCATTCAAGGTATGGGAGGGGGCTCTGGAAACTGGAGACATCACTCAGCAGTTAAGAGCACTCGCTGCTCCTACCGAGAGCCTGGGTTTAGTTTCTAGCACCCATGTCATGCAGATCACGAGTGTCTACAAATTCCAGGAGATCCAAGGTCCACTTCTGGACTCTAAGGTTCCTGTGATCACATGTATGCATAAATACACACAACAAAATATGTAAGTAAGTAAATAAACAAATGAATAAAATTTTAAAAGAAAAGTACAAACTTCCATTTTGGAGACCTGTTAGCAGAGAGTGCTCTTTTGTTTCCTGGCCTCCCAGACCCAAATAATCACACAGAAACTATATTAACTACAACACTATTTGACCAATGACTCAGGTGTATTCTTAACTAGCTCTTACTTCTTAAATTAACCCATTTCTATTATTCTGTGTATCGCCACAAGGAAGTGACTTACCAGGTAAGGTCTCCTTCAGCAGCTACATGGTGTCTCTTTGTCTCCATCTATTCTCTCTATATATCTCTGTTCAGATTTGCCATCTGCCTTTATTTTGCCCTGCCATTGGCTGAAGCACCTTCTTTATTAACCAATGGTAATAAAACATATTCATAACATACAGAGGGGAATCCCACACTATCTCCTCTTTTCTATCTAAATAAAAAGGAAGGTTTTAACTTTAACTTAGCAATATTACACATAACAAAACAGTTATTAAGCAAGAATTATAGTTATAATCTTTAGTCTATTTGTATCTGGCAAAATTAAAGAAAATATATTATCTATTCTATCTTTGTGAGTCTAAAGTTTTATATCTAATTTATCCGTTACCATAACTAAGGAAAACTATAACTGTCTGTCTTCAACTCTTCAAAAACTCCAGAAGGATATATATAAAAACATTACTTAAGTAAACAGGAAGTGCAGTATAAGCAACTTCCAAACCTCTAGAATTGACAAAGACATTTTACTGCCTTGATAGTCACCCAAAGTTCTTTGTAACATTGGAGCATCCATCTTCAGCCTATAGGACCATAGTATCTGGCAGACTTTTCATGAAGCAGGAAGTTTGAAAGACTGCTTTGCCTATATTCACAGTTTGTCAGTCACTTTCTTCTGTGTCCTGCAGAATGTCTAGCAAACTCTTTCATGAAGCATGAACTCTGAAGGAGTGTCTTACCTCTTTTGGTAAGTTCAGTAGATTGTTCTGTGGGTTCTGCATGTTCAGTATCACCAGCATGCCATCAAGCAGTCCAAGACAGACCAGTGCTTTTTTTTGTCCAAATAGCTAGCAACTCCATAAGGTGCCTCTTCAATGCTCATCATCCTCTTGAAGTAATTGGTGCTGCTAGAAGCAGACAGGTCTCACTGTCAAAAAATACATAAGTTCTTAAAACCTTTTAAAAGCCATATTCTGTAGGTCTTTGAAGTACTGAAGATTATCTATCTAACTGAAATATATATATTTCTAACTGAAATATATATTTATTTCTGTATATCTAGAAAACCTAACTAATGTAATCAAAAGTTTGATTACTATAGATGACTATTATTCTCTATTCCTTAACTATAAATTTCATTTTTAAATGAGCTACATAAGCATGATACCTTAAATAAGAGTAGAAATATATATGTATATATACATGGTACAACAAAATTGACTTTAAATTTGTATAAATAGAACAATATACATACTAATACAAAGTATTGCTCTATAAATCACATCTCCTTTTAAATGAAAACAAACATTTATAAAGAATTATTTTGGGAATTTGGATGTAGTTTTCTCTAAACTACTTCCTGCTGTTTGTTGGGTGGGAAAAAAAATGAGATGGGTTGAATACGTAGGGTCAGAAGGACAGAGGGGAAGACTGATGGCCATATGTGGCTTATATAGCAGTGAAACTATGGGGCCGTGATCTGCTGCAGCAATGAAACACCCAGGTTAACATTCCTGCAGTCTCAGAAATGGATGGGAAATGAACAAGCAGTCTCCACTTACCCAGACTTCCAGGTTCAGAGAATGAAAAGCAGTTTCTTTCATCCCTGAATGTGTGGATTAAAGTTTTAAGGTGGGGAGTGCGGATACGAATTCCCTTTGGGAAGTTTGGGAGAGGAGTTACTAAACAGCAGTCCATAAGTAACTGTAGAGCTCTTCTGATGGTCCCTGATTCAGCCTGCCCTCACCCACATGCTTGGTGGGAAGCGAGAAGTCCATAAAAATGATTGGGAGGTCTCATTAGACGTGGCCTTCATTCAAAGCAAGCAATATCTAAAACACAATATCCTGAATTAGACATAGATTAATTACAGAAGAAGGAGAAAACGAAGAGGGTCAATATTTATTGAGTATCGTCTGTTTGCCAAGAACTATACTGGGTACTTTACACACATGAATTAACCTTTGCAATGAGTTAACCTTTATGGTGACATTAACCCTAAAGCAGCCCTCAGAATAACTTCCTTATAGAGATAAATGTGTTGAGGCTTCGGGAGATTAAACAGTTGTCAGTTATCACAGTTACCACAAGGCAGAACTAGGCCTACCTAGGACTCAGGTCTTATACCAATGCCACCTCTGTGTGTGTGTGTGTTGTGTGTGTGTGTGTGTGTGTGGTATGCGTGTGTGCATGTGTGTGGTATACAGGTACTGGACAGAACATAGAGTCTTTCATGAATTGGAAAACGGTTCTACCACTGGACTCTTCCACCAGGTCCAATACTCTCTCCCACGGGACTCTCTGTGCTATAATCTCTGGATTAGAAGGCAGAGTGACAGAAAGCAAAAGTGATTAGAAAGCCTTGGGGAGGTGGGATGAAACCACAACTTTTAGATAACATGATGAGCAAGGCAGAACAAAAGACGAGCAAGGACTCACTGTACCTGTACAAGGACCCATTCAGGATCTATGCTGACCCTTAGTATAGGAAAGCATCAGCTATGGCGGTGATAGCCACACTGTGTTCTCTGGAAGTGTGATGAGGATGGAGGAGGACGTGTACACCGGAAGCACAGGTGGAGGCTTCCCACAGATGGGCTCTGTGAAAACTGATCTGAAGCCAGGGATGGCTGGACTCAGAAGATAAAAAGTCAGTCTGGGACAAGCTGGTGTCTGCCTGGAGAAAAGTGAACCAAGTACCGCAGAGGCCACAGGATGCTGAGATGTGTTTCTTAGGACAGTCACAGGGCTGGAGGATGGCTCAGTCAGCAAGGTGCTGACTTCCTAAACATGAAGACCCCAGTTCAAACCCCAGAAGCCACCATGAAAGACTGAGGATAACAGTACCCATTTGTAAGTCCTATATTGGAGAGACAGAAATGGGTAGACCCTTGGGGCCCCCTGACAAGCCACCCTAGCTGCTTGGTGAGTGGATGGCATTTGAGGAATGACAAGCAGTGTCATACAACTACAGCACTTGGACACACACACACCAATTCCATCGCCACTATAAACAAGTCCTGGCTACTTCCCATTTACTCTGAAAATGATTGTCCTGCTATACTGTTGGGATCCATTACAGTGTCAAAAGTAATAACCCAACCAATCCACATTGTCAGAAAAAAAAAAGACAGTTTTCCAGGGAACTGAGGCTTAGAATTTTTAAACATTAAACTTCTGAGACGTTTAGCTATTTTCATAGAAAAAAAAAAAAGAGTGAGTCCCTGTCTGCTCAGCCTCATTAAACAGAATACATTGAAAATCATTTCCCCAGTCCTTGATGGCTGAGTCCTTGTTGGGAAGGATCATTGACCACTCCTGGGTGGTGGCATAGCACGCCCTCAGGGGCTGGTGAAATACACAGGCCTTCTTTGTACCCCTGTGGCCATCCTTCCTGCACTCAGAGGTGGGAAGTGTCCTGCCTTCCAGCATCTCTGCGGTGGCTCCTCTCAGTCACAGGCCTGTCCCACACAGCTTTCTGCTTGTGCCGTGGTTCTCCTAACAGATCACCTGGAACATCTGCGCTGCTTCCTGCTTGGCCTGCAGTTTTCTCCTAACAGATTATCATAACCTTTGCATGAAATGACAGCTGCCATGGAAATCACATCGGCTAACTCTTAGAACTGCCTCCATCTGGATCTGTTGTTCTCTATTACCAAGTTAAAATATAAAAACGTTGAGAAGTAACTCTGGGCATATGCCATAAATAAGTCACAGAGACCCTGGCAGGGAATTTCCTTGGGGCCCAGGTGTCTTTTGTATCAGCGCCATCTGCACTCCGGCTGGACGCTGTGTGCTTATGATTTTGGCGGTCTCGTGTGAGACAGACAGGACACTGTTGACATCAACGCGCAGGTTGTCCTCTGCTTTCTAAGATGATGTCATGCCTCTCGGCACTCTGGTCTCATTCTGTTACTTCAGAATCACTTGTCCACAGAGGAGACACAGGAAGGCGGACTCTCTTACTTGAATAGCTTGTCCTTTAGACAAACTCCGGAGGGCAGTGGCTTGTGACTACAAAAAGGAACATTTCTCACTGCCTGGTGGCTCGGTAGGAAATGCTCCTGGGCCGGTAGGTTCAGCCAGGGCGCCCCTCCCCCATATATGTGGGATCTTAACTGAAAGAGCTTATCCTCTCTCCCAGTAGAGAAGCAAGTTGTTGCAAAGTTGGCCAAGAGAAAGCGAATCACATTGTGAAACAGCATTGAAACCACTTGGGCTGGCAAGCGGACTCAGTGAATAAAATCACTGGCTGCCAAGCCTGCAGTCCTGAGTTCAAGCCCCAGGATCCACATGGCAGAAGGAGAGAACCAACTCTGGCAAGCTGTCCCCTGACTTCCACATACATGCTCTGGCACATGTACGCACTTAAGTAAATAAATAATTTCAATATTTTCAGCATAATTTTTAATATTTTAAAGCGTCCACTTGTATTTGTTAATGTTCCCACATCCAAAGTCAGTGACATTGTTAAAGGCAAATTTAGTGGAGAAACAGACCGTGTATCAATGGGAAAGTCTACAGAGTCAGAGCAAATGGTGTATTATATTGGCTGGGTGGTTCAACAGTGGCTGTCTGCACACTGGAGAAGCTAAGAACCATGGATGTCAAGTCGACCAGGCTGGATGGCTCAGCAGTCCCAATGTAGAAATGATGGTTTGAGGGATTCTGGAGAGCTGCTACTCTTCAATCCACATTAGAAGGCCTGAGAAGCTGGGTTCCAAAGCAGCAATGGAGTATATGCACTCACCAACAAGAAGTGAAAGCATACAGGCAAAGCCAGCACAGCTTTCCCTTGGAACTCTTCACAGATGGGCTGCCTCTCGAAGGAGCTGCCCATTATGGATTTTCACCCTCAATTAATTCTTCCAGACACACAGAGAGGTGTGTCTCTTAGTGGGTGCTATATGCAATCAACTTGACAACTGAGACTAAGCATCAACCTCACAAGGGTGTACACATGTTGCAGCCTACCACATTTAGACACACGCATCTCATCACAGTATGTGTGCAGCCAGGAACCTGGACGCTGATCTCATTTACTCCATAGAGCAAAAGCTTATCTAATCACCCACACTCTGGGGGAAATGGTGGCTTGAAGCAAAGCGTCTCTGCTACCTTGCCCAGGATTCACTTTGTAATTCCATTTCGTGTGTTTGTTTTCAGGTTAAGAGTAGCTTTATTAGAAGAGAAGATGGCTGCATGCTATCTTGAACAAAATTACTGAAGAAGGGATCCAAAGAGTCCCCTCTTGTCCTTGAATGTGGTCTCTTTTTCTGTGCCCCGTTCTTCCTAGAAAAGATGAACCCATACCTCAACAACGGTGATTCTCTCCTTCTCCACACGCAGATGCTGATGGCTCCTCAGGTAGCTTCTCTTGGAACAAGGTTTCGTCCTCCACCCAGGCCAGTCCCTCCTTCTTCGGCTCTAGGGCTGGGACAGGAAGTAAGATGTGTGAATGTCCCTTCTCTGTGGTCACTTTGTAGTTCTTACAAGCAGATTTCTGCAACAACTCCCCCAGTTAACAGTCTTACCCACCTGTATCCCTAGCATGAGGCATCGTGGTCAGCAGCAGGAACGGAAGCTTTGTCCTGAGGTTGGTAGCATACACAGTCTCCCCTCACACGTCCCCACTCTTGGCTCTCTTGCCCATCCACTGCTTGGGCTGTTCTCTTGCCAGAGTCCTGCTCTCCCTTCCATGATAAAACTCAGGACTCGCATCTTCTATGACTTTTCTCTCACTATCTCACCAGATGCATCTCTTCCAAAGCTCATGTCTTTCTTAGGGTTTCCATCGCTGTGATAAAAACACCATGACCAAAGCAACTGTCGTCCATCATCCAGGGAAGCTAGGGCAGGAATTCAAGGCAGGAAATGAAGCAGCAACCATGGAGGAATGTTGCTTACTGACTTTCTACTACCTACTTGCTCAGCCTGCTTTTTTTTTTATAGCACCTGGGAACACCAACCCAGGGGTGGCACCAGCCACAGTGAGCTGGGCCGTCCCACGTCAATCATCAGTCAAGAAGACATACTACAGGCTTGCCTACAGGCCAGTCAGGTGAGGAGATGCTCGTAATTGCAGTTCTCACGTCCAAAATGACTCTAGTATGTATCAAAGGTGACATAAAACCCCGTTAGCACAGCTCACAGTAAACTTCCTAGCAAATGATTTCAGACACATTCCCCAGTTTCTGGACTTCTCTGAGTTTGACTCCAGCTTTCAGGTGGCCCAAATGAAGATACCTAACTACCTCATCTAGAGTTCAGATGAAAATTACCTTGATTGCATACTGAGAAGACAGTGGCGGGATTGTGTGATTGGGTGTGTCCTTGAACTTCCTGTGTCCTTTAAGTCTAATTTCCCTTCATATGAAAGAGGTTAGGGAGATGGAAGGAGGCAGTACAGGCCTAACGTTTGTTAAATGCGTGTTTAATATGCTCTCATAGATGATGAGGATGAACATCTTCTAGAATTGCTTTCAAATAACATATAGGGAGCCATTGGGTGCTCACAGGGAATCTGTAGGGCTAGAATGTCAGAGAGCCACTGGTAACCTAGTGAAGGTACAGTGATGTCTAAGGAGATGGGGTATGTGCATGCCTATTAACCTAGGGAAGGGTGTAGTGACGCCCAGGAAGATGAGGGTATACACATGCCTGTTTGTTGCAATGAATAAGGATGTGTCTGGAAACCACAAATGACTCTCGAACAAAGGTATCTTAGGATTTACAAAGCAGAAACACTCTTGGAGAGCCTGAGTCATGGGATGTGGAGAGATGGCTCGGTATTTGAAAGTACTACTTGTCACTCTTGCAGAAACACAGGACCAATTTCCAGCACCCACACGAGGTGGCTCACAACTGCCTATAATTTCAGTTTGGGAGGATCCATTGTTCTCTGGCCACCATGGGCACACACATATACACATAAATAAGGATAGTTAAATCTTAAAAGAAAAATTCTTGGGAAAAAAATAAGTTACAAAATAAAGTTATGACTCTTCCTTCCCTCACCCTGGTCACAGAGCCTAGAGGTTCCTCAAGGCCTGAGTACGCTCCCTGGGACATTAACTGTTTCAGGGCAGAGTTCTTGCATTGAAAGTGACAATTCCTCTCACTTTGTGAGTTCTTTTCATTCAGTAAAAATGATGGGTGCTCATGACTGAACTTGCCAAACTGCATGTTCACAGCCAACTTAATAGCCCAACTTGTCTTCTGAGGAGAGTCTGGATAACACAATTAATCAGCTCATTGAGCTTGATTAGGGCCAAATTATGGACACAATCCAAGAGAGTGCTAATGACTTGCTTCTCCTTTTTATCAGCATGGGAATTTGAACACAGGGCCTTGTGCCTGCTAGGCAAGTGTTCTACTGCTGAGCCACAGCCTCTGCTTTCATGGCATGTTTCTAATATTATGTTTTCTGAGTTAATTTTCACAAGTGTATTCGAGGCTTTCCTTAAACATGTAAAATAAAGCTCCCTTTGCTGTGCTGTTATTTTCACATCAATTAGTGTACACAGAAGGTCCTAGATCCCAGAACGGGAGTCGATGCGATAGAACACAAGCTGGTGAGAATGAGTGGAAGTCGCTCTCTAAGAAGCCACCCATTAGCTTGCCATATGGCCAGAGCCATATTAGTTCATCTTTTTAATTTCAGTTGGGTTGGAGAGGCATCCATGACCGACACTGACTCCTTCTTGCTCCTTTTCGGTTTGTTCATATTGTTGTAAACACTCGTGTGAAGCAGCCGGGCCTCTTCTCGCTGATGGTCTTCTCCGGGGGCTCATTTGAGAAGACTGCCATTTAAGAACGCCGTGTCCAATGGGAGTTTCGCGTCGTTCATGGCTCTTACTGCCCTGGCCTTCTTATTGTCAGTATCTGTAAGTACCACTGTTAGTGAATTTGGCTAGCAGCGTTTGAAGCAGATGAGATTTTAGCTCACGCCTTGATAACTGCATTGGCTCAGTCTAAGCGAAAGCCTTATTTTCATTAAAGGGAGCAGACATGCTGAGGAAGAAGGTGCTATTTTTACATAGGGTCTTTTTTTCTACTGAAACCACATGATAACACTGTGCTGTTAAAATGATCTCCAGCATGCTGAGTTAGCTGGAGAAACAATATGCATGCTGCCAAAATCAAGGCGGTACTATTCTGAGCCTACTCCTCTCCAACCTCCAGCTCTCCTTGGTGGTCATGAAGAGGAGACCAGGGCGGAGCTGGTAGGAAAGGGTATGTCACATGCAGAGTGGGGGCCAACTACAACCACCAGCAGGAGAGTATATGCATTCTGAACTATTTGGCTATTGACTGCCCTCCTTCATTGACATATGAGAATTTTTTAATTAGATATTTTCATATTACTGATATTTGTTGAGTACTCCTTTTATCTCACATGTACACATACATGCACAAACATGGAGTGTCTCTCTCTCACACACAAACACATATATGCACACACAGAGTCAGTCTTTCTCACACACATACATGCACAAAGAGTCAGACTCTCTGTCTCTGTCTCTCTCTCTCACACTCACTCACACACACACACACACACACACACACACACACACACACACACTATAGACCAGGCTCTCCTCTAAATTACAGGGATCTGCCTGCCTCTACCTCCTGAGCAGTGGGATTAAAGGCTTGTGACACCATGCCCTGCCCTAAACCGAGTTTTAAGTAAAGCCAGGATAACACAGAACTCAGGCTAACTTTAGAACTTCACAAATAAAGGAAGTTTAAGTAGCTGTCCTCCAACTTCCTGTTTTCCTTAAAGATATCATTATTATCATCATTTATATTGTTGTTAATACTACTATAAATGTCATGATTGAATATATATGACAGGTACTTCACTAGGCCATTTATAGAAAGTCTTTTTGGTGCCCACAGTGGTCTCTTGTCTCCATTTGCAGAAGACAGAAGTTAGACTCAGCTAGGAAGTGAGTGATTGGAGATTCAAGCTTACATGTGGCTAGCTAGCTTCAAAGCCTCCGTTCCTCGCCAGGTTGCCGTAGTGCTGTGTTAATAAGGAACCCAGCCCTCCACTAAGCAGGGCTCAGTCTACATTCTCCCTACTTTTCCATCCCCGTTTTTCAAAAGTACTAATGAGAGCAAGTTAGCGCAAACCAAAACCAGAGAGATGAAGGTCTTCGCTCTTTGTGGTCTTCAAGCCCTGTGTGCAAAGCACCACAAATTTTGTTTCTCTCGCTCTCAGACACTAGAAGACTTTCCCCCACTGCACGCCAGAATCGGAGTCAAGTACTTGTTCACAGACAGGCTTGTACTTGACAGAGAGAATAATTGGAGTACCTGTCGAGCTGGCAGATGCTCATGTAGAGGACCGCTTATTGCTTCTCGGCCCTGTCTCTAAAGCAAAATTGCTTCCGTGGCCTCCATATTCCCCAGGATCTTGTTCAGATTTGGGACTCGGAGTAAGGAGAACACCATAGCTGCCAGGCTCACGTAGTCAAAGATGGTAACCACACAAAAGCCATCCGGGGAGATGACAACGTCGATGAAATGGGATCAGCAATGCAATGCCCTGGATTTAGGAAGAAATTAAGGGAAATCATAGACAGAGGGAACAAACTATTTGGGGAGGGGTTGCCACATGTATGGGAACAATTTAAAGACATTTACCAAGTATTCTTTTTTTTATTGTTAAAAGAGAAATTTACATTTACTCCCCTTGTCCCAGGCCCTCCTGCTCCCCCAATATCCCTCCTCCCTCCCCCTGCTTCCTAAAGAGGGGGCAGGGTACCCTGCCCTGTGGGAAGCCCAAGGCCCTCCCCCTTCATCCCCTAAGTATTCTTAATACAATCTCAGCTACAGTCATATTTCCTTTAAAAAAAATTAGGAAGATGTTAACCAATTAATATTCAATGCCTTTTTTAGACTATACTAATGTTCCCTTGGTGAGGTGGCCACAAGGCCAGTAAACTCCATGCAGGTCATACTCTGAAGATGGCCGATACATAGAAATGTGAGCAAAACTGCCACACAGTGATAGAGATAAGAGAAGTCCTGCCCCGAGCAAGATGGAAGGTCTTGACTTCCAAAAAGTTGCCCTCTGAGCTCCACATTCATGCCAGGGCACAAACACCACCCCCAACACACCGATGAAAATGTCTTAAAAGCAAATAAGTGAAGTTGCAGACAAATAACTGTAGTTACATTCCTCTTCTCTGATCCTTTGGGCCAGTCAGCCATCAGATTCAGAAACTTACCAACTTCCAGACCAGATGGTTAAAAAAAAATCCAAGACCTGGAATCCTTGACTGAGTCTCTCAGTACAGCCTAGAGGTTGTCTACGGCTGCCGGTTTAGAAACTTGTATTAGAAGGTGGGATCCATTCCTTTAAGTATCAAGGGCCAAGAGTATCCACATCCAGGTTGTGATGGCACACACTTTTAATCCAAGCTCTCGGGGCAGAGGAAGGTAGCTCTCTAGGTTCCAAATAAGCCTGGTCTACAGAGTGAGTTCCGGGACAGCCAGGGGTACATAGTGAGACCCTCTGTCCAACAAAAACAGAGACTCCCCAGCATCGTCTTGTCACGAGTCTCTGGCTTAGAGCTCACATCAGAACATCTGGGCAAGGGTGAGAGAGAAACAGATGTGTGTTCTACAACCCACTACAGCAATGGCAGGTCCTACAGCAGGTTGGGCTGACGCATGACGGCTTGTGAATAGGCAGATTTTGCTTCGGGCCTCCAGCTCACAAAAACCGACATGGAGACTTATTATTACTTATGGAAGCTCGGCTTTAGCTTAGACTTGTTCCTAACTAGTTCTTATAACTTAAATTAACTGATATCTTTTAATCTAAGTTCTTGTACGTGGCTTTGTCACCTTTACTCAGTACTGCCCATCCTGTTTCCTCTCCATCTGGCAGGAGACTCCATTTTCTTCTTCTCCAAGTCCTCTCTCTGTCCAGAAGTCCTGCCTGTACTTCCTGCCTAGCTGTTGGCCATTTAGCTTTTTATAAACCATGTACAGGTTCCCTCAGAGGCTGGGAAAAGGGCATCAGAACCCCTGGAGCTGGAGTTACAGGTGATTATAAGCCAACTGATGTGGTGCTGGGAACAGAACTTGGTCTTCCGCAAGACCACTGAGCCATCTCTACAGCCACAGTAAAACCACTTCAAGGACTCTTAGGCATCCAGGATGTGAAGCGATTTGTTCTTTTCAAGCACGGACATGATGGAACCAGCAGAAAACAGACAATCTTCTGGTACATTGCCAGTCTCTACTCTAGGTGAGTTGTAGCCTCCGTGAATGACAGCTGTGTGCTTTCCTTTGATGAGTTGGGAGTTTTGCATTTTAACAGAGGAAAAATCTAATTCTGCTTTGATATTAATTCAATATTTGACAATAAAGGGTCCAAATTTTTTTAAATCTTTGAATAAGATCATCAAAACTACCAAAATGTCAACATATTTTATTGTTTCATTTTGAAAAACAAAACAAGAATGGTTTACGTTTCACAAGCCGTCTACTTTTTTTGTGCCCATTTGGGTTGTGTCTTTCTTGTCAGTTTCGTCTTCTGGGACTGCATTTTCTTTTGCAACAAACTAGTCTCTTTTTTCCTTGACAAACAACAACTTTGGAGGCTGGAAACATGGCTCAGTAGTTAAGGGCATGTGCTACTCTGACAGAGGATCCAAATTTGGTCCCCAGTACGCACACGGCAGCTCACAACCACCTGTAACTCCAGTTTGAGGGAATCTGACACCCTCTTCTGACTTCTGGGGACACTGAACTCACATGGTATATATCCACCTGCAGACAGGCACACATACATGTAAATTCTTTAAATAAAACCCTATTTTTTCTTTATTTCGGCTGCCTTGCTTTTCTCTTCATCCTGTGGGCTCTACTGCCATTGTTATCCTTTGCTTGTCTTAATTACTTAATCACAGTAAATATAATTGTATCTAGTTTTGTCTGTGTACTTGATGATAGAGATCAGGGATCTTCAATATGCTAGGCAAGTGGGATCACTGCTCTGTATTCCCAGCCCAATTAAGCTTAAAATTTAAGCAAATTTACTGTTTAAGTTAAAATTCTATTGCTGTGAAAAGACACCATGACCACAGCAACTCTAATAAATGAAAACATTTCATTGGGGCTGGCTTACAGTTTGGAGGTTTAGTCCTTCTCATCATGGCGGGAACCATGGCGGTGTGCAGCAGACATGGTGCTGGAGAGGCAGCTGAGAGCGCTACATCTGGATCTGCAGGCAAAAAAAAAAAAAGATCTGGCTTGAACTGAAAACTGAAAACCCACCCCTAGTGACACACTTCTTCCTACAAGGCCACACCTACTCCAGCAAGGCCACATCTCCTAATAGTGCCACTCCCTATAAAACAAGCATTTAAACACATGAAGTCTGTGGAGCCATTTTCATACAAATTGCCACATTTACCAACCTCAATTTCATGTAGAAACCCAGATGAATAGTTAATAACTGAGTGTTGCATATAAGCAAAAGTGAGCATGTTTGGTAATGTGTCCAAAGCATGTCACTGTAACACAGTGCGACAAAAAGCAATGTGTTTACATGTTAACAGTTATGCTTAGTATTTTGTGTTCTACCAGAAACTATCTAGGATCGCAAAAGGTTCCCATTACTTTAGTAAATATTAGCCCAAGATTTTGAAGTTAATCTAAGGATATTAGAAAGTTTGATTATATTAGTATCCTACAGAGTATGATTATTGATAGTAATAGGTGGTCAGAATCATTTTTTATTTTATATATATGATTTTTGCCAGCATATATGTCTGTGAACCATATGTATGTGCTCACAGAGGCCAGAAGAGAACATTAGATCCCCTAGAACTAGAGTTCCGTATAGCTGTGAGCTGCCATGTGGGTGCTGGGAATTGAACCAGAGCCCTCTGGAAGAGCAGACAGCATTCTTAACCACTGAGCCATCTCCCCAGCACAGATTGTCAAGATCTTAGTTTGGTTACTAACACAGTGTTGTTGTTGCTGTTGTGCTGGCAACCAGGGTCTTGTGTACACCACACACACATTACACTGAGTTCTCCTCCAGCTCTGGCCATGATGTCACCTGTCTTTCACTCCCCTTGACTTTAAGTAGCAATGCTAGCTTATGTCATCAGTAAACCAGTGTGCAAAATGAGAACATTTAGAAAGTTAACAAAAATATTCTGATGTACAAATGTACAAATGCATTTTATTTAACACACTGAAATTCAACCTTCTGTCTTAAACCTAAAGTATAAACTATCCAAAGATTTATCCAAAGATTTCCTATGAATACATCAAACAGATTTAGATTATCATATAAAAATGCTTGTGTTAGCACTTTCTGAAATATTTTTTACTAAAAGACTGCATTTATTGTATTTAACGTTTAGTTTATTTTACAGTAATTCTAGAGATATAAATTTACATACACATTCATTACTCTTCTTAGGTCACTTAGGACAAAATTTCTTTAACTTAAAAGATCTCATTGTGATTTATTAAACCTCTCCAAAGGTAAAAACATGACACACACGGAGAGAGGTTACAAGCATTTCACGGTTGCAGAGGGCAGGCTGGCTTCAATGCAGTGACCTCAGCTCAGGGTCAGCAGTGAGCATGGAGACCAAGAACTGGATCTGCCAGTTCTCAAGGGGCTGTTTCCCTTTCTAGTGGGTATAAAATATTTTCTTGATTAATTCGAGCTCCCACCGGTGGACAAGTAGACAAGTAAAAAAGATGGACAAACTGGATTAGCCTTCACCTCTCTCCAGGTAAAGAGCAGAAACAGACCCCATTGTCCACCTTACAGAGAGCCCCATGTTATCATACCACAAAACCAAGGTCCCATAACAGCCAGCCACTGTGCATAGCAGGAAGATACAAACACACGACCATCTCTTAGCCAGGAAATCAAATCCAGACCTGCACAGCAGTCCTGTACTTAAAAAGGCTCACGTGTGTAACCACAAATTTCACAAGGATGATCTTTAGATTGGTTCCGCCGATTTGAAAAACAAACAAACACCAAAAGAACGGTGAATTCCACCAGGGCTGCACCCAGTTGCAGAAAGAGACTCTTGGTGCAAGCACAATGATGCACCCTAAACTGTAGCATTTGCCACTGTTTGCACAATAAAGTCCCACAATAGTGACCTTCGAGCTGTCAACATATTGTCATGAGTTCAGTGTTAATAACACTAGGATCAGACTCAGTCCATCTGAAGATCTCCGCAGACATCACAGAGCGGCCCCAGCCCTCAGCACCTCCAGAGACAGCTCGTCCAATTTGTAAGTCCCAGACTCGAATATTTCTTACAGCAAGCCATGCATCTGCTTTCCTGTGGCTTCTAACCGGAGGGCTTAGTCTCACTCTGGGTCAGTGCACAAAATAAAGCTAACACTTCATCGAGCTGATAAATGATCAATGTCAAGGGCAGTTATCCGGAGACTAAAGAGCTAGCATCACACACTTTACAGATAAAGAAACAGTCTCAAAGAATCTGATGACTTCCTTGCTTTTATAACAATACACTTTGTCACATTTGAAATCAAAGGCAAAACTTAATTTTTTCGCAACACATGACTTCTGAGTCTTTGTTCTTTATCTATGTTACTACTTCTAGTGATTTAAAAATGACTGTGGGTGTGACATATGCACTCATGTGTGTGTGTGCAGATATGTGTCATATACACATGTGTAAGTACAGGTGCACACAAGAAGAATGTCAGGTGTCCTGCTCTGTCACTCTTGCCTTATTCCCTGGAAACAGGATCTCTCACTGAACCTGGAACCGGGCTGGCAACCAGCAAGCCCCAGCCAGTGATTATTGGCTTTACCCTTTCTCTACTCTCCACAACATAAAGGCCCATATTTTTGACACAGGTGCTGGGGGTTTGAACTCAGGTCCTCAGGCTTGCAAAGCAAGCACTCGCGCTAACTGAGCCATCTCCCTAGCCCCCACATGTTTTTAAGGCCTCTCATCTTAGCTGCCCTCTTCTCCTAGGTCTCTGTTTAGATGGCATTGTTCTAGAAGCCAGGTACCTGGGAGCTGGGCAGAATGCCGATGCTGGGTTTATGAGTCATTGTTCCAAACAATCGACTTATTAAATTTTGAACAACTTCAACAACTGCTTCACTTTTCAAAAGTTAAAAGCCTAATTTCAGAGAAAAGCAGCAAGAGACCCACATTTGTTAAAGGTGAGTGAGGGGCTGGGCAAGGGTCCGGGCAGGGGGCACAGCTCCTCATTGGCGGGGTACTTGCCTAGGTGTAAAGAACGGGGTTCAGTTCCCAGCATCACACACAAGGAAGTTAAACTCACAAATTAGTAGGCTAATAAAGTTGGTTTTAAAACATTTGATAAACTAGGCCTTATATGGACTGCCAAAAATAAAAAATAAATAAATAGTAATTTTAAAGCCTATGGGGCACTAAAACTATCTTTGTTTGAGACTATATTTCCACCAAAAAGAAACCTGAAAATTAGCACGTATCGCTCAGTTCCTGGGCTCCAAACAGTAACTAATCCCAAAGTCAAACAGGACACATCCTCCTATAAAATAATGCTCCCTAGGAAACTGTACACAATGTCCTGGTGCAACATTGAAAAGGTGTCCAGTTAGCTTGCTTGCTTTTATCTTCAAATATCGCCACAGTCCTCGGTATCTTTTTAAATTGTGAACCATTGTTTCCCTGCCTTCCAGAGCCTGCTAAAGTGAAGCAAGATAGATTTTCATTTATTTCTATGACCTTTCTTCTCTCCCTTTTCTCTGTCCCTCCCTCCAGCTCTTCTCCCTACATCTCCACTCCTCACACCTCAGGTCTCCTGTATTCCAAATGGCCTCCTTACATACCTGAGGATGACCTTGAACTTCTGCACGGACGTCACGTCATCATCACCACCACCAAACACATTCTCTGCATTGCTGAGGATCCAGCCTGGTCCTTTGTGCCTGATCTACAAGCCCTCTACCCTTGAGCCAAATTCCCAGCCCTCTCTATAGTGAGTTATTTCTTCAAGTCCAGTTTATTTTTCTTTCCAGCACAAGATAGATTTCTCTATAACCATAATCAGTAATGCTCAATTGAGAAACCTTCTGTGTCACAAGGTAGCCAGCAAGTTAATTGGTAGAAATAGGTTCCCTCTGTAACTATTGCCCACTGGAGGTCTGGGCTAAAAGATAGACTAGACAGCTGGCTGAGCAATAAAGGAAAAAGATACCAAAATATCCCCGAAACCAGTTATAATGTGGGCCGGGTAATACATTTATGCCTACCATACCTAACATAACCAAGGATTATATGAACAGGTTTTACCAAGTGGAAACAGAAAATGCTTTTAAGGAGGGGAAAAAAAGGCCCCCATGTGTACCACGGCTTTCTCTGCTGAATGTTTCCAGGAGGCAAACAAAAGCCTTAACAAACTTCGATGGCTAAGAGCTACACACTAAACCTCAATTCTTGTCCCTGGAGTCCCAAGATATGCTCATCTGAAATTCCAAAGCCCAGTAAGCAATTCTGAGCTGTTTACCAGGAATGCTAGTTAATTTAGTTAGTTAAATCATAAACCCTTCACCAGGCCATCATTTCCCCATCAGAAAACCCATAAAATAACACCAAAAGATTATAATGCAGCAAGTTTGGAATAAAGACGGAAATGTGTGCCTAATGAGAAGTCGGGTGAAAGATCTCAATTCATCTGGATGCAAGTCTTGATGATAACCTAAGAGGGTCACCTCTGTTCCTACTTATGCCCAAGTGACCTGAGCTGTCTGCTAATGAGTGACTTAAAGACTGGAATCATTTTCAAAAAATTAAAACTTTACTGTTATGTTACCACATGCAATAAATTCCTTATTTTTATCATAAAAAATTGCAGACATTTTATTAGTAGAAAAAAATAATTTCCCTACCTCTTCTTGTCAGATACATGTTTAAGACACACTGAAGGGATATGGGTTTGTACTGTTGCCAAATTCTGAGCCACAGCTCCTCTGGCTCTGATGGTTGGTTCTAACATCTGGAACCATGCAAAATAAGTGGCCCCGTTTCCATATGGCTGATCTTCAGATCGCCCTACAGGCGTCTCGTCTCTGCTGAAGTGAGCACACCCTCACTGAAAATGGCTTCAAGATTTGTTGTCTGCTTGTTTGCCTTCCTGCAGGGTAGTCCAGCTTGCTAGAGTGTCTCAGTGTGGCAGCACCAAACACAAGCTGAGGAAAGTCTGGAGCCGGAGAGATAAGCATGAGCACCAGAGTTCAAATACCGGGCCCCCATGTCAAGAACTGGGCTTGACTGCATGCATGCTTGTAACTCCGGTGCTGCGAGGGTTGGAGACAGGAGGATTTCTAAGACTTGTTGGCAGCCAGCCTAGCTCTAAATTCAGTGAGAGACTCTTCTTCAAGAGAAACAGCAAAGGGATAGAGTAGAATACCTTATGTTCTTCTCCTCTGGACGATGGACGAGTTTGCGGATTCATAAGTATATACACAGAATGCATATCCCACACACATATACCACACACATATTCACATACACTAAAGAAAAGGAAGAAGGAGATGGAGGAGAAGGGAGGGAGGAGGAGCAGAGGAAAGAAGAAGAAAAGGAGGAGGGAGGAAGAGAAGGAGGAGAGGAAGGAAGGAGGAAGAGTGATGGGGAGGAGGGGGAAGAAATGTGTGACATAACATTTACACCAGGCAATCATTTTGGTCAACCTGTTTTGCCAACTACATAGTAAAACAAGAGTTAAGGAACATAACACTAAATACCTTTAAGGGACAGATTCAGTGTCTTAAGCTTCCTGGAGACGTTGAGAATTGTTTCCAGACTGGGGCAGCCAGTGAAGTCCAGTTCATAGGCAGAAAAGCACCCCACTATTTAGAGAGAAGACCTAATGAAAAGACATTGAGTGGTGCACTTGGAAGGTGACCCGGAAGGTGCGGAGGGACACCAAAGTCACACAGACAATAACTGAAGGAAGTTGTTGTCACCTTGGTTATACGGCAACCATCTGTGCGGGACCGCAAGAAGGGATTAGACTCTCAGGGATTCCTTTGAGAGAAAATGCTTGGGTGTGGAGCCATGGAAACCAGGAGCTGTTGCAGAGACACAAACAGAGACCAGAGAAGGAGAGGGGACTTTAACATCTAAGGAGCTCTCAGCCTTCGGAACGTCATCGAGCTAAGGTTGCCTCTCAAGGGAGTTCCACGTCTGTCCTGAAGCTGCCTCAGCACCATTGCCAATAGCAGAACATGTGAGGTCTGACTTCGGAGCACAGGGGCCAATGAATGACAAGGTTTCAAATATCAACAGGTAGCTGGGGAATTAGGTCAATAAAGTTTGGGCTACCCAGGCAATACAGGGCACTCAGATAAACATAAATTTCAGATAAATAATAACATTTTTGTTTATGTCCCAAATATTGCATAGGATACACTTCCACTAAAAAAATTGATTTATTGTCTAAACATAACCAGAATCTTTTCTTTTTTATGGTTTATTTCCTCAATCTAGCAACTCCCATGACAGATAAATCTGTGAGACATCTCTACATGACTACACACCTGGGCTCCTGGAAGAAATGTAAGAGCTTGTCACTTGGCTATAATTCCCTCTCCCAGACCGTTGCCTTCCTCCGCATGTTCTATTGACAAAGCCTAACAGGGCACCATTGACAATGTAGAAATGCAGATCAGAGTATGAGAAGTGGGTGTGGGCTGAGATGCAGCTCAGTGGTGGGCTAACACTTCACCACCATACAGGTTTAAAGAATTGCCCTTGATCCCCATTGGCTTAGAAAGTGCTCAGGAGTCAGTGGCTTCTGGCTTCATGCAGTTTTAACCTGACCCTAAATTTGCAAAATTTATGGTTTGGTTGTTCATAGAAAGATGCCATGGACCAATTCCTATCCATCATTTCAAACCAATTACATTAGATGGCGACAGGATGGGGAAAGGTTGGCCTTTGCTTTTGATATTATCTTCTTGAAACAATAAGTGAATTAGGATCTCCAAGCTATCTCTGAGACCTGCAGATGCTTGGGAAAGAATACATAGCCTTGCACTAAGGAGAAAAGACTCTACACCTCATCACCAAGGACACAGATACTGGTTGGCCCAGGTCAGTAGTACACACTAGCCTTTTAGGAAAGGGCAGACCCATAGGGAAGGGTATAGGATGCTAAAGAGGAGACCTTGCCCTTGCATGCAATTTTGAGTTCATAAAATATTCTCTCAATTTCTTTAGAGTCCCACAGACTAAGGTTTTTCAAGTCTTTGCAACTTGCAAATTTTCACTTGCAATTTTTATGGAGCACTTTGATATATAGATATATATATAATAGGTATAGCTGTGAAATACTACTTATCATGAGTCACAGAGAATTTTGTCTTAAAGCAATTCTTTGGTAGACATATAATTTTACCATTTATGACAGATAAAAGCAAGTTTACATGCTAATGAGATGGGAGTGCCTGTTTTACTTAATAAATTAAATCTCGGCTAAATATTGAATATCACAGGAAGTGAGCTATTTCCATGTTTTTCAGAGTTGATCAATATTTTGATTTTATAATTGTGAATATGAGAAAGCCACTTCACATAAATATATAGCACAAAATGCCAGAAACATGTTAAGGGCCATGTTTGAAATTCTGTCCTAATCCCAAGCCAAAATTTATTGAATTTTTTTTTAATGGAACTCAAATTAGCAACTCAAACAACAATTTCGTGTCTCTCTGTATATGTGAATTTGTACTTACATGTCTGTGTGGTTGTGTGCATTTGGTATGTGTGTGCACGTGCAGGCTAGAGGTCACCCTTGGGTCTTGTCTCTCTGGTACCATCTACCTGGTTTTCTCACAAAGGTCTCCCAGGGCTTGAACTTGCCAAGTAGACTAGGCTGGCAGGCCAGTGATTCCCAGCCATCTGCTTGTTTCTGCCATCCCAGAACTCAGATTACAAACATCAACCCCACATCCATCTTTTTTAAAACATGGATGCTGAGGATTGAACTCGGGTCCTCGAGCCTGGTAGCAAACCACTTTATCGATTGCACTATTTCCCTAGTCCCCAGACAGCAATTTTTAAAATCCAACATTCCCACACTATATGATCCCAAGATATACAGCTATTTTGATGCTTGCATGCTGAGGTCTGGCAACAGAAAACTATTGACGGTCTCTGTTTTCGGTAATTAAGCCATTATATTTCTATAAGCATAGGAAACTTTGCATGTACAGCAGAAACACTGCAATCCATAGGACCTCGTCGTCTCAAATCTGAGCTGATGTTCTAGGCAGTGTTTGTTGGTGTCTCCTGTGTCACAGGAGAGCATGCACAGCAGGACCGCTGGGAAGTCATGTGATATAACTCAGGAATGGACTGACAAGAATACCTCACACTTGCTGTACATTTGATTTTGAATTGATGTTCAACCATTGTGCGTCCAGAAAGCTTTTCCTGTGGCCAGATTTTTCACAGCTCCCACATTCAGTTATGCCGCCTCATGGGGTCACCACCCGCAGTATAAGATGCTGTTTACAGAAGCCGTATGGGGAGTGCCCTAGCTAGCTTTGCTATTGCTGGGATGAAATGTCATGCCCAAAGCAACTTGGGGATTCAGCTTACACTTCCAGGTAATAGTGCATTACTGAGGAAAGTCAGGGCAGGAACCTAAGCAGGATGGGAAGCTGAGTAGGGCGGAAGCCTGGAGGTAGAGGCTGATGCCGTGGCTTACGGCCTATCTTCACGATGGGGAGCATGGAAACACGGAGGCAGGCATGGCGCTGGAGAAGTAGGTGAGTATTCTATACCCTGGAACCTCACAGCCCACCCCCAGTGACACGCTTCCTCCAATAAGGCCACACCTCCTAATCCTTCTCAAATAGTGCCAGCCCCTGGTAACTAGGAACATATGAGCCTATGGAGGCCATTCTTATTCAAATCACCATAGGTGGGATGAGAAGGAGAGAACTAACTAATCTCAACCTTTTTAAAACCAAGAATATGTGCATTAATCATTTGAGATTTTCATACATGTACACAGTGTATTTTGAGCACATTCGCCCCTTGCTTCTCCCCTAACTGCTCCCAGATCCGGCCCTCCTCACCTCCTCCCAACTTTGGGTCCTCTTTTGTGTTTTACAATTCTACTCAGTCTGGTTTGTGCTGCACATATAAGCACTGCACATTAGACTCACATACTCCGTTCTAGAATGTTCTCTGGTTTGATCTCGTGCAGGCTTTGTTCAGGTAGCTATAGTTGCTATGATATCATGGGTGTAGAGGTCCTGTCAAGACAGTCTCTCAAATCAGTCTTCCATGAACTCTGGCTCTTATGGCCTTCTGCCTCCTCTTCTCTGATTTTCCCTTGACCCTTGGGGAAGCTGTGTGGTACGCGGGCTCCCTTCATGTCTGATCCTTGGGGCAGCTGTGTGATTCTCATGCTCTGTTCATACCTGAGCACTCCCGAGCACTTACCATCTGAACTTTGATCAGTTATGAGTTACAATGAACTACCTTCAAAAGTTGCTTTTGACTGACAGGCAGTCTAGTCAGATCTATGCCTTAGAAACAGATACTTTTCAGATTCATTCAAAAGATAAGCCCTTAAGTGCACCTACTAGGAAGTTAAGGCCTACTAGACCAAAAGGAGCCAACCTGGAGTTCACCTGGAGCTGTCACAGGTCCTGTCTGCCTAGCCCATAAGGAGCTACTAAGGTTGCTTCCTGAGTGCCTAGCAACAGGGGCTGTCAGAGGTCCTGATCGTGCCTAGCCAATAAGAGACGAGCATGAGATGTCAACTGTCAGTGGATCAGAAGACCTGGGTGCTGGGAGGGCATATTAAGAATTCCCCGTAGTTAAATAAAGGAGTCTGCAGTAAGCCTTAAACCTGACTCCCAGAATCTTTGTTCATTGACATCACACCTTTTCACCCCCTCCCCTGAGGGAGACTTTAGGACCCAGCAGCACAGCTCATCTTTGAATTGGAGCTAACACTAGGACAAATGCGTACACATATTTTCTCCAGACCAAAAAGGGGTGAGGTGGGTGTTCAAAGGAGATAAAGTGTGTTGTGTAAAATACTTCAGGACCAGTAGGGGAAGGGTTCAGTTGTCCCCATCAACTTAGACCATGAAACCCAATGTGGACAAGTTCAACAGGACCGCCATCTACGGGCTGCCCATATATGCTTCAGCATTGCCAGGGCATAAATTCCAATTTCAAATTCAAAGGAAGGGTACCTAGTTTTCAGTCTTCTTAGCCCATTCTGGCACTGTGACCATCCACATTCATGCACTCTAATGCAAATGGTGCACAGCAACCCTGCAGAGGTGGGCAGGTGAGCAGGTAGACGGGAGAGTGGGGATTCCCAGCATTTTTGGTGACACTTGAATAATCCAAATGAATGAGAATAAAATGGAAATTGCTGGGGGGAAGGATCAGCGGATTCTGCAATAATTATTATTTTCACTTCCAGCATTTCAGACTTGAACAGAATCTCCTGCTAACTGCTTCCTGTATCAGCCGTCTCTTACTGCGCAATGGATCCCCCAAGCTTAGTGGCTTAAAACAATAATAAACATCCATTAACTCTGATACCTCCTAGGGGCCTTGCATCAGGAGCAGCTGGACGAGTAGGAGTAACTCATCAGACAAGCGGTGAGCTATCAGCTGACTCTCCAGGGAAGGCTCTGTGGGGTGAGGAGCCCCCCCTTGCAAGGGTCTCACAACCAGAATTTAGATTTGGGAGGGAGGCTCGGGCTTCCCACAAAGACCCCTTTCAGGAGAGCTAGAGTATTGTCCTGACATGGCAGTGGCTTTCCTCAGACTAAGCCATCTAAGGCAAGCAGAAATGATCCTTTCGTGACTTGCACTGGATATATGTTGCATTAATTCAACAAAATTCCTTTCATTAGAGGCCCTTGGCTAAGCTTAGCTCAAATTCATTCAAGGGGAAAGGAATTAGACTCCATCTTTTGAAAGGACAATGTATACCTGAGCTGGATCCTGCTGCTGTCAAAATGCCTGAGATTAGGTACTGAGTAAAGAAGACAGGTTTGCTTTGCTCTGTTTGGAGCCTGAAAGCCTAAGCTCAAAGCCCTGTGTGTGATGAAGGCCCTATCTCTTCTTCTAAGATGCTTCTGAGGGGAATTAATGCTGTATCTTTTCACAGGGTGGGAAGGGACAGGCAGCCAAAAAAGGGTCGAGTGACTCTCCCAAACCCTTTCTGATCACCTAATCTCACTCTTGAAAGTGGAGCCATCTCACATCTAATGTCCTCTAAAGACCCCACTTCTTAAGACTATGGCACTAGGACTCAAAACTCCATGTGAATTTTGGAGGAGAACGCAAGCATTCAAACCGTAGCAATGTGTCAAAGAGTTTGTGAACATGCTTTTCCATGCTTGACTTACAAAGAGATTTTGATACATTCACGTGCCAAATAAAATTTCCAACTTATTATACAGTGTTACAGGAGAAGGTGCCTAGAGATTGGTGATTCCATCTCCTCAGCCAACAAAAGCTTATCCATACAGACTGGGAATTTGAAGGCCCACAATGGTCACAGGTGGGAAAACCATCAGCTTTGTGATGTTAAGGGGAAAAGCAAGCAATAAAGACAGCACCAAAACACCCCAACACACTCAGTCATGCAATCCATTTCCTTGGATTTTCGATGAAAAGATGGTTCTTGAAATTGGGAAGGCCATTCCTAGTTTCTGCCGTTATAAAGACAAATACTTATGGAGAATCAGGAATGATGTCTTTGCCTACAAGATAGGAGCACTGTTGTAGCCACACCAGACATAAGTCAGAATTATAAGTCTGATGCCTGGGAAAGGAATCGAAGATTAGAGTCCTGGTGGCTTTGGTGGCTTCTCGTTGCTTTGAATGTGGCAATTCAACCTGCAGCCTTGATTACTTTTGTGGCTGCTGTTGGTTTTGAAAGATCTCCATGTTGTCTGTCTTTCAAGTCTAGAGCAGTAACAATTATCTTCTAACTCTTGGTCTGAGTCTGTGCTCTTGGGCTTTCTTTGAATATGAACTGAGATCAGCAATCTACTTCAAAGGACAGCCCTCAGGAAGCTAGGCCAAGTCTAGTCAGAGAGCAAACCACTGTGTCACAGATATCTGCAAAGTTGTCGTGGACTCTCAACCTGGTTTTAGTTCCTTTCATCAGGAGCAGAGAGGAAAATACAAAACCCAATGCCCATTGCTCTCTTAAGAGAAAGGCGAGAAGCTGGGTGCTGTGGTTATGGGACTGCATGTCTTGGGGACCTGGAAAGAGTGAAGTTCTTGGAGAGAAAGGCAACCATGGTTACAAAAGTCTGAGTGACTACTCATAAATCCTGGGACCTGGGAGCGGCACCTCACTAGGCACTGGTGTGAACTTGAGGGACAGAGTCAGACAAACAGAAACCTGAGCGCCATCGTGGGTGTGAAGCTTCCGAGTGCTAGAGGTCCAGAGGCATACACTCCTATGGACCTCTACACCTGAATTTGCTCTAGCAGAATAGAGATAGCGTTGATTCCAGTCAAACGAATATTCTCCCTCCCCAGAGGAGGCGGATCTATAGCTTTATACCATCTGCTGGTGTGACTATGACTAGTTAGCAGCTGCTAAAAGACTGCCTACAGCTGAGGCAGGCAAGAATGGTAAGGACCTTGTCATGTAACCTGGCAGTTTCCACTCGTAAGAAATTAAAATTTCATCTAGATCTAAACAAGTGTCCTTTCACTTGTGGCCAAACTCTTGGGGCTCTCCCCACTCTCTTGCATATGCTACTGTCTTCCTATTAAGGAATTCTAGGCAAGTCTGAGGTCCGCGTCCTTTCGCCTCTGATAGCTTTTGTTAAGAAGATCTTGCCTTTGTGAGATTCGTTTGTACTAGTAGGGAAAGTTGATTTTTTTTTTAAATACAGCATAGGAAGGGGGGAAAGTTTAAAAAACCAAAAAAAAAGGCTACTTACAGAATAACTGTTTTATGATGTGATGCAACAACCACAAAAATCAAAGTCTTGGTGCTTCACTGATGTGTGCGTAACCTCAGGAAAGTCACTTTTTGATTCGTGCTTTCCTTAGATGCCCAATCAATGAGGACTCCGTTAAGGTGTGTTATAATTCTAAGGTGCTGAACAGGCAATACTTATTACTGTCCATAAAGGTGTCCTGAATGCCGTTCTGTCCATGGACATGACCCTCTCTACGGAAGGGGAGAAAATTGTTTCTAATGGTACTTGAGAAATACCCAGGCAGTCAGAGGACAGCTGTCTATTATGACAACATCATCCTTCCTAACATTGTCACTCTGTTCCTCCTAGACCTCCTGTCCCTCTCTCCCTTCTCAGTACTTTCTTACACTCCCTGAGGACTCAGTGTCACAGAGAGAAGGACCAGTTTCTCCAGAGCCATCCCAGACAGCCTTGCCTGTGCCCTCCGCTTGTTGGAGGGTGGAGCTATTGAAATAGATCACAGGAGAAAAGGAAGGCTCTTCCCACAGGAGAGGTAAAGATTGTTTTTTAACAAATTTAGTTAGTCCCTTTTGCTTCTCAAAATAAACATCTTTGTGCTCAGTAAAAAGCTTTCCAAGACGTTACAAGGGAAAGGGAGACTCTTGCCAAAAACTTAAGCCCAGCCAGACAGGAATATGAAAATTTTGCTGCCTGTGGAAACACGTGACCAGGCAGGACTTTGGCATAAAAAGCTGTCATGTGTGCTTAAATAACCGCAGCAGAGTCTTGGGGTGGCTCAAGGTACACAGGCACAGTGGGGCTCACACAGCTTCTTTGAAGGGTCCATTCAATGACAGCTCACAGCACACCCTTGACTATTTATAGAATGTACAAAACCAACTAGACAAATTCGCTTTTGATGGTTGGAGGGGCAAAGCCAGGCTTTCCTTGCTCTCTTCTCCTGATTCTCACTCTGCTTTCAGTTCTTAACACTTGAACTCTGCACTAGGAAATCAGGTCCTGAGAGCCCGACTACCTTAAGTGAAGCATCCTCTTCTGGGGAGCAATACCTACCTCCTCCACAAAGCAGTAGCAATAATCCTTCCTCAACTTACCAAGACATTGGCTTCCCACAACTATAGCAAACACCCATGATAGTCAATCTTAAAGAGCAAAGGTTAAATCCAAGAGTAGTGGTGCACTTCTTCAATCTCAGAGCTTGAAGGGTGGAGACAAGAGGGTAAGGAGTTCAAGGTCATTCTTAGTTGTAGCTAGTCCAAGCCATCCTGGGCTACAAGAGACCTTCTCTCAAACCAACAAGACACACACACACACACACACACACACACACACACACACAACAAAAGCAAAGAGAAAAGGTGTGTTTTAGCACATGATTCAAGGGCTTGCAGTAGTGGTAACGGCTCCCCTGCTGGGGCATGTGGTATGGCATTGACATCGTGGTGAGAACAAGAAGCTTCATACTAAGAAGAACAAAGCAAAGGGAAGAAGAAAAGAGAAAACAGGGCCCCGTGATCCCTGTTGGAGACATAACTTCAATGACCTAAAGATCTCCTGCATCTTAAAGATTCCCCATTTTCTAGTAGCAAACCAGGGTGGCCCCAAGTATTTAATACATGGGTCTTGGGGGGCGGGACACGTAAAAGATCCAAAGTATAACACCTCACTAGAATGCTGAGACAATCAAATGGAATAACATCAGTGAAAACACTGTGTACATTAAAAGATGCCGTATAAAATACAAGTTATTTTTAATTATCTGCGGCTTCTGTTTCTTTGCTCTTTCCTTGGCCTCATTTGTTGCTGTGTCCTTCAGGGAACTTTGTCTTCTTTTCTTAGTCCAAGATTATCATATTGTTTGTACCTAATTTCTTACATGGGGGCTGTCTGTCAACCACTCAAATCCACATCTATACACACCTCACCCCAGGACTACTCTACAACCTAATGACAGCCTGATTTACACCAGCACTTGTGTAAAAGACTGGATGACTGTGGATCCTATGCTGGAGATACAGGACACACCATCAGATCTAAACCTCTCTAACTGGTAGCTACGTGAATCAGGTCTAGCTAATCTGTAGCTGAGTTACCCCTCCCAGGAAGACAACTCAGTTTCTCAGAGTTTGGGTATATATGGACACTTGGAGGCGAAAGTTGGAATTTGATGTTCTTTATCCCTGCCCTTGTGATGAAGACAGGCATGTGTCCTTGAAATAACCTTAACACTACTTGGGTGTCACTTTGTTGACTTCCACATATACCTGTCTCCTCTTCTTAATTCAGTTCCTAATTTGAGGCTGAAGTGTTGCCGGCATTGGATTCCATATTAGGTAAAGACAACTGATTTCATTTACTCAGCAGTGAGCTGAGGCCCCCCTGTAGCAACATGACTTACTATTTGTTCTAGAAAATTCTTGTCCAGGAAAATAAACTTGTAGAGCAATAAATAATTTCACTGTTTCCATCAGGAAACTCCTGAAAACCAATTTATTTGAACAATAAATCTGCTCATGTGGTCAAACAGCCTCTTCTCAGGACAATAGATTACTCACCTGGGCAACTGGTTTACTTATTAAACAACTGTTCACTCATCATTTGAGGATGAGAGATGCAGCTAATTCAGTAGAGAGCTTGCCTAGCACTCAAGAGACCCTGGGGGTAATCCCTGGCTCTATATAAGTGTGGTGTGGTGGTACACACCTGTAATCCAAGCACTCAGCAGATGGAGGTAAGAAAATAAGAAAAGCAAGGTCATTCTTGATTTCCTAAGGTTTCAAGGCCAATCTGGGCTACATGAGACCCTGTCTCAACTTTTTTAATCTAACTTTTTAAAAGAGAATTTCTTTTAGACCCTGTTGTTACTCCATCTATAACACCAAACTAGTCTGAGCATTCCCAACTTTTACAAGGCTCCCACTTTAAACTCACACTCCAAATTCTGGTTGTTCCTTCTAAGAGACTCTGTGTAGGAGGTGGCTTACACAGATTTAGTATATTTAGCCACGGTTGACCCAAGGTTGTTCTGTTGTGAGAAGGGTAGGCAGCTGATCTTTGATATAATCTTAATATTGTCTTGTTGGTGTCCTGGGAGTTCGTAGCTAACAACGTGGTGTATCAAACCATAAAAGAAGAAAATCTTTTAAAAATTGCTTTAAATTTAAAATCTGTTGTTTTTTTTAAAGAAAAATAAGACTTCTGAAGTCATCATTGTATGAAAAATAATGAAAAGTTGTTTAAGTTCTTATATGATTTTTGGATAGATTTATTTTAAATTACATGGGATGTGGTACATTTGTAATTTTTTTACTGCTTGGAGTTTCCATTTAGTCCTACATACATCTAAAGCTTTTTTTTTCCTGTTTGAAAATGCTTCTTAGCTAGTATGTTTGCAATAAAGTAACCACCTAATATTTAGGAATTTAACTGAAAGTTGGGAGTTCCTATCTGAGCTGGTTTGCTCATCATAGTATCCAAATTCAGTTTGTAACTTGGGTCTCTTGATCACTTTGAAAGCTGGAAATATATCAATATGTCACACATAGAAAAGAACACGTGTGGCATTTGTTTAAACCCATGAAACAGCACTCATTTAGAGAGATGAGTTAGAAAGCAGTCTTTCTCTTTTTTCTCTTTGTTTTCCCCCTTTTTTTGGAAAATAGATTCTTTGCTCATACAATATATCCTGATTACAGTTTCCCCTCCCTCTACCCCTCCCAGGTTCCTCTACCTTCCCTCCCCTCTGGATCCACTCCCTTTCCATCTCTCATTGGAAAAGAACAGGCTTCTAAAAGATAACAACCAAATATGACAAAATAATATATAATAAATAAAAAACAATAAGATAAAAGACATATTACATCAAATCTGAACAAGGCAACCTAACAGAAGGAAAGCCCCAAGAGCAGAGACGAGATTCAGAGACACACTCAGGACTTCCATTAAAAAATATCAGCTATTATATATACACACAGAGGATCCGGTTCAGACCTGTGTTGGCCCTGTGCTTGCTGCTTCAGTCTCCATGAGCTCCTATGAGCCTTGATCAACTGACTTAGAGGGCCTTGCTCTCCTAGTGTACTCCACCCCTCTGGCTCTCACATTCTTTCCAGCTTCACCTCTGAAGCTGGAAACACTGAGGGGAGGTATTTGATACAGCACCCTACTTAGAACTGTGTGTTTCGAGAACTTTCACTGTGTGTAACATCAGGCTGTGGGCCTCTGCATTTGTTCCTATCTGCTACAGGAAGAAGCTTCTCTGAAGATGGCTGAATGAGGCACTGATCTATGAGAATAGAATATCAATAGAAATCATTTTTTTTTTAATTTTAGACCAATAGTGTTTGGTTTTACCCTAGGTCTCTGGGCTATTTATTCTCTGGTTCTTGGTCACCCATGCAGTGTTGGATATGGGATCCATCTCATGGAGTGGACCTTAAGTCAAACCAGACATTGGTTGGCCACTCCCACAAGTCTGTGCCATCATTGTCCTAGCATGTCTTGCAGGCATGACAGATTGAAGGTCAAAGGTTTTGTGACTGGGTTGGTGAACACATTTCTTTTGGTAGACTCTAGAGTACATTCCCCAACCAAAGACCCTAGAATATAAGGATGAAGGCTCCACGTAGGCACCACTTCCACTTCTTTGTGTTCAATGAGTTCTGTGGGTCTTGTCCTTGGCAATGGGGCCCCAGTGTCAGTTTGCAGAGAGCAGCCCATTGTCTCAGCAACAATCTGGGTTGTTTGGGGATTTCCATGGGACCTCTTTGGCTAATGACTCAATTGAAGGCAACCCACTCCTAGTACTGGAAGCCTCGTTTGATGACAACTGATGGCCAGTTGAGACTCCATATACCCCATTGTTAGACCTCATTAAAATCATCTTTTTACATTTTATGAAGTTTCCACCATACTAGGTTTCCATACCATCCCTCAAATGCCTCTAATTTCCAGCTCTCTCTGCTATATTCTTTCCCTCAATCCTAGTTTTCCTCCCATTTCCAGTCCTCCTCATTCCTGATTCACCCATAAAATCTATTCTAGTGCTCCCTCCCAGGAATATCCATGTGCCTCCCCGCCCACCAATGCTGAGTCCCTTTCTCCATACCTAACCTCTCTGCACCTACAGATTGTAGGTTGGTTATCATTTATCTAATGGCTAATATCCACATTTGTTAGAAAGTCATCTTGCCACCCCAGTTTGAGCTCAAGGAACCTCACCAATTCTTAGAAAGCCAGGGAGTGGAGTGGATGTAGCAACTGTGATGTTTTGTCCACTTTGACAACTTTCCATGACTTTGCTCATTTTATAAAGCTTTTTGACTTTAAAGGAAAATATCTGGGGCTAGAGAGATGGCTCCATGAGTAAAACACTTGAGTGCAAGCAAAAGGAACTGAGTTAAAAACCCAGCACCTACATAAACAGCTGGACGTGGTCACCCGCACCTGTAGCCCTACCACTGTGGGGAGCTGAGATAGGAAGATTGCTGGGGTCTTCTGGCTGCTTCACTCCAGGTTCAGTGAGAGACCTTATCTAAAAAGAATAAAGCACAAGTGACAGAGAAAGACACTTAACGTCCTCCCCTGGGCAGTACACACATCCGTATAAGCTAATGACAAAAACAAAACACACATGTATACTCCACTCACACAGAAAAACAAGTAAATCACTGTTTTTAAAAGAAACAAAGTAATTTAAAATATTTAGGAAAAAATCTTTGAATTTAGCAGTTGGCTTCTATTGGCTCCTAAAGACATAAAATCGTTTTAAATTTTGTGCCCCATGGTAAGTTGAGTCCTAATTTTACCTGAGTTTTATTTCAGAGAATCCAAAAGTGGTAGTTATTTTAAGTCAGAATGTTTTGCATGAAGTGTTCAACACTGGCTTGCTTCCTAGGCAGGTAGCCTGGAAACACTTACTTTTTGGGGTACCATGAACTTCAAGAAGACCAAGATGTTTTCAAATATGTTAATTCTGACAATTTTTGTGAGTGTCTCTTTTAAAGCTAGTGAAACCAAAGCTTAGACTTTGGTAGGCTACTGAAGACTTCAGGCATGTCCATGCCAAGTATGGTACAGTGTCCGGTTGCAAAGCTGGCTGTTTTCACTTAGCACTCTAGGGCAGACTTGAGTGCCAGCCATCTTCTTGTTCTTTTCATCCGGGCACTAAGCAGCACAGCACACGATTTCATTCTCAAAGGATGCATGAAAGAGTCTGAAGCAAGAACTGCAGTTCAAAGTTCCTTACATATCCACAGGCCGCTGCCAAGCATTACTACACAGGCAAATCAACAAACTGACAAGATGTCACGATGAGCCAAACTTTAACTCCTGAATTAGATCATTCGTCTCCTCCACTTGACGACAGTTTGTTGGAATTTTTGCTGTTACCAATCTCTATACACTGTGATGTTTAATACCATCAACTTGGTTGGATCCAGAACCACCAAGGACATAGTCTTCAGACACCCCTGTGGGGGAAGATCTAGATTAGGTTGAGGTAGGAAGGCCCACCTTAATTGTGGGTAGCACCAGCCCCTTCTCTTTGTTGGGGTATTTTATTGGAGTAACAGGAAAAGTAACCACGACAGCACATACCAACCTTAGCAGTGCAGAGAAAGGAAATGCTCCTTCCTCATCCATCACTAGTCCAAGGTGGTGAAACAGAAAAAGAGATAAAGGGAAAACAGAGATAAGCAAGAATAAAGTGCTTGCATTGATTTAATATGCACAACATGAGAGCTTTTGTGAAGAAAGGAAGAGTTAAGAGGCCAAGTGGGCTTGTGCATGTCCCATGTTCCAGGTTGATAAAGGGTAGACCCTTGTAAGAAATAATATATATATGATTGACAGATAAGAGAGTGTGATCTAGTGAGAACACACTGGGAAAGCAAGCGAGGCCTCCTAGCTCACTGTGTCTTCTCAGAGAAGCCCCCAGACATCTCTTCTAGAATGGCATCTCTCAGATGAGGGTTCTTAGAGCTTGCTTTGGGGAAGAAGAGGGAGCCGGAAAGGTCTACCTGTTCCCACTGTTTCCTGAAGAATTTCTTCAACTGACAACAGTCATTGGGCTAGGATGTAGCTCAGTGATCAATCAGTTACTGAGAATGCATACCATACTGGTTTGATTCCCAGCACTAAAAAAAAAATTAGTATGTTGAAAAGTAATAATTAGCTTACAGACACATTATAAACATTCTCTATTTTATTTTTTAAAATTGCTTCCTATGGCACAGGCCCTTGCTCCCAGCACTCAGGAGGCAGAGCCAGGTGGATCTCTGTTAGTTCAAGGCCAGCCTGGTCTACATAGCAAGTCCAACACTGTCTTCAAAAAAAGCTAATTTCTGCTGGAAATGGTCTCACAGATCTGTAATCCCAGCACTGGAGAGGTGAAGGCAAGAGGATCACAAGTTTGGGCCTACCCTGGGCAACTTAGTGAGATGCGATCACAAAATACAAAACATAGAAAACTTTCACAACCTACAAATCATGATTTGCATGATATTACATTTTATAAAATGATCAAATGACCAAAGCATTCACTTTTATGGATCTATTTTATGCTGAGAGATGTTCAAGAGTTAACAGTGCTTACTGTTCTTACAGAGGACCTGAGTTCAGTTTCTGCTGCATCCAGCGTGGCTTGGTCCTGGAAACCGGATGGGGTGGAGAGGGAATCAAGAAAGACAGACACACATGAACAGAAAAGCTGGGGTCAGGTGGTCTGTGCACGCTCTGGTTGGGTGGCGCAAGCTAATGGTAGTAACCAGGAAGCTCTGTACAGCGGGGGTTCGCTAGTCTGAGTAGGCAGTCTCTCTAGGCGAGCAATCTCAGGCTATAAACATACTGGGGAAGGAACAGGAAGTTGCAGTGGCTAGTTTTTGCACACACTGGCCAATCATTTGTAAACATTACTGCTTTGTCAATTTTCCATGAGTGGGAGGCATTGGGTCCTAGACGTGGCTGAGCCTACTCAGGCAATACACGTCAGGACTTCGTTCACTCTTCACGCACGGCTTCTTACACTCCCCACAAGTTCCCAGCATCTACACTGGGTGTTTCATAGCCTCCTGTAGTCCCAGGTCCCTGGGGATCCAGTCCTCTCTCTGACCTCCATGGGCACCTGTGCACACATGAGGCACACACAGGCATGCAGGCCAACACACATACACATAAAATAAAAGTAAATCTTTTTTCTTTTTTTTCTGCATCTTATCTCCTCCCAGAGTCTGACTTCCATTCCATTTTATTTTTTTTTTCTTTTTCCAACTTCTTAGATTTCTGGACAGTTATCACATCCTGAAAATGCCGCATGCACGTCTCTGTTGTGTTTGCGGAGAGGGTGAAGTCACTGGGAACTTTTCACAGCAGCTCTCATGGCAGAACATTGCTCTCTGTGCTCTCCCCTGCCTCTTCTGCCTCCTCCTCTGAAGCCTCCACAGAATGCTGACACGAAACCCAAGTAAAGTTTGTTTCCTGTTACTGGAATGGCTAAAGCTTTCAGGAAAGAGACACTTTCATTCTCTGACTGTCCTGTGACCACCCAGATGGCGTGAGTTCTGGAACAGGAGGCTCCAGAAGAAATGCCAGAGGATGGGAAGGGAAGAATTTCCAGTTAACCAGGCCACTTGGGGGAGGCTATGGGATGTCTATAAAACCAGACCTTTCTAGGGGCTGGAGAGAAATGAAGTGCATTTGTTGCTTTTGCAGAGGCTCCAAGTTCTGTTTGCAGCACTAACACCAGGCTGCTTACAACTGTCTGTTACTCCAGCTCCAGGAGATCACACGCCTCTTCTGACTTGTGCGGGCATCTGCACTCCCATGCACACACCCACTCCAGGCAGACAGACAGACCACATACACATATGCATACATACCTTCAGAAAACCTTTTTTGGCTACAGAATTTAAATTTGTATGCTTGAGAACTTTGTACATGTATACAATGAAATACAACCATGTATTTCCTTCCACAACCGCCCTATACTTCCCTAACATGACTTCCTTCATTTCTCCTTCCGCTCCCCTTCCCCCACCTAGTTCCAGTAAGTGCCATGAGGTCTTGCACCCGAGGTAGGAAATTCACCAGCTGCTATGTCCTCAAAAAAAAAAAAAGGTTATCTCTCCCTTGACAATTATCTGCTGCCACAAGTTCCTCAGTAAGGGGTGTGATCTGGAGATGGCTTGCCCACCTACACCAGGATTTGGCTGGCTTGTTCTTATGTAGAGCTTTTGCAAGTTAAAACAAAAACAAAACACACACACCACACACACACATACACACACACACACACACCATGATCTTTCTTGGAACTAGGAGCATTCCTGGAGGACTCACTACATAAGACAAGTGATCCCTGGGAGCAGGCAGAATAAAAGCTCTTGTGGCAATTCTCTATTTTTTTCTTTCTTTTTTCATTTTTTTGAGACAGGGTTTCTCTGTGTAGCTCTGGCTGCCTGGAACTCACTCTGTAGATCAGCTGCCTCAAATCCACAGAGATCCGCCTGCCCTGGCCTCCCAAATTCTGGGATTAAAGGCGTGCACTGTCGCCACTGCCACCACCCGGTCTCATCACTATTCTTGTCTGTTTTTCTTTGGTAGATTTATTTTTCTGTGGCAGAATCCCTAAACAATAGCCTTCTGGGAATAATTTCAAACGGTGCTTGTTAGCCAGTCTAGTGGACTCCCAATGCCAAAATCCTAGAGGCTGAGGCAGGAGGATCTCCAGACAGAGCCAGCTGGGCTACAGAGTAAGACTGCTTCAAAGGGTTTGTAAAATAAAAGGCATATCTCCGTTGATTGAATGTGTCTATGCAAACATGGATGGAGTCCTGGGTTTGATCCCGGCACTACATACTCCTGGCTTTGGCAAAAACCTGACATCTAAGCACTAGGGACCTAAGGTAGGAGCATCAGAAGCTCAGGGTCCTCTTCATTTCTTTGGCAAGTTCCAGGACAACCTGAGATACATGAGACCCTGTCTCAAAACAACTACAACAACAAAACCAAAAAAGACAATAACATAAATTTTTATTTTTATCGTTTTAATTTTTTGGGGGGGGGGGTTCAAGACAGGGTTTCTCTGTGGCTTTGGAGCCTGCGCTGGAACTAGCTCTTGTAGACCAGGCTGGTCTCGAACTCACAAAGATCCACTTGCCTCTGCCTCCCGAGTGCTGGGATTAAAGGCATGCACCACCACCGCCCAGCTTGTTTTAATTTTTAAACTCTGTGTTTGTGCCCAGGTGTCTGTGGGTGTGGGTGTGTGCACGTGTTCACAGGGCATCAGATTCCCTGGAGCTGGAGTTACAGGCAGTTGACAGCCACCTGATGAGGTGAAACCTGAACTCAAGGCCTCTGCAAGAGCAGTGTGCCCTTGAAACCATTGGGCCACCTTTCCAGCCCCCAAATAGGCAAATTAAAAAAAAAAACACCCAAATAGGTGTTTCTGAATAGGCAAAATAATGCATCTGCTCTTTTCAAGGCAGGTAAGCACTGAGACAAAGAAACCACCGTCTGCTGCTTTATTTCTGTACTGATACTTCTGCCTTTCTAGGGTTTTCCTCTTGTCTCTCTTTCCTTATACAGTTAAGATATTTCAGTAGTAACTGTGATTGTGGGGAGCTTAAAGGAAGCCAACTTCTTGACAATGGGGCCTTAAGACTTATCAAAGTTCTAAGTGCCCGGTAATAATAGTGTCCTGCGACTGTGCCACTAAAAACAGTCATAGACTATCAACATGGCCAGCCACTCCATTCCTCAGCAAATGACTTACACACCAGGAACCCTTGGATAGCGGTGGATGTAGTGCAGGGATGGCTTCTCCTGTGAAAACAGGGGCTGAGACCTCAACAGAGGCAAACAGAGCCTTCCCGAGTAGTGATGGAATAACTGAAGGTCATGATGCTAGTGATGACCATCTTCACCTGAAGAGTCACAGAGGGCTTTAAAAGGAAGGTGGGGCAGAATCTTAGACCTGGAGGAAAAGACGAGCATGCACACATATAAAAGTGTGTATTTGTGTGTGTGTGTGTGTGTGTGTGTGTGTGATGAAGAGCCACACAACTGTCCCATACAATGCCTGTGCAGGGATAGCATGGAAGGAAATAGCTTGGCATTAAATATTCCTTGAACTTCTTAGATCACGGAGATTCTTTCTCAAGGAAAATGCCCTTGAGTAACATATAGATTACATGCAAGGCGTGACTTTTCCTCTCACAGTGCTGGTGCATCAGGTGGCCAGGTGGTGTGTTGTAATCAGGCTGCCTGTTCATCCCGGCTGCCCAGCATCTAACACCCAAAATAATCACACAGAAACTGTATTATTTAGTCACTGCTCGGCTCATTAGCTCTAGTTTCTTATTTTCTAACTCTTACATCTTAATTTAACCCATCTCCATTAATCTGTGCATCACCACGAGGTCATGGGCTACCAGCAAAGGTTCAGCGTGTCTGTCTCTGGCAGCACCACCATGGCTTCTCTCTCACTCTGCCTTTTATTCTCCCAGCAATCAGTTTAGTCCCCATCCCATGTCCGTCCCCCCTCCCCGACCCAGCTAAGTTCTGCGTTGTTATAGGTCCAAAGCAGTTTCTTTATTCATTAATGGTAATCACAGCACACAGAGGGGAATCCCACATCAGTGATAGCCACCCTGCTTTTGCCAAACCAGAGGGGTAAGTCTTCTAGGATAAGATAGACTTTCTTCACACATGGGTGACTGGGGTCCCTTGCATGTACCTCAGCATGAAGCAATCCTTACTGTTCTGGAATGGGTGCAGCAGAAAATCCAGGGAGGTGCCAAAACAGGCTCCTCTAACAAGAAGGCTTTCTGAAAAGGGGAAAGAGCAAGTTCATCCTTAAACAGTTTCGATGGGTCACCAAAATGAGGAACAAAGGAGCTATGAGGTACATAAAGCGAAAACGTCATTGATGTCTACTCAGAGGTGCAGGTCCCATATACACCAGACAGGAGCAGGTTTGTTTGACCCCAAACAGTGGTCTAATAAGATCATGTCTTCTTTTATTATAAAAGAAGACATCTCCAGGTGAGCATTACATGTCAGTAACTGAGGCAGAATCCATCTCTTTGTTTAACTTTTATCCCCAAGACAAAATCGAAGTTCCAGATTGCACCCGTGTTCTAGGTAGCTCTAAGGAAAAAGGAGACAAAGGAGACACCCACACTGAGAGCAGGGGTATTTGGGAGGCAGCTCTACGATGGACCAGCTTTGCAGTCTTGGCAATTTCCAGCTACTGCTTACTGTCTGCTGATGACTCAGAGGTAATATTTGTTAGATATAAAGAATCCAACGGTCCCTGGTGTGGGATAAGTCATAGGAAGGATGGTTCTTCTTTATTTTCCTATAAAGAGTTTCCTGTGTTCTGCTTACCAAGGCTCCGTTTTCCCTGAGGTGCACTTAAGATATTCCTCCCCACCTTTCCTCACTCATCCTCCAACCTAAGTCTATGGCTACATAGCAAGTTTGAGGCCAGCCTGGGATACTTGAGCCAAACTGCTCTTCCCCAGCACTCCTGCTCCTAGGAGGCCACTGCAAAGGTCATTTGGGGTGACTCGTCCAAACAAGCACTCCTTCCAAGCTGGACAGTCGAGAACCGTAAGTGGCGAGGCTGCCATGAAGTCGTGGTACGGCCTGTGTACCCAGGGGTTTGTGTTCTGCCTGGAGAAGTGTAGCATCTGTGAGGGCATCCTCCAGCTTCCTTTTCTAACAAGCCACTTGAAAACCAGCAGTTCTCCTGCAAGGACCCCCTCCTGTTGCCCCACAGAGGAGTGTCTGCTGCTTTCTCCCCCCAGGCGGTGTCCTTTGGACATGGTCAGAGCAAGTTCCTTCTCCTTTCTTCAGTTGCCTGGTCCTTACCCTGTGCCACCCACCACCTAGAAGCCCAAGTCACAGGTCTGCTTATTCAGCACAGAGCAGTCTCTCCAGCCATGACTACCTGAGTCAGTGTGTGCACAATGGTCACTTGACTCCATTTTTTTTTCTTTGAAAAAGGAAAAGGCAAAAAAACTTTGTGGCTTAAAAGTAGAAGTGTCAAGATGGTGTTACAATTATAGCACCAAAGTCTGGAGAGATGCCTCAGACATGGAAAGCATTCAAATATAGAAAGCTGGCTTTCTAAAATAGCTTTATGGCACTGCTTTAAACGGTTTGGATTTCTCCCCTTTAAAGTTTATTTTACTTTTTCTTCTTTTGATTGTATTCAGTCATCTGAAAGACAAGTGGTAAGGAGCCTTGTTAGTAGTGTAGGTAGGCGGTACATCAGTCTTCCACAAGGCAACTGGAGGAGGCCCTTCAGATCCAAAATGTCTCTCATGTGGCTGTTCATTTTTCCTTCTGTGTGTGTGCTGGGGACTGGCTGAGGGGCCTTGCTCGTCGTGGGTAAGTGCTCCACACCCCAGGCTTAAGGAGCAGAAATTATTAAATGAGCTATCAAAACGACATTAGGGAAGAAGGCGACAAGTGCGATGATTCAGAAAGTAACTGTGTGCACGTAAGGTCTAATGCCCTGAGCTGAAGGTCAAGGCCATTTCCCTCACAGGCTTGAAAACAAGGAAAAAGAAAATTAGGCAGCCCCGAGTAACTGCACCGCGAAGCTGTCACCCAAAGCCTTTCTTCACCAATGACAAACGTCAAGGGTATTTCTAAGTTAATTGGACACACCACAAGGCACGGCAGTCTCAAACGCTTACCCTTCGAAAGACTTGGGGTTGATGTCTTTGAGCCCGTGCCTTCATGGAGATCTTTAATCTTCAGCAAAAATGTGAGGTAAGCTGTATAGCACTTCTAATTTTTAAATTACAGCAAAGGTTTCTGCTCAGGAAGATCACTAATGGATGGCGCCGCAACGTCTTGAAACGTGCGGCAGACTGAAAATCTACCTGGCCAGCTATTTGGCTGGAGCATAAAATGCAGAGAAGAGCTTGCAATGGTTTCCATTCTGTTTCCATCACCCTCATTAATGAGTGCTGCCCACCATGAAAACTGCACGTTTTCTCAAGGAGAGCGAGCAGAACGAGGCTAGCCACTTCGGACTTCGTATCAGCACCTGCTGTTCGTGTGTAGCATTTCCTGTTTTGTGTAAATATAGCCTTCCAAAAGTTCTCTTTTTTGTCCTACGCCTACACCGCAAAGAGATAAAAGTCAGAAATTTTAGTCTAAAGTTCATTCTTTTAAGTTTATGTAACCAACTTGGGAGCGCTGGTGTTATAACTGTAGACAATTCAAGGTCTAGGGTGGTGCAGGATGAGGGAAGTGCCACAGATAACTTAGGGATGCACCCTTGGTGAAAATGAGTCTCTGAACCAAAGCGTCAAGCAGTTCAGTGAGCAAAATGGCAGCCATATATGGCCCTGGCAGAGGGCAGGTTTGCTATGCACGCTGTTGTTTGAGGTACCTGCAGGGCATCCATCACCCGATACCCGATACAGAAATGCCCTATGATAAAACTACCTCAAAGGAAAATGGCAAATTTGCATAAACAGAAAGACTTCCGCACACTGAAAAATGCAGTAATGGGAATGACAGGGCATCAAGACCTGGAGGAAAACCCACTCTGATTGTCTGTTTGTTCATTCATTTAGCAAAGATTTATTACCTATCTGTTTAGTACCCAATATTGGAAAGTCCTGCCATTACCAAGAGGAATAAAATAGTCTCTGCACTGTAACTCTCGGGTCCTATGGGAACAAATGCCTTCCATAGGTACTTAACAGATGTACGACCATAGGTGTGCCAAGAACACTGCAGAAACTTGGTCATCGCTGTTCATGAAATTCCACATTGAAAGCAACGGCAGCAGAAACCAGAGAGCACACAACAAACATGTTTCAGTAACAGAAATCACACAGCTACCAGGCTGCGGCTGAATGCTGCAAACAGTGCCAGTGTCAGAGCATCATACTCTATGGGCCTCTCTACATAACGTTTAAACACAGCACACTAGTGCACAGAACATGCTTTCAGTGAAGATGGGGAGTAATAGGTTAGTGAGGAAAGGGGCTGCTGGGTACCGTTTTGATTTACGAGCTGAGTGGTAGGCACCCAGGAGTGATTATAGGTGTCTCTTGCTCATGGGTCCTCATCAAGAAGAATTCAACAAGACTCCAAGGAAGAATCAGTGAGTTAGACTTAGCAGGGCAAAGGAGGATTTTGTTCAGGGAGATGCGAGGGATCCACAGGACCCACCCCATCTACTCTTATTCAAAGCATCTTCCCCCTGCCCCTTTGGGCTGGGGGCCTTAATATATGTTTCCATACCCCAACATGTTCACTTGGAACATTTCGACCTAGAAAGTATCTATTCCTTTTTGAGATTGCTCCAGCCCTTGTGGTTTGTGCCATGGCCGCTTGTCTCAATCTTAGTCTTCTACCAAACAGGATCAGGTGAAGATGAATGGATACAGGCTTCCTCTCAGATCAACATGACCTAAGCCACTTTCCTCCTCTTCCCCTTTTATTTGTCCTTCTCTTCATCCTTGCTGGCACATCTCAGATGTCATGTTGTCATTTCTCTGGTACTCTGTCAACATTTCTAACTAGCCCTTTTCTGGGAAGATGCAATCACCGGATTAACAGCACGCCTAATCAAAGTATCCCTAGTTCCCTCTCAATGGGACACAAAGCAGTTCCAGCTTTTCTGGATGTCTCCCACAATTGGTCAAGAGTTTTCTATACATTTGCTTGTTATGGTTCTTTTCTAATTCCTGAGAGCCCATCCTTTTTTTTTTTTTCTTTTTATAAAACAATTTGTCATGAAAACTGGCTTAAACCTGCCCATTTTTTACTGAGAAGTTTCCTCCTGGGCCTGGTGGGTTGTTTCTGTTTGTTGTTTGCTTGTTTAGAGATGGGTCTCATGTAGCACAGGCTGGCCTCCATCTTACTATGTAGCTGAGGATGACCTCGAGCTTCTGAGCCTCCTACCTGTACCTCCTGAGCACTGGAGTTACAGGAATATGCTCCTATGCCCAGTGTTCTGGGGTGCTGGAGATCAAACCAAGGCTTTGTGCGGACCAGGGGACCATTCTACTCACTGGGCTAATCCCTTGCTCTCCTTTTGATGTTGAACTTGCTCTTCTATCTCCTATGGTGGCTCAGCCTACAGATTCTGGGTTTAGTTTCAAGTTTAGCCAAGCATCCATGTCAAGCCTTAACCTGCCTTACTTTAACATGCTTTGAGACTCTGCCTATTTTCTTTCCACATCTCTTAGTTTTGTTTTTAGCTTCTATTCTACATAGCACTTGACTTTGACAGTGGCTTCTTCCTCTATCAATGGTTACCAGATACATAATCAACTACAAGAGACTAAATCTTTCAAGGCCGAGTTCTGGACCCTTTCCATCCCAGAATGTCTCTGGGAAAAGACTTCCTTTCTGATTCTTCCCATGCTCAGCATCTTTTGAATTTAGAGTCCTGCAGCTGTCTTGGAAGAAGGAAGACTGTGCCACTCTTCCCAGAAGGGTGTCAGAAAACTCGCAGCCGGGGCAACACTGAGCCATTGCTACTACTGAAAATTCTCCCTACCATTCCTAACACTTCAGAGTGTGGACCAACACTGGGTGCAAAGCCAACTGAAATCAACTGCCCAGTAATTGACTGCCGTCCCATTAACTGTCTTACACAGTTTTGCAAGTCGGCTTGCCCTATTTTCATTGTGATGGTCAGAACAGCTGTAGTAGCTCTTTAGTATTAACATCCTTTCTTCCCCAGGACTAGCAAAAAAAAAAAGTTAATAATTGTTCAAGTAGATAATCATGGACTTTGGTACAATAATCTCCCTTTTAAAATAAAATAATAAAACTGGAAAATAATTAATTCTTTCCTCACGTCTGAGTCGGATATCCAGAAGATGCCGAAAGCTTGAGTTGGGTTGCTGTCACATTGACTGGGAGAGCTTAGAAGCTCTTTTGACTCGATGGCTCAAACAAGCTCCCGCCTCCTCTGGTGCACAAGACCACTGCATTTGATGCTATTTATTACAACTGAACCCTGTTCATGTGGTATCAGCCTCATCTCTGCGGAAGCCCATCTATTATCAAAAGCCTCTGCATGCTGTATGTTCAAAGCAGCCGGCAATGGATAGAAAGCCAGGACTGTCCTAGATCAGGGGACCGTCGCATCGCCCAGAAACTGAGAGATGATTACAAGGCACCTACCTGTCTGAGCTCTGTATGGTCCTGCTAGAGGGAAGCAAAACACTCATCAGGAACACTTTTCTCAAATGAAAATTGACATTGTGCATGCAGCTGAGACCTTTAAAGAAAGATGAACACATTGAGAAAAAGGTCAAGAACCTTAAGTCCAGTGTGGAAAAGAGGTTTCTGTGCCACCTCGGAGAAGGGGTGAATGTCAGAAAAGAAGCACAATGACAGTCACTGACAGGGATCCTCTGCTTCCTGCCAGGGACTATTTCTTGGCTTCTGGGTTTTCTTCTATATTCTTTTTGAGTGCTTTTAACTCCTATCTGTATTTTATCTTTTTGTATGGATGTGGTGTGTATGTTTGCATGTCCATATGGGTTCAGGCCACATATACATGTGTGCATATGCATGTGTGCATAGTGTGTGTCGAAGTCAGAGGTCAGGGTCAGGTGGCAGGGTCTTTTTATGAACACAGTGCTCATTGACTGGCTAGACTGTCTGGCCAATGAACTCTAGGGATATGCTTGTCTTGGCCACTGCCCCCAAACTAGGGTCACAGACACATAAGACCCTTTGTAGCTTTCTGTTTTAATGTGGGTGCTGGGGAATCTGAACTCAGGTCCTGGCACTTCTGCAGCAAACTCATTATCAATGGAGCTACCCAACTCCTAACTCTCAATTCTATAAAGTACTGTATTCTGCTCACACTCTCTTCAAAGTGATGCACCTTCTTACTGATTAAGTCTGAGGCAAACCTTCTCCAGAATGTCAGGGAGCATTTCAGATCCAAGTTCAACTTCTGAATGTCGAGCTTTTAATTGCATGGGAACATGTCAGCCTCAAGGAAATAATATACCAAATGCAAACGGGTCCACTTCTAGAGAAACAAGTCCATTTCTACACCAAATTGATGTGCAAAACCAGAAAGGTCAAGCGAGATGGAGGCTATCACAGAATAGAAGAGACTTAAAAACACAAGGACCCAATTCTGGACCCCAGATTTAAACCAGCAAACTGCATAGTCTTCTGTAAAAGGCACGATGCATTTCCCATTGGTTAGCTGGCATCACATAATGGCACGAAAGTGAGTATTGAGCCACATAAGTCACATTGTCATTTTTTTGGGGGTTTTTTTTTTTTTTTGGTTTTTCGAGACAGGGTTTCTCTGTAGCTTTGGAGCCTGCGCTGGAACTACTTCTTGTAGACCAGGCTGGTCTCGAACTCACAGAGATCCGCCAGCCTCTGCCTCCCGAGTGCTGGGATTAAAGGCATGCACCACCACTGCCTGGCCACACTGTCATTTTAAAAGAAATGTGGCTAGCTTAGATGTGCACTCACTATTTGCTTTTCTCTTTTGGGGTGCAGAGATCCTGAACAAGAAAATGGTTTCTTGCACGTTAGATGAAAAATGACCAAGTGCCAAAATGGGTCATAGTTCCCACCTGTTGTCTCAAGTACATTATCAGCTGATCGCCTGCACCCATCAAGGTGCACACAGTGGTGAGAGCCAATCTTTCCTGGATAGTGACCATGCTAAACACACCCTGTTCAGGAGTGCCTGTGAATAGAGCAGCAGTACTTTGGTCTAATGGAAGATGAAAATTGTTTGACCAAATCGATCCCTGCATTAAAATGCTAGGGTAGTGAAATGGCCACTTGGGTTAAGGTGCTATCCATCAAGTCCAGTGACCTAAGCTGAATGCCTGGGACTCACATGGTAGAGAAGAGACTAGGTTCCCCAAAGCTGTCCTATGACCTCCACATGTGGACCATAGTATGTGCATGTATACATTCACACATGCACATACAAACACACACACAATTAATTATTAATTAAATTTTAAAAAAATTGGGAGGAGATTTGTCTCAGCAGTCAAAGCACTGGCTTCTCATCAACAAGAACAGGACCCATAATGGGCAGCTCACAGCCATCTGTAACTCCGGCTCCAGGGGATCCAATGCTGTCTTCTAGCTCCCATGGGCACGGAGACTCGTGTGACACAGATAAATAAATCAAAGTGAATCCTTTTAAAAAACAGTTTTTAAATCCTACACGTTTTTACTTTGGGCTTTAAAGAATTACAGTTTCCCAACATTTTCACTTACATGAGTACACGTTGCTAAAATTGGATGTTTGAGGTTATGCTTCATATTGAGAAAAACAATAACACTGGATTACTTACGTTTTATTGTATGGTATTAAAATAGCCATGTTGCGCATTAGAAACATATGTAGAAAACGCTGTGACTACTGATGAAGTTATCACTGCCGTCATTTATTTCCCTGTCTTCCTTCTCTTCCATTTCCTCCAATTCAACCCCTGCTGATCATATTTCCGAACAAGTTTAATAAGTTTTTAAAAAGCGTATCCCATTGCCTTATATTTTAACTCTGTATTTATTCCATCATTTCACATGTTATGATTTTCAGCACACAGCAGCAGGGACCTATGGGCTGATTTTTCCTGTGCAAAAACTGAGAAGTTTGAGATTACATAAACCACTTCCTCTGGAGTCTTAAAGCAGCTGAATGCCTTGCTATGTATAACCAGCATATGTGTGTGTACATGCATACATATGCATATCAATATATGCATTGATACATTCGCCTTAGTGAAATCCTCAGGACCTCGAAAAGGAAAACCAGATGGGGAGTTTGGGGGACTCTAATCGGAAGATGGAGGCTCTTGGCAAACTTAAGGTCTGGCAGACAATAGTAGCAGAAGGGCAGAGAAGTGTTTCCTAATACCGTCAAAGAATAGAGGGGAGACATGAAACTAGCAAGTCCAATTTTGTTTATATTTTGATAAACAGGCATTTGAAAAATTAACCAAGATCTTCATAATATTTATAGCTTTGCAGTGTGCGCTTTGTTGTTTCATTTATTGCACCGTAATTCTTAAAATGGAAGGGGCTCTTCGCAGCAGAGGAAGTGGGAGAAATAGAAACATTTATTTTATGTGAACCCTACAGGAAGAACTCTGAGCGTGGGAGAGGTGGGGCAGGTGGGAACAGCTGCGAAAAAGAAGCCCTGAGCCAAATCCCAAGGATTTGGGGTAACAAAGCAATGTGGGTTTATGTCAAAAAGAGAAGTGCGCTTGAGGACTAGGGGTGTGGCTAGTGGGGAGAGCGCTTGCCTAGCATGCAAAAAGCAAAAATCTGGGGCTTGATCCCTAGCACCGGATAAACCGGACGTGATGGTGCACACCTGTACTCCCAGCACTTGGAGGACTATTTAGAAAGCTTTAGGCAAGCCTAGCATACATAAGAACCTGCTTCAAGGAGGAGGAAGAGGGAGAGAAAAACTCTCCCACCCATTTACTCCGCTGCATGCTAGAATCTCTGGAGGGTTTAGCGTCCTGGCCATGCTAGGGCAAACTCCCTGCCAGCTAGAGTAAGTTAAGGTAGTGCCAGGAACTAAGAGCCGAAAAGGCCCCAGGTGTTTATTGTGCAGTATTAGGGTTTAGAACCACTGAGGTAAGGTGTTTTCCTTAATAAGTTTTTTCTTGCAGGGTCAGCTTCTGAAGATGTTTCAAGTTTATTATATGCAATTACTATAGCCTGCCTTTATGTGAGTAATGACCTCTCAGTTCTCTGGGCCAGTGTCTAGGCAATCCTCAAGGATGGGAAACAAAAAAATATTCAGCGCTCTCAAATATTTGAAGAGAAAATAAAACAAACCTGATTACAAAGCAACTGGAAAACTGTAGTGTTCTATCAGATTAGTTATAGGGAAACTAGGACTGTTCTATCAGATTAGTTACAGGGAATACAAAAAAAAATGGTCATTTACCCCATTTTAATTGTATTTATTTGTTGTTCGTATCTGTGTTTATGCATTCATATGTGTGGATGGGTACATACATGTATGAGCATGTGTGTGTGTGTGTGTGTGTGTGTGTGTGGATTCATGTGCACATTCTCACAAATAAATGCCAGAGATCAATCTCATCACCTCCATTTTAAACTTTTTAAAAAAATTATACTAAGTCCCATGGTTGCCATGGTCTTCCAAAGCCTTTTATGTTTTTTAATCATATTGAAATATATTCTAAAATATTTTGGAAGTTATGTGGTAAAGGAACGTTTATAGGAAAGTATTTGCTAATGATGCTCTCTCTCCTGCAATGTAGATAGAGGCCAGTACAACCCAGTGGCCACATTCAAGACCTCAGAAGAGAGAATTTTCTAGTCAAAATTGACTGCAGTAATTGGGATGGTGGAACTTGAAAAGTGGAGACTATTGTGGCCACATATCTGTTTGGAAGGAGAAACTGCCAACACTAACTACCGTGGTCCCTGGGCTGCTCCGGGAGACAGGCAGAGATCACAGCTGTCCAAGACCTCCCCCAAACCTGGCACAGCTGGAGCACAGGCAGGATGACACAGTAGAAGGATGACTGACATGAATTTTGTCTGAGGGCCGTTGGTTGGAGGCTGAAGGTACATGTGGATGGTGAGACAACAGAACACGGTGACAACCAGCAAGTGGGAGCTGTGTGTGACAAATGCCTGTGCTTCCTTCAGCAGAAGTAACATTAGCACAGCCCTAGGATTGAAAGTGTAAGGGATAAACAGGGTTGACAGTCCTACGGTCTTTTGAATGTGTGTGTGTGTGTGTGTGTGTGTGTGTATTTCCTTGTGTGCATGTGCCTGAGTGTATGTATGTGCACTATGTGTGTGCAGGAGCTTGCAGAAGTCAGGAGAGGCATCCGATCCCCCAGAACTGAAGCTACAGGTGGTTATAAGCCACCATGTGAGGGTTGGGAAATAAACAAGGTCCTCCGCAAAACCGGTAAGCACTCTCAACCCCTGGACCACCTCTCCTGCCCCTTAAACTAGCTTTTAGAATAAACTTTCAAGAGTTAAGTACTGAACACTGATCCGGTTCTTTTCTCAGTAATCTTTCATTGTTAGCAAGTGGGGCCTCTTTTCAGCTTGGACATCCATATTCACACTCCTTTAAAGTGTTCCCTCTAGAAGAAAAAGAAAGAAAAATGTTCTCTTCGCCCTCTAGGTATGTATCTTGGAGACATGGCTTCCTTCTGTTAAGTAGTATAATCCACATGACTGTATCCAAAAGAAGTTTTAACTTTTTAGAAAGAAAACAGAAATATTTGTTCACTTGGTTGTGGAGATCAAAAAAATTAGCATATTTTTGTATATTAACAACAGTAGGACATGTTTATTTCTGGCATACCTGTTATATGAAGAATGTACTTATTTGCTGCTATGTAAAATAACATTTAAGGGCAGATGAGAGGCCTCAGGGATTAAGACACTTGTCACAGAAGCCCAGCAACTTGAGTTTAATAAGCAGAGCCCACTGAAAGGTAGAGAGAACTGACTTCACACAGAGATTCTCTGAACTCAATGTGAACACATACACACACTCTCACACTCACATACACTCACCCAGACTCACATACACAATAAGAATTAAAATCCCAAAAATTAACAAAGGGACAGCCTGCAACAGCTGACAGTCACCAACTGCTCCAGCTCCAGGGATCCAGTGCCTCTAGCCTCCTCTGACACCTGCCTTCGTGTGCAACATAACCACACAGACACACACTCATGAGCATGCACATGCACACACACATGCACCCGCACCCAGTTAAGATTAAAGTAAATCTTTAACACAATCAAAGAGAGGATAGGATTGGAAATGTATCATTTCAAAACTATTACAAAAACAATTCCAGCAGAATTTTCAATAAAAGCTAAAACCCTTGGGGTTAAGTTGTGTAGTATATGACCTAGTCTTGCAAATATGCCTTTGCAAATTACAATAACAAAGAAGAAAGTGATAACATGATGGGTGGGGGGAGGGCTGCCAGACTCTAGCCCGGCTGAAATAGAAAGGACAAATCAATGTTGAGTCCCCTGATATTAAGCTCTGAGAGGGACCTGTGTGATCTGCTCATCCAATACACAGATAGACACTAATCAAAAGAAGCAATGAGGGGGCAATAGTTAAGAGCACTTACTGTTTTTTCTAAGAACCCAGCACCCATGTCAGGTAGCTTACAACTGCCTGCAACCCCAGCTTCAGGGGACCTCACACTGACTTCTGCGGGCGCATGTCCCCCAACACATGCAATTAAAAGAATAATAAACAATAAGACTCCAATCATCGATGTTATTCAGTGCTAGAGTGCCTGTCTAGCACGCACAAGACCTGTGCTTCAAACTTCAGCCCTACACACCCCAAAAAGAGCCAGTCTGTAACTGACCTGTTACAATTCAAAACTGTTCAACCCCCGAGCTAGTGGGAGCTCACCGACTCCAGACTGACCACTGGGGAACCTGCACAGGACTGAACGAGGCCACCTGAATGCAGGTGACAATGGTGTGGTTTTGCCAGTGTGCGGGGCCACAGGCAGTGGGACCAGGATCTAACCCTAATCCATAATGCATGAACTGACGGTGTGGAGTCTATTCCCTATGGAGAGATACCTTGCACAGCCTAGGCGGGGTGGGGTGTGGGGAGGGCCTTGATCCTGCCTCAAGGAGGTCATGGGATAGACTTTGTTGCCTTAACCTCTCTGTGGAGGTGGGCAGGGTGGTGGGAAGGTGCGGGGAGCAGGAGGAGAGGAGGGAGGGGAAACTGGGATTGTCAACATAAATAAATAAATATTAAAGTTTAATTTAAAAAAAATTGTTCAATCTGTCATGAAAGGTTGAAGTTCTGTAAGACAAGAGATTTAAAAACATGGAAACCAAATGCAATGAATAGTCCTGGGTCAAAATCTAGATATGAAAGAGAACTGTTTTTTTCTATAAATTACATTAAAGGAGATATGGAGAATTTGTATACACATTGTACAGAACTGCATCCGAGTTAAATTTCCTGAATTGATTACATAGCCATAAAGCCATTATTGAAGAAGATACACACTTGGTGTGACTTAGGGGTCCAGAATCACAGTGTCTAAAATGCTCAGTGCAGACAGGCATTTACTGCTAGGCCTGACTTACTCTATAACGTCTAGGGACTGTTTTTCTTAAATGAAACATTTGTACAATCTCTATAAACAAAATGCTCCAGAAACCTGTTAACAGACATCATTTGGGGAAGGTCCCAGAATGTTTGCTTTTCCCCACTTCCTCCTCCATCTCTGCCCTCCCTGAATACTTTAACAAGTGTTTAATGGTTTGTGAAGAGACAATAAAGCTCTAGGAAAGAATTCAATTTAAAGGAAATCATTTTAAAATTGACAAATCCATTTATAGTTCAATAACCATCTCCTAACTTATTGGGTTAATAAATTCAGGATTTGGAGTAGTTAGATTTTTCTGGCATTTTTATTGTAGTAAAACATATGTATCATAAAATTTGCCATTATAACAAATTTTTGATGGCATTAAGGACATTCACACTGGCGCAGCCATCACCATTATTCATCTCTGGAACACTCTGGAGCATCTCATCAACGGTACCGAGCTCGGTACCATTAACCACTAACTCCCCCCCTCCCTTATGTATTTAATGCGGTCTAAATAAGCATCCCCTATCAGACCTGAGTCTTGCAAATATTTTCCCCATTCTATAGGTTACCTTTTGACTTTGGTGCACAAAATTTTCAAGTTTTGGGGATGGGTTTACAGCTCAGTGGTAGAAGACTTTCTTAGAAGTTTTAGATTTCATGAAGTTTGAAGTTCAGTTTATCCAGGTTCTGATGCTCCTATTGCTAATTCCCAGAGAGCATGTCTGCTCGGTTTTCAGGGTAGTGAGCAGCAGTAGGTGTCTTCTCTCATTGCATTTTGGAACAGCGATGGTAATCAGCGTTCACCTTTTCGGGATGTGTGATTGACGTCTGCTACACTCAGCAATAGAGAGCGGTGTATAGGAAGTAAATCTCACGTTTTGAAACTAAAATATTGCTGACTCCTCTTTTCAAAATGAGTTCTTGTTAAGTCTCCCTTTCAATATTTCTGGAAAGTTCTCAGAAGATTACCTTATGTGCTCCAGAACAAACGTCTCCTTCTGCTTTTGTTTTTACACTTCAGGCTCCTTTATTTTGCCTGCACTGCCATTGACCTTGTGGGTTTTCCATGCTGGTATGCAGATGTCCTTCAATGGCATATGCTGCGATGCTTCTGCAGTGCCCTTTCCACCCTGGTCCAGTCACCTTGAGCTTCCAGACCTGTCACTTCCCTGCCGTGGGGTAGTCATGGAGGTTAGCATAGTACATGGTGTGCTGAGTTGCAGGTTAGGGACCCAAAGTATTGCTAAAGAAAATATTGACACATGCTAAATATAAGAAAGACTTTGTTCGGAACCTCTATGAAAGGTGTCAAGATTATTACAAGAGGGGAGAAGACTGGGCTCCCATCCAAACACAACAAAGGCAGGATTCATAACCCAAGAGCAGAGTGCCTATGTGGACAGAGAGGCCACGGGATGGAAAATTACATCAAGCATCCTAGCTAAACTGACTCAGTAAGATTCTTGTTGAAGGTGGGCCATAGTCATCAGGTGCCAAAAGTACAGGATGAGGAATTTAGGGAGTCAGATGGCCTCTAAAAGGACTCAACTCAATTCCTAAAACTATGAGAGCAGGACAGGGACCAAGGTCAAGGCCCACTGGAGAGAGCTTGGCAAAGCCTGAGTAAGGTTTGGACCAGGAGAGAACCTCTGTCCATCCCTCCCCTTCTTCAAAGCAGGAAGACACAGTCCAGGGACAGTTCCCTGGTGACACATAAAATTTCTCTGTGGTCACTCTACTCTGATACTCGGTTTACAAAATAAACTGGTAGAATTAGATTTAGCCTGATCACTACCTTAATAAAACAAGAACAGTAAAGGACCACATTGACTTTTTGGTTTGCCCAGCTGGTACTCTTCATAAGGGTTCAGATTATGCTTTTTAAAAAGCCTCTTGAGAGGCTCATTGGGTGAAATCCTCGCTATGCAAATGTGAGAGCCTAAATTGGGATTCCCAGCAACCATGTTCAAGCTGGCCAAGATTACCTGTGCCTGTGACCCCACTGCTGGGGAGGCAGACAGAGGAGGATGCCTGGAGCTGGCTCACCAGCCCACATGACCAAAACTGTGAGTTCCAGGTTCAGTCTTTTTTTTTTTGGTTTTTTTGTTTGTTTGTTTGTTTTTGTTTTTGTTTTTCGAGACAGGGTTTCTCTGCAGCTTTGGAGCCTGTCCTGGAACTAGCTCTTGTAGACCAGGCTGATCTCGAACTCACAGAGATCCGCCTGCCTTTGCCTCCCGAGTGCTGGGATTAAAGGCGTGCGCCACCACTGCTCGGCGGTTCAGTCTTAAAAATAATGTGGGAACAGAGAGATGGCTCAGTGGTCAAAGATGTTTGCCACCAAGCCTGATGACCCGAGTTTTGTAGAAAGAGCGAATTGATTACTGCAAGGAGTCTTTTGGCTTCCAGGTGTAAAACACACAAAGCCCTTTGACACTAGGAAGCCATGGCAAGAAGTCAGAACCAGGCTTAGGACTCCTTCTCTCCTTTGCTCTTTGCTGCTTCTGTGTTCTTTTCCTAGTGGGAAGACACTGCCCTTCCCCCTGCGATGCATTTTTTAAACTCCCTTAACCTTTCTGATCCCTTTTGGGGCTTTGTCTGGGAGGTGCTCTAGGGAGGTGACCCTAACCTAAGGTCACCTCACCCAGTTCTGTAGTAACAATTACTGAAACCATGTGGCTATGTCTGATGTTCCTACCCCTTTTCTGCTACATCCTGAACTTGTGCAAATAATAAGATTACCATGGAAATAAGAATATTCAATCAGAATTTCTGAATTTGGAAAGGATCAAGCAAAGGAAAAAATTGGATTTTGTTTCTGTTTACAAAAGTAAATCATTGCCATGAGTTATAGATAGATAGCTTAAGAGAAAAAATTGTATTATATCCCTCTCAAAAAAACAAAACACCAAAGACCTGGGAAATACCCAAAACAAAAAGCAGTGACCACTCTTTATCAGTTATCTGGTAGAGGGTAGCTACCCCTGGCTTGCTTTACTCGACTTCAAGGCAGCAGCTTCATGACTCAAGTTCTCACTGGAGCTGGAAGCCTTGACAGTGAAACAGCCCAATCTCACACCCCCCACACCCCACACACCCCAGCAGGTTCCTTTGCTTGAGTCTCTGAAACGGACCCAGATTTCAAAATCAGGAGCTCGCTCTGTAGAGCAGGCTGGCCTGGCACTCTGTATGTAGGTAGCCCAAGCTGGCCCACAACTCCTCATTTACCTCCTCGGCCTCCTGAGTACTGACATTACAGGCATATACCACCTTGCCAGTTGGCTGGCAGTTGTTTTTTGTGGAGTCTTGCCCAGAGCTGATTGCAGGAGCTAATCAGAGAAAAACAGTAACTCTGTGTGGCAGGCAAAACTTTTAGTATGGTCATGCTTAAAGATCTAATGAGAGATTCTTCAGTGAAAAAATTTAGGGAATTGGGTAGATGGCTCAGTGATTAAGAGCACTGACTACTCTTCCAGAGGACCCAGGTTCAATTCCAAGCACCCACATGGTGGCTCACAACCATCTGTAACTCCAGTTACCGAGAATTTAATGAATTCTTCTGGCCTCTTAGGGCACCAACCATGCACGTGACACACAAACATACACATAGGTAAATTATTTATATTTATATAATATATAAATAAATATTTTAAAATAAGAAATGTTACTAATTTCTCTGACATACATTTTATTTTGTTGCTGTTTGTTTGTGTTTTGTTTATTTTTGAGACAGGGTCTCTTGAAACCCAAACTCACTGTGAAGCCTGAGGATAACCTCAAACATCTGATCCTCCCACCTCTACTGAGGGCTGAAGTTTCAGGAGTGTTTCACCTAGCCCGATTTGTACAACCAGAAGATCAGTTGAATCCAGGTTTTTGTGGCTGATGGCAAGCATTCTACCAACTGAGCAACATCCCAACCATTTGTTTATGATATTTTTCTAATCTTTTTTGAATCATAGTCCTGCCTCAAAATTGATCTCAAATTTTTCTTCTTTCATTTGTTTGTTTGTTTTTGGTTGTTGGATTTGGTCTTAGGTTTTTCAAGACAGGGTTTCTCTGTGTAGCCCTGGTTGTCCTGCAATCACTCTGAAGACCAGACTGGCCTCCAATTCAGAGATCTGCCTTCCTCTACCTCCCGAGTGCTGGGATTAAGGGTGTGCACCACCACATCCACCCAGCATTGATCATTGACCTCAAAATGGTCAAGTCTCACTCCCACCTTTTAATGTCTAGGACCACAAATAGGCATGTGTCACAATGCCAAACTGTGCACCCATTTTGACATAACAACTACAAAATTAAAATCATGACTGGCAATATGAAACTGAATAAATACATAATGATCAATAAGAAAATTGTCTATGAAAATCATATGATTTCTGAAATATATGGTTATAAAATATAATGTAGGGAAGATGTGTCTTTTCTTATTTATTACAACATAGCAAGCAAATGTAGTCTTTCAAAGACTCTCTCTGGGGGCTAGAGAAATAAATAGCTCAGCAATAATTGCACTTGCTGTGTAATCATGAGCACTAGAGCTTGGATACCAGCACCCGCTCCTGTAATCCCAGCTCTCAGACAGGCAGAGGCAGGAGGATTTCTGGGGCTTGCTGGTTTCTGACTTAGCAGAGAAAATGCAATCCCTATATTCAGGGAGAAACCTTGCCTCAAAGGAATAATCAGAGAGTGGAAGAAAAGATACTTGACACTCTCTTCTGGCCTACACACACACACACACACACACACACACACACACACATGCATACACACACACACAGAGAATTAGTAAATATGATTTAAAAAATAAAATTTATTTAAACCTAAATGATGACTTTAAACTGTCCATAACCCTAGTTCCAGGGGATATGACAACCTCTCTTGACCTCCATGGGTACCAGGCACACAACTAGTGCACAGTCAAACGTTCAAGCAAATCACTCATACACAATAAATAAAATAAACAAATCCTAAAATAAATAAAATAAATAAAAATGATAGATCGATAAGGGCTGGAGAAATGGCTTAGTGATTAAGAGCTCATTGCTCTTGCTTAGGACTGGAATTCTGTTCCCAGCACCCATGTTAGACTGCTCGTAACTCCAGCTCCAGGAGAACTCTCTCTCTCTCTTCTGGAGTCTGTGGGCACTGCATTCATGTGCACACGCACAAACACGTAATACATACACACAAACTTAAAAATAAGTCCTAAGAAGGTTTAAAAAAAAAGTAACAACAATAATATAAAGTGCATTGGTCAATGTTCATTGTCAACTCAACACGGTTTAGAAACAGCTGGCAAGAGACTTTCAACGGGAAATTTTCAGATTGGTTTGGCCTATGGGCATGTCTGTAGGGGATTACCTTGATTACACTGGTGTGGGAAAACCTGCCCACTGTGGGTGGCACTAGACCTTAGGCAGAGAATTCTGACTTATTTGAGAGTGGAGAAAGCACGGTGGGCTCAAGCCTTCCCTTCTCTGTGCTCCTGACTATGTGTACAGTGTCACCAGCTGTCTCCGGTTCCTGCCACTGTTGCTTGGTGGCACTGTCACCTGGAACTGTGGACCAGAACAACCCCTCTCTCCCTTAGGTTGCTTCTGTCAGAGCATCTTAAACTCAGCAACAGGAAAAAGAACCAAGACACAAGGAAACATCATCTTAGGAGAGAAAATGAAATTCAGCTGTGTGCTTCTGTGTCACCTGCACCATTGTTTGATGGAGATTTTCCCTTTACAAAGAAAACCTTACAAATAAATCCACCCAATCCCAGTGACGTTCGGCCCCATGAGAACAATATCTTCCAAAATCCCACAATGGCTATGTATCCAGGCCTTGTCCCACACTTCCTCTTTCTCGCTGTGAGACAACCAGTCATTTTGACTTAGGACAGAATTACTCATTTCTTTTTAACAGAATTAAGTCCTTCTTTCTTTGAGTGATTTTCCTGTGAAGCTATTTCTTTACACCTCTGTTTTTTCCGGGACTTTTATTTACATATGCCGATTATAATTTTTCAAAGGAAAAAGCTAGGTAGTGGAAGTTGTGAGTCTTTTATTACAGCCCAGAGCTTCTGCAACAGACTAGCAGATTAAGGAGCATGTGCGTCTCATGATGTTTACAGGTACACGCTTCCTCACAGGACAGCGTTCCAATATAGCAAAAGAAGGCATCTCCTAGCAAATCCAACTGAAAGTATTCTCTCGGTTCCATATAAGAATGAAAAGCCAAGCATGGTGGCTCATGCTTAGAACCACAGCATTTAAGAGGCAGAAGTAGGAGGATCAGGAGTTCCAAGTTCTTGGGGACACAGTAAGTTTAAGGCTGGGCTAGCTACATGAGACTCTGTCTCAAAAGACTCAAGAAAACAAATGCCTCAACTTTTTCTTATGCTTAGCTCTGAGGGCTTTAAATTGGCATGATGGTGCAAGCCTGTAACCCGGCACTGGGAAAGCAGAGGAGGAATTACCAAACATTCAAGGCCAATCTAATCTGCATATTAAATTCAAGGCCAGCCTAGGACATGCAGGAAGACTTTTGCTTCAAAAGTAAATAAATAAATAACAAATAAATATGTTTTCATAAGTTCTTTTACTTATAATCTGGCTGCTTGGTAGATATCTGTTACTTACCATAACGAAGCATGATTCTAAAGCTACAAGTTACCAAGAGTTTGGAAACTTCCGGGAAGCTTGTCATTGACCTTGACTAGTCTGCTCGTGTTCTCTATTAATTGTCTTTACCACACATATAGATCAGGCAAATATGCTCAAAATAAAAGCCTAAACAGGTTGAACACCTGAGAGAGAGTTTTATCTCATTGCTACGGTTGCCATACGTGAAGAAACAGAAGAATTCGTCTTTTTGATATCTTTACCTGTGAACTTGTCTCAAAATTAAATTCATACTTTAGATATTTAAACACCCACTAGAAATTCCTTTACTTCCCCAGTAACCCCAATGGGGATAAAAACCTAATGCTTGCGTTATGGTTAATCCTGAAAAGTAGAAGGCATATCCACTTGTATTACACTCATACTACCAAACTGGCTCATCAAAGATTCTCCTTAAAACATGTGGAACTGGGAATCATTTTGTTAGTTTCTGTATTTCTGAGATCTGTGATCATCTTCCACCTTTATAAACATTTATATCTAAGTATGTTTAAATAGAACAGCTAACTCTTTTTTGATACTTTAACTTGATAATACTATCTAGAGGTTAAAAATATGCACAGATAACATACACACACACACACACACACACACACACACATATATATACACTTTCAAAGAGATGCAAACAGAGACCTCATAGCTTTGCTCTAAAGTTCAGCCATGAATCAGTTAACTACAACAATACCCAACTTACTGGCTCATAAAAAAAAATAGTTGGCACTCGTCTCTGCTCCAGTTTATATTTTTATCTGAATTATGTTTTTGGCAAATGGGACATGTTAAGGTTGAGTACACAGGAGAGGGCTTAAGCTTTCTATAAGTGTTTGTAGAAGGAGCTTGTGGAATCTCTTCTCTTGCAGTCTTACAAAGGCTGTGGCAAAGGCTGAGGGAGATCAAGTGGCAGTTTGTATGTCCTCCCAAGTTCGTCTAAGATACCCTTTCTTTCCCTCGGCAGCTTCAGATAGTGGTTTACAGGGACCCCTAAGTGCCTTGAGAGACCCAGTGGGGGCTGAGGCTAAAGCTGTAGCCTCTGTTGTGAGCTGAGGACACGGGATGGGAAGGGAAGGCCTGTGGTTGAGAAGAGAGAAGCAAGCAGTAGGGGCTTGAAGGGGTGCACCTCAGGACTCAAGGGGTGCACCACAGGACTCACTCAAGGGGTGCACCACAGGACTCACTCAAGGGGTGCACCACAGGACTCAAGGGGTGCATCACAGGATTCAAGGGGAGCATCACAGGACTCAAGGGGTGCACACAGGACTCAAGGGGTTCACCACAGGACTCAAGGGGTGCACCACAGGACTCACTCAAGGGGAGCACCACAGGACTCAAGGGGTGCACCACAGGACTCACTCAAGAGGTGCACCACAGGACTCAAGGGATTCTACTACAGGTAAAGAAAGAAACAAAACGAAAGGAAAGAGAGGGGAAGATAAAGAGAGGAAGAAGGGACCCTGTTGAAAGAAAGCAAAAGACAGGAAAATGGAGGAAGATGGGGAGGGTGGGATCAGAATAGGGAGGCAGGAGGGAGAAAGGAAGGAGGGACAGATGGACAGGTACAGAGTCAGTGCAGTAGTCAGGGCAGAAAAGGAGCAGAGTTTAAGAACAGTCTCTCTCTGGGAGATGCTCCCATCCCTGTGCCCCCTCCCCTCCCCCCCCACTCCACCCCAAGGTGCGGGGACCAAGATCAAACAGAACATAGAGGCCTCCCACCATTTAGGGAGTGGATCCTTGCTTGAAATGAAGAGCCAGGCAGGACTTATGGCCCAATAGATACAAAAAGTACACTCAGCACCTTAGGATTCTAAATCTGTGCCCCAACGCATACCACAGTGATCTGCCTCACCAGCTCAGTAGGCTGACTCATCAAAGGGATCTCAGGAAGCTGGCCACGGAGGCAGACAGACTCATCAAAGGAACATGTGTGAACACAGGGCCCAGAGATGAGTGTGAGCTTAGCAGCATCACTGCATCCTAACTATGGCTAGTGGGTAATTGCTTTGGTACTTAACAATAATGGGACTTTACTCCGGTGACTACAGGGGGCAAGAGTACCTCAGTATGGCTGAGGGTGTAGCTCAGTTGGTAGGGTGCTTGCCCAGCATACTTGAGGTCCTGAGTTCGATCCCCAACACTGTGTAAACCGAGGCAGCTGCACACACCTGTAATATCACCATTCTGGAGTGAGGAGAGCTCAATCCTGAACACAGCAGGAGCGAGTGGGGTCCACAGCCAATGGTCAGTGGTAAGCGATCAGGGAATGAGATTTCTTAGACAAACCATCAAGGTGCACGCCAGAGAGACGTTTAGTGTACCCGTCTTCTCCTGAGATCTGGTGTTCTGGTCACCAAATGCCTAGCACATGTCTCTCAGGAATGAAGTCATCCTTAGGCGTGGAATAATTGAAACACAGATCACTCAGGAAAGATATTCCCTTCCCCTGGGAAGGCGTGGTTTGTTCAGCTGGCTACACTCCTTGAAACAAGCAAGCAGATGTCTCCTGTCAAAAGTGTTTGAATCTGTGGCTGTGGCTTCCCTTGAGAGGTAGAGGCTCGCTAGCCTTAGATTCATATTACTAAAAAAACGTAGCACAGAGAACAGACATGACAAGTTGACCTCAGGACAGACAAATCCTAGTACTGTGCCCTGACCCAGAATGCAGATGCAGCCTTGGTGTTTTCTGACTGTACTGAGAGACTCAGTCCTGCCTGTTGCTGGGATTATTAGGCTAATGTTCCTTGATTTTCACCGGGGTTCACCTTTTGGCACATTGTTGCTTTTTAAGTCTGCCCTTCAACTAACTTCTTCCCTTCCTCACTAGTAGAACAGAACAAACCATGAAAGTAAAAGCAGGAAGTTTTTAAAAAGAAAACCACTTCCTGATCTCTTCTTTCTGGTTACACCTGAAATAGTCACAAATACACATCACCCCTCTGGTCTCTGATTAAGGATAACAAGTGGATTGGAGGTTGATTATCTTCATTCTAAAACACATACCACATTTGGAGAATGTCACCCACCCCCGACAGCACTGGGAGCGAGTATTCATGTTGTAACTGACTCTTCCCTTTTTCAAGATATTTTGCTCTTTGCTCCAAATTCATGTTCTGACATCCCCTCCCTTTCTGTTAACCTTTTAGCATCTTATCAGGTCCAACAGCCAGCTGATGCAAACACCTAGTTTGGGGTTTTTAAGCTTGAGAATCGCAGTGTGTCTGGCATCTCATTTGTTTCAAAGGCTTCCAGGCTTTACCCTCAGAGTAGCAAGCAGGCTTCTTCTAAATGGTGAACACCGGCATTTGACTGTGGCTCCCTAGAAAGGGCTGAGAAGTGTTCGGAGGGCATGCATGAGTTTCACAAAACGGAAAATAGCTGGATTCTCTCCGCCTACCTGAGAAGGAGCTGGGGAGTGACCGAATAAGTGCTGCACACTGTCTCACTGCTTTTGCCTATCACAAGGTGGGAGGTGGACACTTCCGGGCACTGCAGCGGAGTCAAGGAGGAACCAGGAAAGAAACAGAGGCTGAGGTTAGTGAAATGGCTTAAAGGGTTTAGACCTGAGTTTGATCCTGAGAGCCACAGGGTGAAGAGGAGAACTGGCCCCTAAAGGTGGTTCTCTGAATTCCAGATGTGTGCCATAGTGCATGTGCCCATGTATATATGTGTGTGCAAAATACACCCAAATAAATGTAATATTAAAAATTAAAAGAAAGTTTGGAGTTGGGTGTGATAGGCCACATCTGTAATACCAGCACTCAGGAGGTAGAGGCAGGAGGATTACAGTTCCAGCCTGGGTTGCACAGTGACAGCTTAGACAGAAGTTTTGTACCACCACAGACAGCTTGCCAGAAGGAGGTGGGGGACAAGGAAGAGGTGAAAAGAACCGAAGCAGGGGAAGGGGAAAGGAAGAAGAGGGAGAGGAGGAGGGAAAGAGAAGGAGGAGAAGGTTGTTTGAGTTGTTCTGAGAGGACTTGCCAGTACATTTAAAATTTCATCATGCCTGTACTTTGACTTCTAATTATATACCTTCAAAGCCTTGCTTTTCTGCTTGGGCACGTTTGCTATATGTATCCTTACTGGGATAGATCACAAACTGTCTTTTTTCTGTTTATTTGTTGGGGTTTTTGTTGTTGTTGTTTGTTTTTGAGACAGGGTTTCTCTGTGTAGCCCTGGCTGTCCTGGAACTTGCTTTGTAGACCAGGCTGGCCTTGAATTCACAGAGATCTGCCTGCATCTGCCTCCCAAGTGCTATGATTAAAGGTGTGCGCCACCACACCTGGCTCGTAGAAGGTCTTATAAAAAATACAGAGCAATTAATGTCAGTTGTTACCTTTTAAATGAGGCAGGTTGCGCCTCATTGCTTATCTTTCTAGACCTTTGTGTTAGAAAGAATGGACAGAGATTCAGAGGGAAGTAGATTGTCACACGTGTTCGAAGTTCCCAGACCGTCCAGTGTCTTCCATCTGGTGGCAAGTTATGCGGTTTAGGAGGAAGGGCAAGACACAAGCCCGGGATAACCGCAGCTCATGAGAAGTGGAGAGCTGATGAGGTTAAAACTGGGAGTAGCTTAAGCCATTACAGGGACTGAAGAAATATCCCAGCAGCTAAGAGCACTGGCTGCTCTTCCAAAGGATGCAGGCTCTGTTCCAAGCACCCACAAGTTCACGACTCTCTGTAACTCCAGTTCCAGAGGATGGGGCGCCCTCTTAGGGCCTCACTGCACAAATGCTGTGAGCAGAGGAACATACAAGCAAAACTTACAAAATTAAATGAGCTGTTTTAAAAAGTCAGTTTTGGACTGTAATTATTAATCTTGATTGGCACCTTGGTTGGTAGGATTTAGAATTGTCAGGGATACAAGCTTCCAGGAGTGGGGGGGAGCATTTTAAGATTGGGCTCATTAAAATGAAAAGAGCCACTGTGAGGGTGAGCATCACATGTGGGCTAAGGTCCTGGACTGAATCAAAAGGAGAAAGGGAACTGAGCTCCCACTCCCATCCCTTCTGCTTCCTGACTGCAGATGCAGTGTGAGCAAACCACCTCAGCCACACGGCCTCAACTACGGGTGCTCGTTCAGCCATCTGCAGTGTGCCGTACTCAGACTGTGAGCTGTGTTAGCCACGGTTCTCTAGAGGGACAGGACCAGTGGGAAATATAAGTAGATACATATATATGAATTTATTCAGTCCAATGTAAATTAGTCACAATAGCAAAATCACACGTGAGAGCCGAGAGTCTGATAGTTTGCTTGATCCTTGAGGCTGGGTGCCTCAGCAGTCATGATAGTCCCACAAGGGTTATCTCCCGCTTGCGGGGTGGGAACAACCAGTAGGGCCACAAAGCAGTTACCTCAGTAGTCCCAGCTGGCAACTAAACCATGGACGATTCCTGGAGAACAGATGATCCCTCGTCCACAATGAGAATGTGGAAAACCTGGTAAGGAATCGTCATGGGCAGGAACACGGCATAGCAACTACTGGCAAGAAAGAGGGCCGGTGGAGCCAATGATCTTGTTCCTGCCACACCCTTTTTACCTGGGCCGCTACCAGAAGGTGCAGGCCACAATCAAGGTGGGTCTTCCCACAGCAATCAGGACACGTGTTCAGGTAAGGCTCTCTATTCAGGTAATTTTAATTTGTGGCAAGCTAGCATTGAAAACAACCATAATGTAATCCAAAACAAAGTTCCTTCCCCAAGTCGTTTGGTCAGGGATTTGAACAGCACCTATGAAGGTAGCTAACATGGTCATCTCTGATGGCAAGGCTTATTCGTTTATTATTCTAACCTATCGGGAGGGGATGTTTCACTGACATGACTTCGACTGGCATCTTTGAGGATCCTGCCTCCCCTGGATTTGGTGGTTGCTCAAATGCACAGTTCACTCCTAAGTTGCTCAGCCACGGGAATCACAGCCTCGGTTCCTAATCAAATTCCCACCAAGCATAAAACTTTGGGAGGAATAAACAAAGGGTCCATCCGATTCTGTTTAAAGATTCCCAGAATTGCAATCTTGGTTGGGTTTTCTCTAAGCTGCCTTTGAATTGTATTCAGGTCCAAGAATTGCATTCTTGAGACCTGAAGGATGCTGAGATCCCTGAAACCCATCTGCCTTCTAGACACTCAAGTCTGGAAGTCAATGGAACATCTAATGTGTGTCCTGGCTCTAGAATTCTAAAGAAGTTCCTCATACTCAGCCAGCCTCAGGTTCCCCCAGAGCTCACAGGGAAGCATGCCCAGAAAGTTACTAGTAGAGTATTGAGTGTGGTGCGCAGGTTTGGGGTTACCTCAGTTGGTAGAGTACTTGTATATTGTGGTCAAAGCTCTGGATTTGACTCCCAGCAAATGGGCACTGTGTTGAGGGACATTTAAGAAATCCTTCTAGACGCATTAAGATGGCTCTTTGTTTATGTTCTTTGGAAGGCTCTAGAAGGAAACCTCTCAGTAACAATGGCTTCACAATAGGCAGGGATGCTTGAGAAATGCTGTGTTGCTTAACACTCAGGCTTTTGAACTATGTAGCAAAGTATTTGTGTAAAATGCAGTTGTGACTCATTCACTAAAAGGTGTCTATAAACATTTTCATTTTCTTATAAATAATTACTTGAAGAGAAAAAAACAATTAGAAGAAAGGACATTGGCACCCTAAGTGCTTGTACCACATCCAAATCTGCTTCATAAAGACTCCATGGAAGAAGCTGGAGTATGATTTTAATGGGCGGGGTGGGTTCTTGATTCCCAGTGTACAAAGCAGTAGGTTGGGAAAGCTTGGTACTCTGAACCCAATGTACTTTACACATTTATTCAGGGAAGAAAAGTTGGGTTTTAATTATTTATGGTAATAGCACTCAGTGCACTAGTAAATGTCCTTCAGTGCATATTTTGTAAAATAATGAAGTCTTTGTAATGTGGGCTTTCTCCGTAAGCTACCCGCTCTTCACTTAAAAAAAAAAATCCAGGGCAGCGGAGTGTTTGTGCTTGCATGTAAGTGTGTGTATAAATTGTCAACTTGAGGTCTGCCAAGGTGCCATTAAATTTGACTGGGGATTTCTCGTCCTCTCCATCCCCCATCCCCTTTCCCCTAGTCATAACTTGACCAAAGAAAACATCACCAGGGAGATGAGCACACCGTCTGGATTTTTGTTTTGGTTTCCTTCATCGCCTGTCTGTTTCCCACCGCTGCTATACTCTTACAGTGTTTCAATAAAACACAGAGCAAGACAATCAATCTCCTCCTCTACTTCCCTCTAGTCTAAGTTAGACATAGCACACTTTATGAATACATCCTATTATGTCAAGGGACTTCCTCTCCTTTTTTCTCTTGGGCCTTTCTTTTGTTCCTCTTTCCTGGTCCCTCTACTGCAAGGTTAGATTAAGCTTTCTCTTATTTAAGGCATTCCTGTGCACCAAAATCAGAGTTCAGAGGACCGTGTCAGCCTGTGCGTGTCTTTCCATTGACTGATAATATCAGTTTGAAGGCATAAGATCATTGAAATTTCAGGTTCTGTTCTATACCGTTTCCATAACCTGGGTCATTCCCATTTCAGTGGTGTCCGATCAACCTTGATAACAATAGTGACAAGCAGTCACATTACAATGAACAAATCAAGGCCAGACATTCTTGGATGCAACTTTTGTGGCTGTGCTGTTTGCAGGTCACCTAAAGGGACCTACTGTGCTATGGTTTGCAATAGGGATTTCTGTTTCATAGAGGTTTTATGAAATTATGGGATGATCTCTGTAAACAGTTTCACAGGAAAAAAAATCAGCCATGCTTTTAAGCTGATGGGCAAGACTACTCCCTTGGTGAACAGACCTCGGTATCACTCATGCTGGAGACCTGAGCACCTATGAAGCCACGAGGCATAGAGCAGCCCCCCATTCTGTGGGCTCCACCTGAAGGACTGGTTACTGCTATCTGTGTTTCTTTCTCAGACGATGCTGTAAACAAATTGTAGCCATTCAGACAGCAGCCAGACCTGCTAAATCAGAAGTATTCACCTACAAATGAAACATGGCTTCAGGCTTAGTGAAACATATGGACCAAATTTTACTTGAAGCTCTTCTGACTCCAGAATAAAGAGCTTCTTTGACTTAGATTTGAAGTAAGAGAGTCATCAATGAGTTGAAAAATGGGGTTTAAAAAGTCCTATTATCTGGGTGCTAAATCTCAGATTATTTAGATGAACCCAGAGGCTGTGGAGACAGACTTCAGGCTGCTCAGGCAGCAGTTTCTAAAGCACCTGCCCATCAGGGTTAGAATGTTGGTTCATAGACATAACAGCTGGGACAATGAGAACAGGAGTAAGATTTGTATCAGCCAGGGCTGGTGACATTCCTAGAGAGGTTGAGGAAGGACTAGAACTCCAAGACCTGCTTGGAATACAGAATGAATTCAAGGCAACTTAGATTCAGTTTCAAAATAGAAGGGGAAAGGAGGATGCGGAGGCAGCTCAAGGGTGGAGTGTTTTCCTGATACCCGTGTTCAACCCCCAGCACTGCAAAGTGTCCTAGGATTGACACTTCCGTCCATGCGGTGGATGACTGCAATCATCTCTTCATTCATTCGCCCCAGATCTCATGTTTAGTAAACAAAATTTACGTTTGAATTCCTTAGTTTATAATGAGAGCTCTACCTCCACAAGTGCAGACACACGATATTATCCATCATCTTCAAGACCTGAAAGGGAAAGTGGCTAATTTCAAACTCAGTTAATAGAAAGAACTAAGAATTTACCATAGCCTTCCACAGGATCCACATGTCAGTACACATAAAAAATACTCCAGCTAATGACAAAGTAACAATTTATTTTAAATCAGCATGTATGACCCCTAATTAACTACTGACTCTAGGTTATGACTGTTGATGTCACAGGAGAAACCAATGAATGGCACATGCCCCCTGACAGAACATGCAACATCACCCTCAAAGTCACCTTGGCAACAACAAAGTTTGGTGAGTCCCTAAGATTCAAGTCCTAGTTCACAGAAAATACTAGTATAATAGAGTATGTTTTATTTTTGAAAATATTTTTCTTTATTCTTGAGAATTTTGTACAAATATGCAGTGAAATATGATCATTTCTGTCTCCCATGTCTCCCCCTTGAACTCATCCTATATTCTTCCCAATGTGTTATCTCTCAACTTCATTTCTTCCCCTTTGTCTCTTTTTCCTTCTCTTTCTCATTCCTTTTCTTTTGATTACCCAATAAGTCCAACTAGTGCTGCCCATATGTGCATGGGTGTGGGGCCATGGAAAACCTATCAGAGGCCACAACCTCAGAATGAGTGATTCTACCTCCTCCAGCAGCTACTACATCCATACATACATCCCTCAGCAAGGGATGGGGCCTGGAGCACCTTCCCCATCTAGACTGAATTCTGGTTGACTTGGTCTTGTGTAGGTTTGGTCCAGGTCACCACAGCTGCTGTAAGTGACTCTTGAGTGCTGCAGCCACATGTTGGGTCCAGAAGACAACATTTTATAGCATCTCTCCCCTCCTTTGGCTCTTATGTCCCTTCTGCACCCCTGAGCCTTGGTGGGGAGAGGGGTTGGTAAAGGTATTCAGTTTAGGGGTGAGTACTCAGTCTCTTATAGACTATGCTGTATCTTTAGAAAATGGAACTGGAGAGACAGATGAGGGGTTAAGAGTTCTTGTTGTTCTTTCAGAGGACATAGTGGCTCACAAGCATTCACGACTCCAGTTCCAGAAGCTCTGATGCCCTTTCTGCAGCAGGCATGCACATGATGTACAAACATACACACAGGAAAAAAACACTCATACATATAAAATCAAATAAATCTTAAAAACTTATAAAATGCTATAAGGATAGAATCAACAAAATCTAACCTGGGTGAAACTCAGTAGGAAAACCAATTCTTAAGTTCAAAAGTATTGGGAGATAGAGCAAAAGGAGCTAGAGGGTAGCTTAGTAGGTGAAGTGTTGAGCATCCAGTTTGGGGATGCCTAGCACCCATGTAAAAGCTATTAGGGCAGCATGGGTCCTCTGAGCCCTGGGAGAGCAGATGCAGACTGTCCCTGGAACTCACACTGAGCTGCAGATTCAGGGAGAAACCTGGTTTCCAAACAGTGAGGAATCAATAGAAAAGGACTCCTGACATTGGCCCTAGCTTCCACGTGGACCTGCACACGTGTGCACGCATGCCTTTGCACACACGCCAAAGGAGAATTGGGGATAACAATGAGAAGGTGGAGCAGGGAGGCTGACAAAACTCCTGTCAATCAAACGTAACGTCTGGATCTTACTCCGAGATAGAGAACTGTAAAGAAGCAAAACAGACAGCTGTATCAGCATAGACACATGTTTGAAGATATGAGGAAGTGAAATATTGGGCCAATGAGATGATTCAGAGGATAAAGGCACCTGCCACCCAGAGATGCAAGCCTGCCAACCTGAGTTTGATCCCTGGAATCCCTGTGAAGATGGGAAGGGAGAAAGTCACCCTGTCACCTCCACACACAGCAAGGCACACACATACTCATTCTGTCACCTCCACACACACACCGGGGCACACGCACCCTCACCCTCTCACCTCCACACACACACACCAGGGCACAAGCACCCCCCCCCACTCTGTCACCTCAACACACACCAGGGCACACGCATCCTCACCCTGTCACCTCCACACACACACCAGGGCACACATAGTCTCATCCTCTCACCTCCACACACATACACACCGGGGCACACGCATCCTCACCCTGTCACCTAAACACAAACACCAGGGCACACGCACTCTACCCTGTCACCTCCACACACACACCGGGGCACATGCACCCTCAGCCTGTCACCTCCACACACACACCAGGGCACACATAGTCTACCCTGTCACCTCCACATACACACCAGGGCACACATATTCTCATCCTCTCACCTCCACACACATACACACCGGGGCACACACACCCTCACCCTGTCACCTACACACATACACCAGGGCACATGCACCCCATATGTACATCATACACACAAAACTAATGATAAAATGGAACAAATGAAAAACATTTTAAAGGAATTCAGCTTTTTCATTGGGGCTCTAGCTCGGTGATGAAGCACTTACTCAACATGTCCAAGGCCCTGAATTCAATCTCTAGCAAGGGGGAGACTGACTTTTTGGGGTGGGGGGAAGAGGGTATGGTAATTATGTCTCTTAAGAAAAGGCCTTACCCTTTCAACATAAAACTAAGCCATGGACCAGTGAAATGACACACAGTCTAAGATTTCTTCAAATAACCAAGCATTTTAGACAAGGATATAGCTCAGAAAACAAAACAAACGAAAGTCAAAACTCTGTTGATACCCGGTGAAGCTAAGCAACAGACTCATTGGGAAATTTACACTCTATAACAACTGTATCTGTTTAAAACTTTTATAGTCCTTTTAATCCATAAAAACCACCATGAGGAAGAAAATATCAGCTCCAAATCAAAGGGAGAGCACACTGAAGGCTTGGGAGGAACAGAACATTGCAGGGATCAATAGAAGGCAAGAAAGGAAGGGGGGGTGGGAAGGACAATTTGTAATCTTTCTGTATAAGGAAACTTCCAGAGTCCAGCTAGTTTGTGCAGTACTCAAATGTAGCGGGGACTGAGAGCCTTTGTTGAGTGATGATGACCTTGACCCACCCCTGAGAGCCTGGGGAGCTTGTCTTGTCCGAGTTGTGCCTTGCAAGGATCCTGAGTTATATTGGGAGTTGGGACCTCTTTGACCATGGGCAGCTTTGACAGCTGGCTAGGTTAGCGATTTAGTTTGCTGCCACACAAGGAAGCACAGCCAACTGGGCCACATGAGGAAGTAACCTGAGCCCTTAACTCCAACCTGGGAGCCCAGTTGCAACTTGCTGGCCTCTGCTGTGGCTGTGTGGGGACAGAGGAATGCTATATGGCCTACAGGGCAGCCTGGGGACTAGGAGGGACAGGCTTTTACAAAGTTTCAAAATACAGTTTGGCAAGGGCCTATGAGGGTGACTTGTGGCCTAGTTGAATGAAAATAAATGTCAGAAAAGGTAGAAACAGGGTAGAGGGACAAATGTCAGCAAGACAGCCCTGGCTTGTTCTTTTCAGATGGTGTAGGAAGCTGAAAGAGAGAGAAAAGCTTATTTTCCCCTCTCAGTTCTGTGAAGTTTAAGTTTTAAATTGTCTCATTTGTCTTCTGATGCTTTTCTTTGCCTTTGATTTTTTTGTATTTGTATGTATATGTGCTAGTGTGCAAGTCATGTGTGTATACATGTGTGCATGTAATGAACAGAAGACAACCTCCAGCGTCATTCCTCAGGTGCTGGACTGGAATTCACCAGGCTCGGGCTGGCTGACAAGCAGCAAACCCAGCATCTGCCTGTCTGCCTCGCCAGTGCTTGGCCAACAAGGGCTTGCTGTCACATCCTGCTTGTCATTATGTGGACTCTGCGGATCGAACTCAGATCCCCACGCTTGCAAGCACTTTGCTGTCTCCCCAGATCGCTGCCCTTTATTCCTCATTCTCCAAGTGCAACCCTGCTAACTGCCGCCCACTAAGCATAACATTTACTCCCACGCCTCTCCCTAGAGACAAGCTCTCTCCTTTCTCATCTCCACGCCTGTTCCTCCTACCCCTTTGTCAAATCTTGCTCTTAAGAAAAACAGCCTCTTTCCTTTTCCCTCTGAATTTTGGTCCCTTCATTTTCTCCAAGGCCAGGTGGCTGGTTCTTTTCTTGGTGTTGACCCCTCTGGGGCATGTGACCTCCATGAGAAAAGAGCGAGAAGCTCTCAGGGTGAGGTCACAATGTATTTCCCCTGTAAAGAGCTTCTGTGTTAGCTGTGTTCCGGAGTGAGAGTCTTGTCTCTCTTTAGCTTCATGAAGCCATTACTAGGTACAAATGCCTGGATCTCTCATCATCCTGCTGGGAAAACCTGCTTTTTGTTATCACCTAAGTAACATCTGGCTACAGATGAGAAGCAAGAAATCAGAGCAATAAATAGAATGGGAGGGAGAAATGACCTGTGTCATCTGCCGAAACCTGGCTTAGGTAAAGTCATGGTTTTTCTGTGGGGAACTGAGATTCAACACAAATGCTGGGCACAACATACCACTGCTCCTGGAGAGTCAGAGCTCTTCCAAAGAGGGAGGGAGGGGGCAAGGAGGGCGAGAGAGAGAAGGAAAAGTGGGGAGGGGGGACAGTAGGTATAAAATATTTCAGTTAGTTCACTTCCAGATTATTTAATTGTATAGAAATAACTATTTGTTTATATATCTAAAATTACTACACCAAAACTATTTTAACTTCCCTCCATGTTTTATCACCAAGATGGAGAGCAAGTTCACTTCAAGCCCAATTTTCCAAGCGATGAAACAAAAGATCAGAGGGGCAGAGTTTTTATCCCTGGGGGCCCTGCAGCTCAAAGCGATTGTTCTGAGATCTGACTGATATTTCGGTTGCGGTTGTCTCTTTAGGGTTTTGTTGGTTTTTATGTTTGCTTGCCTTTTTGGAAAAAGAAAATATTTACTTTTATTTATTTGTGTGTATGTGAGTGTGTTTGTGTTATTATACACCTATGGAGGTCAGCGGACAACTTAGGGTAGTCCTCACCTTCTACCTTGTACACAGACCCTGGAGATCAGAACTCAGGTCATCAAGGCTCGGGTTGTCAGGCTTGGCCACAAACACCAAGCCATGTCCCTACCTGTAGGTTTTTTGGGCTTTTTTATAAATCTTCTGGTATGTAATGGCTATAGGATTGTTCATGAAATTAATGGCTGTTATATTTGAAGCTTTACAAAATCATTCTTACCTTTTTTTTGAGCAAGTATGTTTGCCTGTGTATTTGTAGTCAGCTTCTCACTCTGTAGCAGCCAGTCTCAAAGCTGTGATTCTGTGACCCTCCTGTCTGAGCTTCTCAAATGCTAGAATTACAGGTGTGGACTGTTGGGGGCCACCTGCTCAGTTACTCCTTGCGGAAGGGGGCAAGAAGGCGTGGAGTCAGCAACATCGGGAGTCAGGTGAGTGGCAAAAGCCGACAGGTTTATTGAGGGTATGGACAGGCCTCTTATAACCCCTTCCAAGATCCCATTGGCTCAGGTGGCCAGCTCCGCTGTGTTTTCCTTCCCTCACTGGCATCTCTGGTCAGGTGTCTCTGGGCATAGCAGCAGGCCTTGGGTTGGCTCAGGGAGGAAGTACCTGTCATGCATGCTCCTGTGGGCTGGTTTGGCTTGGGTGGGCTGGCCGACATCCTCTTCTACAGTGTACCACCACACCCAACAATCAGGGTTTAAGTACAGTTTAATCCTCCAGTGTCACAGGAGGAAAAAGAAGAGACTAAAGAAATTGGTAACTTAGAATCATTTTGTCTGACCGTAATCACATCCCAAGATTTCTATCTGATCTCATCAGCTATGAACAGGGGGAGACGAAAGGGAAGCCACAATGAGGCAATCCCCACAACAGAAGAAAGTCCTCAATTCTTAAAATACATCGCTGAAGTGCGTAACTTTCATTAGTCTATATAATGATACATCCTTATGGCTAAATCTTTGCTTACATTCATTATTCCAATAAAGTTATAATGAGGGCTACTCAAAAGTCATATGATTCTTAATAGAAGGAGTAAAGAATATAAAAAATTGCTAAACTTTAGTTTTTCAGAGAAAACTAAAAAGTAAATTACATGTATTGTAGTTTTTATTTTTAAAAGTTTTATTTTTTTGCCTCTTGTTTAACACGAGGCTTCAAATTGTACAGGCTGGCCTCAGACTTGCTATGTAACTAAGAATGACCTCAAACTTCTGATTCCCCTGCCTCCACCTCTTCAGAGGAGGTTACCGACATACACCACCAGCACCACTTTCGTTTTACTTGGTGCTAGGGAGCTGAACCAGCGCTTTATGCGAGGTAAGCATGTTAGCACCTGAGCTACATCCTCTGTGCTCTGTTCTGTGAGCCTGGGTCTCACGCTGTAACACAGGTTGGCCGGGAACTCACATGTAATCCAGACTAGCCTTGAACTGTTTCCGCTCTCCCGGCCTCTGCCTCCCAAGTGCTGGCATTACAGGCATGGGCCATACCTGGATTCAGAGTTTTTAAAAAGAACAGGAAGAGAATTTGTTAACCTCTAAGATTCCGAGAAATCAGAACATGCGTACTGGAATTAAGTGAGCGAGCTTAGAAATCAATATGCAAATGTTAATTTGTAAGAATTTCTGTGCAGAAACGGAGACTGTGACGTGAGAGTCCTGGGATGCATGTAGAGCAGAGAGATGTCAAGATGATGTGACAGAGTCACCCAGGCTGGTGGCAGCAAACATGTCATCCAGAGACGCAAACCAAGTCAGGAATCACCTGTCACTCAGAGGAGACTCACCTGCACTGCTTTCAGGTTTCCAGGAAGAGCCAAGGCTAAAGCCCTTGAACCTCCAGCCTGCAGAGAAGCTGGCTGGCTGCTGGCAGGTACAGCAAATTGTCTGGAATCTTTTAATGACTGGCGATGAATCTGCTGGGACAGGTGAGTGATTATCAGTTCTTACATGCCACAGACCAATCCTCCATCATTAGACTTTCTGTATTTATTTCTGAGCAGAGAAAAAGGCTGTTTGGGCATGCTTTCCCAGAACACCTCACGGCCAGCATGTGGAGGAGTCAGCTGAGATTCCACCTCATGATTAGTCTTTAAACAACAGAGTCCTCCAGGGTGACTGAAGGCCCTCTTCTTTAGTGATGGATGCTTTGTCCTGATATTATGGCTGATTTGGGGTTCTATAACACACCATTGTACTGTTCTCGATTTACAGTACAGAATACAAGCAAATATTCATTCTAATTCTATATCATAAGTATCCAGACTTTTTGTTTCATTTTATGTATTTATTCCTTTTTTCCTGTTTTATTTGGGGGAGGCAGGTGTTTTGGGGAATAAAGTATCTCCAGGTAACTCAGACTGATCTAAAACACTATGCAGCTCAAGTTCATGCTAAACTCATGATCCTCCTGCCTCAGCATCCAGAGGGCTAGGATTACAGGTATGTACTGTTGTAAATAGGCGGAGAGAGGGGGGTGCGTGTTGTTTGTTCCCCGCACCCAGCTTCCAAGCCCCCAGCTGCTGGCCCGCTCAGCGGCTGGCTGCACCCGAAATAACCACGTGACAAACTGGATTCATTTAAACTCTGCCTGGCTTATTATCATTAGCCTTTTCCCGGCTAGCTCTCATAATTAAACTAACCCATTATAAAAGTTTGTAAGTCACCACGTGGTGACATACCAGAAGGGTCTAACCTGCATCCATCTGCAGCGGTGGCTCATGGCTTCTGGTCTCACTTCCTTTCTTCTCCTCCCAGAACTTCCGTTCTGTCTACTCCGCCCACCTAAGGGTTGGCCTAACTATAAGCCAGGCAGCCCTTTATTTAACCAATCAAAACACAGAAATACAGGTGGACCCTCCCACATTGTACCATATACTAAGCTTTTTTTCTTTTAAATATCCATCAAATTTGAAAGTTTCATTTAATTAATTTTGACTAATTTACATGATCACTGGTTTTCTTAAATGTAAGTGTACATGGTAAGAAGCTTTTCTCCCTCTTTCTGTTCCTGCTGTAAACAATTGCTTCTTGATTCTGCAAACAAACCATGTTGCAGAGTTTTCTGGGTTCTTCCAGGCACAGGTTACATACACACAGGAAAAAGTATACTCCTGGTGTCCCATGCATTTCTAGTTACACAAATAGCAATCAATTTTGTATATCCTTGTACTTTTTCAAGTACAAACAAATGTGAGACCCTTGAAGACCTCTTCTGCCCTGGCTAGTCCCCTTTTCCTGCCCATCCTCTCACCCCTAATAGGCACTTACTTTGAATTTCTGTGTGCTAGCAACACATTCCATTCCCTAATTAGTGGTAAATCTTACGCATGCTCATCTGCTCAGCATTGTTTCTGTGTAAGCTTCTCAAAGCTGAGATACACACACGGAGCCCCCTCAGCATACAAGATCTAACATAGCAACATGAATAATTATGAGTTTAATAAATGCCTCTTTATGACTCTGGCTTCTGATTTCCTTGCCACCCACCTAGTATTTGGAAAGCAGTTCTATCCATTTTTACAATTCAATTATATTCTAGCTCATTAATAGTCAGATAAATAGCATGGATTGGCCAGATTCTGAGAGAAGAACCTCAGGTTTATTCTGCTATTAAGTCAGTATGTTAAAAAAAAAAAGCCATGATTATACATCTGTCAATTCTTTCTAATTGCATCTATGCACTCAGTATAAATCTCATCTGATATGCAGCTGGATTTCATTAAGAACATAAGTATATCAAGAATTTATATGAAGAAGATACATGACTATCTAGCTTAATTTTTAAAAATAAGAGCAAAGGGGTATTAGTAGGTGTATGAAGAGTTAATAGGGCCCAAGGGTGCTTGCTGCTCTTGCAGAGGACTTGAGTGGTGTTCCTAACGCTCACATCAGGAATTCGTAACCACCTATAACTACAATTTTAGGTCATCCAACATCTTCTTACTCCACAGGCACCTGCACTCACTCGTGCATAGAGCCACACACAGAGAGACACACACAGAGAGAGACACACACAGAGACACACACACACAGAGACACACACACAGAGAGACACACACAGAGACACACAGAGACACACACACAGAGACACACACAGAGAGACACGCACAGAGAGAGACAGAGAAAATAAAAATAAACCTTCAAATTGGAAAAAAGACTTAGTAGTAAAGGCAAGGTTATCGATACAAAAACAAGTCAAAAATGGAACAGCCTAAAGTGGTCAGAGCTCCTGTGTTGTGATGCTATTAGGGGACAAGGACTTTTGGGGTGTTTAGGCAATTAGAGGAAGAACCTTCATGAACTGGAACACAGCTGTTGTGAAAGGGAGCAGAAAGAAAGCCCTTCCTCCTTGGCCACAAGTTCTCATGGTGAGAAAATGATCCCGTGTGAGGACCAGACACCATCTGCAGCACCTGCCCTGGATTTTCACCCCCAGAATTCTAATAACCTCCTGTTACAACTTGCAGCTGAAACATAGCACACCAGTTTAAGGCGGTAAGTGCTGTTAAGTTGTGGCTACACAAAACAAAAACGAGAAGAAAACATAGCAAACGGTTTTGGGGAAATCCATCTAGGTCTCTGCCTAAACCTACACACCAGAATGTAAAAAGTGCAATTATAAAATTAATAAGATTTTACTAATAAAATTAACAATAGAAAATATAGGAAACTGTGTGGCATAAATAAAGAATATGATTTTAATTTTTAAATATTAAAAGATTTCAAATATGGGGCTGGGGAGGATGTTCAGTTTGTAGAGGGCTTATCTACCACTCTGGGTTTCCATCCCAGTGCGCTATAAAACAGGTGTAGCGGTGCACGCTTGTCATGCCGACACTCGGGTGGTGATGGGCATCACAAGTTCAAAGGTCATCCTCAACTACATAAAAAGTTCAAGGCCAGCCTGGGATACCTGAGACTCTGTCCAAAGAAGGAAGAATACATGGCTTTGAGCTCACAGAGACTGCCTACCTACCTCTCAAGTGCTGGGATTAAAGGCATGTGCCACCACTGCCCAGCATCTTGGGGTTCTTTTATTTTGCTTTTAGCTTGCTTATCCAACTTTGATATGATGGTTTTCATTTTATCTTATTACATTCTATTGTCATATGTTTTGTTGCTATCTCCTAGAAGTCTGTTTCTTGCTAATGACAGATAGAAAGGGAGTGGATCTGGATGGGAGAGGAAGTGGGGAGGAACTGGGAGGAGCAGAAGGAGGGGGAACTGTATTCAGATTATGTGGTATAGAAAAGAATCTGTTTAGTAAAAGGTGTAAAAGTAACTATTTTGAAAACGAGATTCCAAAGCATAAATACAGAAGCATTCGGTTATCTAAGAGTTAGAATTAAAAGAAAATTTTAAAAAGGCAATGGAGAGTAACAACTATATCTCCCTTACACCAATTTCTAAAGAGATGACTATCTGGAATATACAAAAAAAAAATCTCGCAAATTGACAAAATGACAGAAACTTTAAAGAAAAATCTGGACATAGACTAAAATAGGCAACTTATATGGAGGCAAATCAAGAACTTGAAGGGTAACCCTAAAGAAATTAAAATAAAAATAACCAAGTATCACTTTATACCAAGTAGCCTGTAAAAAATTATCTGGTTAATGCCAAGTGTTGGTGGTGATGTGTGCTGGTGGAAGGCAGACTGGTGTATTCTGGGAAAGCAATCTGTCTCTATTTAGTTAAATTAAGTATAAAGATATTCTGGGATCCAGCAGTTCTGTTATGCTGGATATGCATCTCAAGGAAGTTTCTAACACAGAGCCACTCAGAGATACACAGAGTGTTTACTGCAAGGTTATTTGTGGTCATGGACAGATGGAGACCATCTGAGAGTGTTAGGTGATACACAGAGCACCGGCCCACAGGTGGAAGATGGGGGACCAGAGCACACTTGGTCACATGTACAGATGCTAAACACACAGTTAAGAAAAACAAGATTGGAAGGTATAATACACCCATCATTTCAGTTAGGAAAATCTGAGCCCAAACCAGTAACTATTCTTCAAGAATACACACAAGGGCTGGGGAGATGGCTCAGTTGGTACAGTGCTTGCCTCAAAGGTGTGAGGACCTGAGTTTGACTCCCGATATGCAGCAGAGGCAAGAGGATCCCTAGAACTCATTGGCCAATCAGTCTAACCAAATTAGTGAGCTCCGGGTTCAGTGATAAAGACTGTCTCAAAAACTAATATAGGAAAGAATAATTATAAAGTGGAGAACGATGGAGGAAGAACCCCAGTGTCAGCCATTGGACTTTGAATGGGTGTGTGCACACACATTCAAGCATGCACACACACACACACACACACACACACACACAAGTTAAGAAGACATATAAGCCATATGGTAGTATGATGGTATATTCAATGGTTCTGGAGAGAGGGAGAAGGCATCCAAATGAAATATTGGAATAAGAAGGAATACATAGATAAAAGCAGTTGCTTACATAGACTGATGATGATAATGTGCCCTGAGATGAGGAATAGCATTTCCTCATCTTTCTACATTCAGACAAGGGGTAGGGGTAAGAAATAGACAGAAGAAATAGTTACTATCTTTGAATGAGTCTAAATGATTGACACCTCCATCACAAGATTTAACAAACTAGACCCAAACGTAAAATAAACAAAACTCTTCTATGGCTCCATCTCAGTATTAGAGATAGATAATCTAGTAATTCTTATTTCTCTTTATTTACTCTATTTTTTAATTTTTTTTGTTTTTTGAGACAGGGTTTCTTTGTGTAGCTGTCCTGAAACTCACTCTGTAGACCAGGCTGGCCTCGAGCTCACAGAGATCCACTGCCTCTATCTCCCGAGTGCAGGAATTAAAGGAGTGCCCGACCACTGCGCATCTAACTAGTAGATTTTTTTTAAGGGGTCATATTTGGAATGTGGCTCAGTTGAGAAAATACTGACCTGACATGAACCCTGGGTTCAGTTCCCCCACTGAATAAAACCAGTTATGTTAGTCTTTGACTAAAATCCCAGCATTTAGGAGGTAGAGCCAGGAGGATCAAAAAGTTCAAGATTATTCCCAACTACCCAGACAGTTTGAGGCCAACTGAGGACACGTGAGACTGTATTGCTTAAAAAAAAAATCAAAAAGGATCTTGAAATGTAAAACTGATTTTAATGGGCAGGGGCGGTGGGAAGAGGATGTTGTGGGGAAACGAGACTGGCTGGAGAAGTCCCATAGCTGATGCTGAAGTCATTTAAGAAACAAAATTCTAAAGGGATTCAACAGGTGTATATCCATGACTGTGCAGACATAAATAAATGATGGGATAGATTAATAAACAGACAATCCTGTCATATTCTTCTACAACATTCCACCCACCGTGAGAAAGAACACAGATCCCCACACCTTCCTTGCTAGGACTTCCTGTCACAGAAGGGACTGTGGAAAGACACCCCTATTGTGCACTAGAAGCTGAACCAATGCCTGGAGGCTTGGGCTGCCAGGACTGGCTTTGTAACTTAGAAAACCACTATACCTCCCTGGGCCTCAGTTTCCCTTCTGTACTATACCTCCAACTAAATAATACCTCCCTCTATTTAATGAGGGAAAAACCTAGGGCTCTGGCATGAACCTGCTTGAGTTTAACCCCATCCTGCCTTGACCAAGACTTTCTTTTTCAAATCTTTCCTCCTTCCTTCCTTTCTCCCTCTCTCCCTCCCTCCTCCTCTCCCTTCCTTCTTTTTTTTCCATTTGGAGCCCACTATGTAACCCAGATTTGTTACACAATGGTAGTCTTCAATAGCCCATAAGCATACTCAGCTAGAGTTAGCCATTACTTTTCCAGGAAGCTGGGTTAATTACATTAGCTCAGTGCTAATGTGAGGACCTGGGTTTGATTCTCAGCACTGAAGAAAATCAAGTGAAACAACCAAAGAAAGAATACAGTATAGAAGGGGGTAAAAAAAAAATCATTGCCAGGCAAAAAAGCAGCAGCAGCGGTCAGGGTGACAGGGTCTAACTTAATGTACACGGTGCTGTAGACACCTACGGTGGGGGACACATATCTGTAGTTCCAGGTGCTCAGGAGGCTGGGGCAGGGGAGTCACCTGAGTTCATGAATGAAGTCCTGTAGGTACAACAGCGAAACTTCACCTCTAAACAAAGAAACAAGCATATAAACAAACCAAGACTGGCACACATTACCTCAGCGACCCTTATCCCCATCCCTCAAATCCTCATCTAATCATGGCATTTGTGAGACAAGCTCGGACAGTGGAGTAGCTGCTGATACATCTGACCAGTACTCCGCAAAGCACCAACATCAGCTCATAAGATGCTCAGCAGGTAGGAGGTGCCCGCCGCTGCCCAACAACCTGAGTTCAATCCCTGGGCCCTACATAGTGGGAGAGAACTGGCTCCTGAAAAGAAAGGTGTCCTCTGACTGCCTTGTGTGCACTCTGGCTGGCCCACCCTCCAAGTAAATAAGCGAATGTAAAAAAGAGACAGAAAAAAAATTGCCAACATCATCCAAAGCAGACAGAGTCTGAGGGACTGTCATAGCCACCAAGAGCTAAGGAGACTGTGACGCTCAAGTCAAGGCAGTGCCCTGGCCTGAGAAAGAACTTTTGCCAAACAGGGAAAAATAGAAATATTTAAGTAAATATCGACTTTAGGTATTAATAGTATACTAATATTGGACCATTAATTGTCACATCTCATGTTAGTGTGTCAGTAATAGGTGGAACTAAGGTGACGCTCAAGCGATAAGGAAACCCTGGCCTATTAATCTGAAAGTATTCTTTGTATGTATTTGGTGAAAATAATTTCCTCTTTAATAGTAAATTTTGGTCCTCAAGATTTATTTTTGTTTACAGGTTTGTATCTATGTATGTGTATGTCACATGAGGGTGCCCATGGAGGCCAGAAGAGGAATCTGACGCCCCTGGCTGGGGTTGCACCCTGGTGGGTGCTGGGAACAGCTGGGTTTGCTACAGCAGAAGGAAGCCGTGTTAGTGCTCTGTTTAGGTGATGTAATGACAGTGTATAACTTCCTGACCTCAAAGAGACTCCCTAGGGGGAGGGGTAGTGTGCATTGGTGCCAGTAGCGTCTCAATGTTGTAGCCGAGGACTGATTTCCTCACAGGACTCAGAGTCCAACCACATGCAACTAGAAAGGTGTTTTAATCAGTCTGAAGTGACAAGGATTTTACGTTTGGGGGTCTTTGAGCAAAGCATTGAGGGAGGATTATCTGTGGGACTCCATCTCCTCCTAGACAGATAACTGACGCACACGGTAGGTACTTAGCAAGTGTTCTTGTTGGCTCTGTGGTTCCAGCACTTGGATCAGGATCAGGAGTTCAAGGCTTGCCTCAGCCCGAGCTACGTGAAATCCCGTCTCAAAAACCAAACAGAAGTTCATTAAAGTTATGGAAATGTGCACCAAAGTTCAGTGGACAGCCACAGTGTTTTATGTACGTCTCCCGCGAAACAAACAGCTGCATAATCTGGCAGGCAAAAAAGTCAACTAAAAAAAACTGCACTGTATACCGTCTAGTTAACGACACCTACCTGTTCTTGTGATTTACGTTTCAAGTCTCCAAGTAAAAGAACTATGCCTTTAATCCTTGGGATGTTGGGCCATGTGTCACTTGCAAGGTTTCTTTCGCTAAGTCTATAATCCTGTGCTGCATGGACTGGAAACTGGCCTATCAGGTTTGTTTAATGTTTCTCTCATGAAGAACCTTGAAGCAATTGAATGTAATGATTTTTTTTCCTGTGAGTTTGTTTTATTAGCTACAGAACCTTGCTAAGTCACTCAAGCTAATCTGCAAGTCCTGTAATTATCACCAAAAAAAAAAAAAAAAAAAAAACTACTCTGGCAAATTAAACCCACTTCTCAATGCAGGCTTAATAGGCAAGAGGTCTGTTCGGAAAGCTCAATGGATTATAAGCTCTCCTTTACAAAACACACAGCAGCACACTTACCCTTGGAGATGTGGCCTTAAATAGTTAACCAAGTCCATTGACATCGACCTGGTGCATTTCCTTTGTTTATTTTTCCCAAAAGACTTCATTACCTCCAAAGTACCTGACTGAATAGGAGCAAGGGGCCTGCTGGAATTGTGCTGCTCTGATGGAGGGAAGCAGAGAGGCTGCTAGCGAGCGCGTGGGAAGGAACGTGGACATCACTGGGAGAGCCTTCAGAACAAGCTCTGAAGAAACGTGGAGAGAAAACCACTTGGTTATAATCAAGGGTCATGCACACATCTGCTGATCCAAGGTAACTAATGATTGTTTGGTAAAATCTGAGGCTCTGAAAGACAAGATAAAATAAGTACAAAGCAGAATCCAAAAAAAGTCTTAGTCGTTTGATCAGCAACGTTGAAACAATAGGAAGCGCGGTAAAGTTTAGCTCTAAGATAAGCACTTGCCCTACTCAGTTAAGGGAGATCAGGGCTGATGCAGAACAAGCTTCAAAAAAGATTTCTGTATAAGCAGTGTCATTTTAAGCTGAACCGATCAAGATCTCCCAGGGAGTCCAGGTCGCCCCTAAACTGCTACTGTCAAGAATGGCGTTCGATTGGTCTGCTCACAGTTCCCCCTCAGCCCTGGGCTGGACAATGAAGGTTTCAGTCAGTCTGCAGGACAGAGCCCCAGGCCACACCCCTATACACACAGATCCCACAGGTCAGGGGACACCTGAGGAACTACTGAGTGACTCAGTGCAGTTCGAGCGTCTGGGGAGCTCAGGCTTGCCGCGCGACTGAGCTAAGGAGCGAGTCATTAGCCTCCTCTTTTAACTAACTATAAAGCTGGCTGGCTTCACACTGGACCTGGTGATTAACAGGACAGAGATAGCTTTCGCAATTCAGCTTCTTCAAGTAGAAAGAAATTTGAAGCTTCCTCTGAGCAGCCATTTCCTATTTGAATGCTCCAGATCAAATCTCCCCCGTTGGTAGGCTGATGCTGGGGCTCATCTTGCACACATCCTGGAGAAGAGAGAGGCCTGGGTGCTGGCTGTGTCCTACTAGACGGGGGAGGGGAGGTCTGGTGTTTGGTACAGGGCCTACGATAGCTTCTCTTAAAGGGAGAGAGAGCCATAAAATGTCAGGACACAATGGCAGCCCTGGTCACTACACTGTCAGCAAGGGCATGCAGCTGTCACTGTAGATGGGAGAAAAAGAAATTTAAAAAAAAAAAAAAGCAAAAATACTTTTTTTTTGAAAACGAGAGATGGAATAGGCTAGAGTTTGCCAAAGGTGTATTTTATATTTAAGTAACTCTTTTTTATCCCCCAAATAATTTATCTAACTTTATTTTATGTTCACTGATGTGACAATATCCGATCCCCTGGGCCTGGAGTTAAGAGAGTTGTGAGCTGCCTTGTAGGTACTGGAAATTAAACCCGGGTCCTTAGGAAGAACAGCCAGTGATTCTTAACCACTGAATCATCTCCCCAGTCCTCAAGTGACCCTTTTGAAAAACTGTTTTTAAGTATTATGCAAATAAAGTTAAGAAAATTCTAGCTGGGTGATGGTGGCTCATGCCTTTAATCCCAGCACTCCCGGAGGCAGAGACAGGCAGGTCTCTAAATTCTATGGCAGCCTGGTCTTACAAAGTGAGTTCCAGGACAGTCAGGGCTACACAGAGAAACCCTGTCTCAGAAACAAACAAACAAAACCCTCAATATTGATTGGGTAATCAGATGACTAGGTATTGAAAGGTCTTCTCTGCCAAGCTTGGAATGATTAAGTGTGGTCCTTGGGGTCAACATGGTGGCACGCGCACACACACACACACACACACACACACACACACACACACACAAATAAATGTAATAATCTTTTTAAGAAACAAAGAGAATTCATTTTTGAGAACACTTATCTTTTCTCAACTTGACATTATTTCTCCTGATTCAGAAGATGAACTTTCCGCATGGAGCATAGGTGACTCTGCTACGGACGACGATCTATCCACTGAGAACTCAGCAGTTCACTGTGAAGACTTGAGTGGGACTGATTCTTCCTTCGTTCACTCCCCTTGCCCAGTCCATTAGTCCTCTCTTCAAAGTATTTTAATTCATATGCTTTCCCACGGTACTGATGCAGTCAAGGGCTGTAATAACTTGTTCCTTTCTTTTCTTTGGTAAAGTCTCACACATCCCAGGCTGGCTTTCAACTCCATATGTAGTCGAGGTTGACTTTGGGCTTTTGATCCTCCTGCCTCCGCCTCCAGAGGGCTAGGATTACAGACATGTACCACTACCCTCAGTTCATGTGGTGAGGGTCAAACCCATGGGTTCACGCATGCCAAGTAAACATTCTACCCTCCGAACTGCAGCTCAGTCCTTATACGATAACCTGTTCAGTACAAACTCCACATGATCCATCTCCCGCCTCCAAAGAGAGATACAAAAAAAAAAAAAAAAAAATCCCCGAGTTTCTGTGAGTAAATCTCCAATGGCCTTTTTGTGAGGTCACACATGGTCTAGCCTTTACTGTCTCCCAAACTCACTTCTTCCCATGGTCCCCCAAACCACAACCTGTACAGGTATGATCCCAGAGGATAAAAATGCTACAATGAAAAAAAAAAGCTGCTCAAAGAAGGTCAAGGAAGGAGACACACAGGGAAAATCACTGACCGGAAGCTACAGGACCCCTGGGTGGTGAAAGACTGGCCATGGATTCTGTATGTCACATTCTATGTCTCAGTCTAGGTTTGGAGATCCACAGTCTGTTACATCCCTTCTTAACTGTTCCCATTTCTGACCAGAGATGTGGGTGTTTAAGTTACTGCAGGCCTAACAACCAATACATATGTTGAATGAAGATCTGCTCTGTGAAGACACCAAGAAATGATGGGGCAAACAAATTCACTAGAGTGATCTAGTGGGGAAAGAGACACAAATAATAACAAATATTATTGATTTGGAAGGCAGTGCCCGGTAAAAACCATAACAAGATTCTATATTTTAAGATCTATTTATTATTTATTCGTTCATATTTTGAGATTGGGACTCTTATAGCCAAAGCTAGTCACAAACTCACTAGGTAGCTATGAATGATCTTCTGGTCAACCTAACTCTACCTTCTGAGTCCCGATATTCCAAGTATCACTCACTATTTGTATAGTGCCTGGAGTATGCAGGACTGGGGATCAAACCCAAGCCCTGTGCATGCCAGGCATGCACTCCACCAAGTGATCTAAATCTACTGCCCATGTCTAAGAAATTTTAGAAATCCAATTTAAATTCGTTTGTATAAAAGAAAATGAAAGCAGATGCTAAAGAAATAATGTGTAGTGCTTCAAAAAAGTTTCAGTGGCAAATTTTGACAAATAACACTGTTTTGATCGGAATTCTACTTTGATCTACATATTTGGGTCACATTTTAGCAGAATTTCAAAACTGCTAGCCATGAGGCAAGTCTCCTCTCATGAAAATAAGCCATTCTAATGTTCTTTCACAAGGAGCTGATGGCTATCCTCAGAGTACCCCAGAGACATTTGGGCTTAACAACAAAGGTCTAGAAGAAACTCCTGGTGTAGCACAGTGACATCTTGGTATTTCCTCAGTGTGGGCAGAACTAGAAACATGCACCATTTGAGCTGTCCCTATGCTAGCACAGCACGGGTTCAAAAGAGTCATCTCCAGTACTGCCCAGTGTGAATGCATGGAAAGATGACTCTCCAACGAAGACTAAATATCAACCATGGGGCTGGGCAGATGGCTCAATTGGCTGCAAGACAGGAGAACCTGAGTTTCGATCTCTAGCACCCACATAAAATGCCAGGCGTGGGGTAGGAGGGGTGGCTCAGCCATTAAGAGCACTTGCTGCTCTTCCAAAGGACCCTAGTTCAGTTCCCTGCAATTACATCAGATGGCTTCACCATTGCCTGTAACTCTGCCTCTGAGGCCTTTTCTGGCACATTCATACACATGACTTACACTCATAAAAACACACAGACATACACATAAGTAACAACAAAAAATTCTTTTTTTTTAAAGCCAAGCATGGCTTTAAAACACATCTGCAATCCCAGTTCTGGCATTATGAGACAGAAGAATCCCGGGAATCCAGTGGTTTAGCAAGAAATCCTGCCTCAAAAATAAATAGGTAAATTAATAAGTAAATCGTGGAGAGTGACTTCTGGTCTCCACAGGCACGCAAACACATGTGCATGTGTGTACACGTGCACACCTTCATGCATACATGTACACATTTATGAAATAAAAATAATAGGTCCGGTGTGGTGATTCAAAGAGATAAAGCAATCACCAGGAAAATCCATTGACCTGAGTCAGATCCCCAGACCCATACAAAGATGGGAAGAGAGAACTGACTTCACAAAGTTGTCTACTGACCCCCCACATGAACGTACCTCCCAAAATAAATAAATGTAATTTTTAAAGTCTTTAAATATGCATGCAATTTAAAAAAAAAAAACAAAGAATTTTGGGGCTGCACAGATGGCTCAGCAGTTAAGAGCACTTGCTGCTCTTGCAGGGTTTGGTTCCCAGTTTGGTTCCCAGCATGCGTGCTGGGCAGTTCCAGTTCCAGAGGATCAGCAGGCATCCGTATGCACATGTACACAGGCGTACACTTTTTAAAAAGGAGTTTGAGTTTTACGTTTTAGTGCATAGTGTCCCCTGCCCCCCCAGGCAACACAGATTATTAAGTGAAAATCTCAGTGTCAGGGGTGGGATACCTCCCTATGAGTTATGGGGTCAGGGAGCCTCCTGAAGCTCCCAAAACAATGCAGGTTACAGCCCTTGCTCTTGGTTGCTGTGTTTGTTACTTCTCTATTGCTGTGATAAACACCACAACCAAAAGAATTTATAGAAGGAAGGGTTTATTTGGGCTTGTGGTTCCATCACCATTGCGTTGAAGAGCCATGGCAGCAAGCGGTGTGGCTGGAACAGTGAGCTGAGAGTTTACATCTTGAGACCCAAGAATGAAGCATGGGACACAAATTGGAAATGCCATGAGTCTTTAAACCCTGGAAGCATGCCTCAAGTCACTATTTCCTCCAGCAAGGCCACACTTCCTAAAACAGCACCATCGACTGGGACCCACATGTTCAAATACATGAACCTCTAAGGGACACTGTCATCCAAACCACCACAGTTGCCCGCCAGAAGAACGAAGACACAATGTGTGTTGGTTGCAACCTTCTGGACAAGGTGCTCCACTGTGCATTATAGTGTGAACGTGATGGGGTTTATCAGCTACTATCTGAATGGATTTGAAGATGTTCCGCTGGAGGGAATTCATGCCTGATACTGTAAACATGGCCACAAGCCTCCCCGGCTGGAGAGGTTATAGGAAAAGATCTGCTGATTGGCCAGTCTGGCCTCACCCTTTCAGAGCTTGCCCAGTCTGCTTCTGCTGATTGGTTGTGGCTTGATTATGATCTCTATCTGCTGCTAGTTATGCTTTCACTTTTGCTTGCTATACTTAATAAGGTCACCTGTTCAAAACTGAATGCATGGCTATCGCAGGCCGCTCTCTGGACTGTATAGAACAATGTGCAGCATGAGTCTAACCATAGGAAAATCTAAAATAGGAAAATCCACAGTGACAGTCAGTGGGTAAGTAGCTTCAGGGGTAGAGGGAGGTTTTGTTCTTTTTGGTTGTGAGCCTAGTTTTCAGGGGCAGAGGGCCATTTCACCAGTCCAATATTTTCTTGTCTTCTTTGAGATAATACAGTGATGGGGAAATTTGGGGGTAGTTTGCATATGGATGGTCCTATTCTCTCACCTCTCACTGCCTTCTTATTCTCTGTATCTATTGCTCTTGTTGTTCTGATGAAAGGGGCTCAAGGAAGAATATTTCTTTGGGCTTATGGTTTAAGAAAAGACACAGTCTGTCGTGGTAGAGAAAATACCATCGCAGGAGCATACGGCTGGTCACATCGCATCCACAGCTGGGGAGCAGGGAGAGATGAATGCCACTCAGTGCTTTCCATTCAGTCCTGGACCCTAGCTCAGGGCATGGTGCCACCCACATTCCAGGTAGCAATTACACCTCAGTTACACCTCTCTGGAAACACCATCACAAGCTCTCCCAGGCGTTTGCAGCCTAGGTGAGTCTAAATCCTGACAATCAATATTAATTACCACACTTCTGAAGACCTCTTAGTACATGCACAGACTTGAGACTGTCAGACACAGTACAAGGCACAAGGTCATATTTAAATGCCAGGCATGGATCCTCAAAATACAGCTAAGCTTTTATTGTCTGCTATCTTTATCCAAAATGAAAGAAGGGATGCAAAAACGCATAGCATCTGCCGGGTATGGTGTTACATAGAATGGCAGGTGCATCTCTGTAAGTTGGAGGCCCGCCTAGTCTACATAGTGAGTTCCAGGACAGTCAGAGCTATGCAGAGAGACCCTGTCTCAAAACAAACACATGAAACACACAAAGCATATACAGTTGATGTTGGCTTCTCTTAGCAGAATTAATTCCAGAGCTGGGAATAAAGCAACAGGGCCTTGACTCCAGGATCACAGCTCCAAGTAAAGGAAGGGAAAGGAACTCCAGAAAGCAGAAGGAAGATTTAAATCACCCTCTGCTGAGCCGACAAGGTGGTAAAAGGGTCAATAACATCCTTTCTCAGGGGCCAGCCAGGCAGACCTTATGCCTCCAAACATAAGGTCCGCACCAGAAGCAAATATTCTTAAGAGTAGTTAATTGATTAGTATCTCCAGGAAACCCTTCTCAGCGCACTGAAGCTCCCAACATTGTAGTCACATGCGATGCTGGCTTCCACCAAGACAAAGGCAAAAAGATGCCACCCTAGTCCTGAAAGAGCTCGTTGTCCTGTGGGAACACTGAATGAACAAGTAGTCACTGTACTTTCAGATAACTGCTGTGATAAGTAGGGCTTTGGACAAACAAGGTCAAGGTAAACTCCACTGAGGATCAGA
>JAQHUG010000076.1:2996300-3010636 GCA_028555095.1 Dicrostonyx torquatus | reverse complement strand
AAATAAATAAATAAATGAATAAATAAAAGAAAAATAAAAAGGAGTGGAGATACGGTTCAGCCGTGAATGCCTAATAAACAGGAAGCCCAGGATTCAAGTCCCCATGCAGGGGTGTGGGTGGTGGTGGTGACAGGGAACCCAGGACAGGGTGCCTCTTGACCAACTGCAATATAAAATTTACTTTTCACTTGCTGTCTTAAAACAATATAAATTTAGCTAAGTGTTTGGCACTAGCCTGTAGTCCTAGCACTCAGAAAGCAGAGGCAGGAAGATCAGGAGATCAGGGTCATCTTAGGTCACACAGTAGTTTTGAGCCAGTCTGGTCTACAGGGAACCTGACTTGAAAAGAGACAAAAGAACCAATGTAAATTATTTCAGTACAAAATCAAGGTGTCAACACATTCCTAATCTGCCTGAATGCAGGAAGGACTCTCTAGCTTTGGGTCACCTTGGGCTGTCCTTGACATTCCCTGTAGCTGAGTCATCCTCTTGGTGTCTCTCTCTGTGACTTCCCACGTTGCGTGCATGTGTGTGCTTTCAGGCATGCACGTGTACACACATACACACGCACACACACCGATTTCTCGTAACGATTCCAATCACCAGGTCCCCTGCAGCCTCTCCATGATGGGACTAGAGGTTTATATCACTGTGCCTGGTCACTTCCCTGATTCTGCTCCTGTGTGCTTTTCTCCTGATCATAATTATGATGATGACGATTATCTTTGAAGGTTATTTGAATATACCACTGCTTGTACTTTGTTACGAAAGTGACCTCGACTGTCACTAAACTGTTACGAATTCTCTGGTTTTAGCTGAACATCTAAATGAAGTTTCTCGTTTTAGCAAGGAAAATGCAAAGGACCCTCCTTTCCCTCGTGAGACTTCTTGGCTCTGTGCTTCCTCAGACACAGATGTTCAAAAAGCATCAACCCTTCTCACGGTGCAAAAAAATTCAGGTCTTGATGCAATAAATATTTGGTATTATGCTATGTGACTGTCTAAACAGGCACCATTTCTGCTTCGTCTCCTTTAAGCTCTGGCCGTTGCATTCACAATGCTTGGGTTGCAGAATCCCCACTTGAGCAAGGCCTTTACGTAATATTTTTTGTATTCTTGGCCTTGGATGGCAACTAAGTCTCTTTCAACTAAAGGGGCCTTGTTTGTTTTAGTGGAATCTGCCCACCTTAGAGATCTAGAGGTTATCTAACCAGCTCGCCTCCCCCACACCTGCCCCCAGAGGGCTTTGCTTTGTTGGTTTCCTGCCAGCTTTTACTTCCAAGTTGAAAATAGTTCTTTTTGTCTGTTTCTCTAGAACACAGAATTCATTACCTACCCCTGGATCCTTGCCAGCAGTGTCCCCTCTCATGTTTTTAAAGCTGAGATGAATGTTGCAGCATGGCCCAGTAGGCCCGACCCACAATGGGAAGTCAGGCAGTTAACAGATTGGATATCAACACCAGGGCTTTGCTCTGCCTAGGGAGGCTGATCAACGAATGGGATTCTGGGAACACAGGAGAACATCCAGGGTGGAATCCTCAGGTCTAGACTGGAGAAATCCCATTAGGTAAAGTTTACCTGAGTTTCCTGTTGCCCTCAGAAAGTGTTTGGTGGTCTCTACCACAGAAAGGGTGCTGTTCCTCTCTCCCTTTTTTGGTCTGTGAAGGGACAGAATATTTGTAATGGGCTCTGTGTTTCCCCTCATTTTCAGTTCCTCTTTTCCCTCTACCTGTGCAACTCTGTCTGCACCCTTTCTGTTAGCGCTGAACTTTCTGCTCTCCTCCCACAGGACAGAGGTCTCAGCAGAGTGCATCCACACACTCCATAGCCAGATGAATCCTTCACCCACCTGGCTCTGTTGACTGACATTGGGCTATTTCTTTACCCTTTAAGTTACTCCCTAGGAATATTTTAGTGGATATGTATTTAATTGCAATTCTGATTTGGATGGAATTGTAGAAGCACATGGACAGGGAGATCCTGTGGACTCTCCATCTAGCTTCCCCCAGAGTACCATCTTTCAAAACTATAGTACAATAGACAGCTGGGATGGTGCCATGACTACAGTCGAGACCAGTGGAAACCTGGTCATTACAAGGTCTCTCATGTTGCTCTCATAGCCACACGGCCTTCTCTCTGGCCTAGACTCCCTTGTTTTCTCTGGCAGCCGCTGATCAGTCTTCCCTTTCTGCAATTTTGTCATTTCCACAGTGCTACATGAAGGCAGCCACCCCATATGGAACCTCTGGGTACCCTTTCCCCTCCGCACACAGCCCTGGAGACTCACGGGAGCAGGTTGTGTCTGCCGAGTGGTATCTGGGCTGTGGTGTTAGTACGACTTGTTTTACTGTTCATTCATTGAAGGACATCTGGGTTGCCTCCAGTTGGGTCTATTGCAAATGAAGTTGCTACAAACAGCAGCTATTGGCTTTAATAGGAATGTTAGTTTTCCTGTCTTTTGGGTAAATGTGAAAGTGTAATTAGTGGGCCATATGGTATTTGTATGTTTGTGTTTATTTATGTGTTGTGTTTATTTGTTTGTTTGTGGTTCTGGTGGTTGAAGCCTAGGCCTTGAGCATGCTAGACAGGAAGCAAACACTCAAAATACCTTCAGGACATCCTTGAAATTCACCAAATCTTCACCCTCCCATTAGGGCAAATCCTAGGCCCTGTTTACTTGACTTCATCATATTTTAATTTTAAAAAATTAGTACTTTTCATTTATTTACCACGGTGGTGGAGAATGCATGTATAGCACTTAGGTAGAGGTCAGAGGACAACTTGCAAGAGACTGGTTCTCGCCTTCCACCCTGTAGGTCTCAGGGATTGAACTCTGACCATCCGGCTCGCGGCAAGCGCTTTGCCCTGTAGGTCACCTTGCTGGCCTGTTTTAACTTTGTACAAAACTGCCAGAGAGTTTTCAGAGGACCATTTTTCCATTCTTACCACAATTAAGAGGGAGGGGATCTTTTACTTCAAGGACTGAACTTTCAAGGACTGAACTTTCAAGGACATGCTGAAGGTATTTTGAGTTGTTCATGTCTTGTCTTAATAAACCTCCCTGTGGGATGGACCCCTTCCATCTTGCCAGGAACTGCTACATAATGTGACAGTCTACAAAAGAAGGCCTCTTTGCACACCGACCCTGACCCTGATCGTAGACTTTCAACCTCCAGTTTGAGAAGGCAAAAACTGGCCTTGCCAGTCTATGATGTTGTCACCTTTTAATCTTAGTCGTCTGTGGTGACATCTCACTGTGGTTTGGTCTGTGCTGTTCCTTGATGACTAAAGATACTGAACATCCTTCCATGTGCTTGCCTGCCTGAAAACACTCTCTGTGGGATGTGCCTCTTCTTAGTTTTCTAACTAAATGGTTTTAACCATTCAGGGTTTAATAGTATTTTATATATGTCTATATGTATGTATGTATATCGCCACTACTCCTACATACACACACGCACACATTAAATTATTTATCTTTTGTTTTATAAGTCATCTCCTATTGTCCAGGCTAAGGATGGACTTGAACTTCTGATCCTCCTGCCGCTATGTCCAAGTGCTGACCCAAGCACTCTGTTAACTGACCCATTATCAACTTCATGTTTTCTTCCCCTTCTACACAGGAGACTTTTGGTGGACTTACAGTTCATAAAATACTTTTACAAATTCGTAATTTATATCTTTACTCTCCTTTTTTGCAGAAGTTTTAATTTTGAGAGATCAAATACATGAATATTTTTCCTTTAATACTGGGCAGTGGTGACACATGCCTTTGATCCCAGCACCTGGGAGGCAGAGGCAGGGAGATCTCTGAATTCAAGAGTAGCCTGGTATAAGAGCAAGTTCCAGGACAGCCAGGATTACATAGTGAAATACTGTTTCCAAAAAAACCAAATAAATAAATAAAAAGTTTTTCCCTCCTTTAAGGTTTGTGCCTCCCACGTGGACTTTAGAAACACTTTTATATAAGTTTGCTTCCACATATTTTTAATTAGTCATTAAGTCCTGCTAACATAAGTCAGTCTGTGGAGTACTTTCTGTCCTTACATTCTTTCTCAGAGAGCCACTGAGCTGCTATGACTCAAGTCACTGATATCAAACTGTGCACACAGCTCTGATCATGTGACTGTGACTACATAATGAGTCAGTCGAGTGCTGTCCCCAAGAACATGGCCTCTGGAGCCAGACTGCCTTGGATCAAACCTCATGCCACCTCAAAATAGCCTTGTGATTTTCAGTGCGTCCCTTGAGCCTCTGAACCTCGCATTTTCACACCACACACATTTTCATAGAAATAATAACACCTCACAGGCTTGTCCTGAGAGGTAAATGGAGTACCGTGTGTAAAATGCTCAGCATGCCGGGAAGTGGTGGCACACGTCTTTAATCCCAGCACTCGGGAGGCAGAGGCAGGTAGATCTCTGTGAGTTCAAGGCCAGCCTGATCTACAAGAGCAAGTTCCAGGACAGGCAGCTACAGTGAAACTCTGTCTCAAAAAACAAAAAAAACAAACAAAAAAAAAAAGCCCAGCACACTGTCGAGCAAATACAGAGAAAGTAATAATAACTAACTATTAACATTCTTCACATATGCCCACTGCCCATGTGAAGATCCCCCAGGCACTACTCTTTCCCCAGTGTCCTTTATCTCTTTCTTTTCTCAATATTTCTTAAGATTTATTGTTAGTATTTTTTGTGGATGAGTGTCTTGAATGCATGTCTGTGCACCACATGAGTGCCTGGTGCCTAAGTCAACTCCCCAGCTGCCTTTCTCTCCTTTTTACCTCTTGGTAATCCAGTTTCTCTGTGAAACCTACCCAGTCAGCCTCAGCCCAAGAAATTCGATAGAATTTCTCATTTCATATTTGTGTTACAACTTTTATCACTCCCATCTGTCCTAATCTCTACATGACCACGGGTCTCCTGTGGGCATGTCGTGCCCCACCCTCTTCAGGGTGCAGCTCTATGCTAAAAAAACTCAACTTGTTTCTAACATACTAATACTGGGAGTCTAGTAGAAAAATTAAACATTTTTATACATTTGTCTACTTGGTTATTTATTTTGTGTTCAAAGGTATGACTCTGTCCCATGGTATGTGTGTGGAGGTCAGAAGGAAGCTGTGGGTTCTCTCCTTCCACTATTTGGGTCTTGGTCACCTGGCCTGGCTAGCAGACACTGTTACCAGCTGACATAGCTCATTCCTTCAACATTGTTTGTAAAAATCAATTTGAAAAATAAATCTTGCAAAACCTTAAACACAAGACTGGGGATGTATGTAGTTCACGAGTTCAGTGTTTGTTTGCCTAGCTTTTGGGATGTTCTCCCTGGGATCACAGCACCTAGAAACAAAAAACAAAACAAAACAAAACAAACAAACAAACAAAAACCCTCATTCTCTTTGACACAGTGTTTTACTTTTTTCCAAGGAATTTAAAACTGGTTAGATATTTGAAAGAAAAAAATGTATGATTAAAATACTTAGTTGTAAAAAATAAGTACTTAGAAAACTATAAATGCCAATGATAAAAATATCAGGAATCATGACAAATTCCATTTAAATGGTGGAATATTATACTGTCAATACAATTTTAAACAAAATTGTTTCATGGGTTAGATGGCTGAAAGGCTATAATTGCAAAAAATAACCTTGAAGCCCAATCAGTGGATAAATTAAGTTGTTAAAACACAGAATTACAATGACTTCATTTGTGTAAATAAACGTCTCTACATGCATGCACGCAAACACACAGGACAGGAACAGAAATGATCTTCTGGTAATAGCTGTTTGGTGATTTTCATTATTATTTTGACATAAGAAAACAAGAATGAGGACTGGCAAGATGGCTCAGCTGGTAAGGGTGCATGCCGCCAAGTCTAACCAGGTTTGATTCCTGGAACTCATGTGGTTGAGAGAATTCACTCCCACAGGCTGTCCCCTGACCATCACACCAGGCCTCGGCACACTCAGCGCCCATCTCCCACACACAGACAAAATAAAAACAAATGTCAAAAAATGTTTTAAGGAAAATAAAAATGTTTATTGGCTTTTTTCCCCGTTATAGTTTAAAACAGGATCTTATGTTTTCCAGGCTGGCCTCAAGATCAATCCTCCTGCCGCAGGCTCGCAAGTGTTGGGGTTAGAGACATGCACCATGACAGGGAACCATAATCTTTTCCTACATAATTAGTTGCCTCTTCATGGGTTACTTTTATGATCTGCATCAAAATGAGAAGAAGAAACGAGGCTGCAGTGACTACATGCTTTTTAGTGTGACTTTCACAGCAATGCTTAACTTTCATCAGGATAGAGACTTTAAAAAGGTCTTTTCAAAAGCACATACTTATCATGCCAAACTAATGGGTGTCTTATGACGGTTTGTTCATGTAAAAACATACTTTGATGGTCATAATCGCCCATTACTCTCTTCGTTCCATCTCCCACCTTCCCAAGTCTTTCACCTTCTACTTTCCTGCCTTTTTTGTCTATGTTTTTGCATAATAAAAGAAAACATGGAGTATTTGACTTTCTGGGTCTGGCTTATTTTGCTTAGAACTAAAGCCGGACAGACGGATGGGGAACCTATGGAGGTATGGGGAAGGAATGGAGTTTTGCACCCCCAAAGCTAGTTGAAGCCTTTGGGCAGCTGAGAATAAGGACTCTAACACAAATAGCATTTGTTTCAGGCCTTTCTTCCTGAAAACCTGCAATTTTCTAGGCATCTCAACAGAAACCCCCTTACAGTCAAAGGGCGTGACCTAGCTTGCTTGTGTAACGCTGATGGCCCTTGGTTTCATCTTCCCAGACTGTAATTCTGCCCACGGCGCCCTAGGAGCCGCTCAGTAAACCCAGAGATCCACAGAGACAGAGGAGGTGCCACCCCTTAGGAACCCACTGAACAATAATCACAGTTGTCAAGGCTGTCAAAACCCTACAGAAGGTCATCTTGAGGAGACAAGTGTGACTCTCCTTTGGGATGCTCACATCTTGGTGGCACAAGTGTGGCTCTCCCTTGGGACTGCTCACACATCCCCTCCCAAGTGTCTTCCTATTAACCTCTGTGCTGAGATCTGTGTTAAAAATGTCTTCAAACAATCTCCAGCTGCTTCATGACGACTCGTCCTGGAATTCTTTTCTCTAGCAAAGACAAGAATCCACCTTTATTCTAGTGGAGGAACCCCTCAGGCTGCTGGTGGCCGTTCTTATCTGTGTCTCCTGCAGCACAGTCCCAGACAACACGGCGTCACTAGTTCTGTCCTTTTCCCCACAACATGCGTTTGTTCTTCATGCCTGAATAACATTCTGTTGTGTGTATAGATACTCCTCAGATCTCTTTGTTGTTGTTGTTGTTTTTCTCTTTTTGAGATAGGATTTCTCTTTGTAGATAGACCTGGTTGTCCTGGAATTAGCTCTGTAGACCATGCTGGCCTCAAATTCGGAGATCTGCCTGCCTCTGTCTCTGGAGTACTGGGATCAAAGGCATACACCACCACACTCAGCTTTCATGAGGATATTTTGGCATAAGCTTTATGGGGCTGGACAGATAGCTCAGCAGTTAAAAATGCTTACTGCTCTTACAAGAAGACCTAGGTTTAGTTCCCAGAACCTGTGTGGTAGCTCACTACTGCCTATCTACCTCCGTTTCCAGAGATCCATGTCTTCCTTTGGCTTCTTCAGACACTGTACTCATGTGCTGCACATAAATTCACACAGGCACAATGAATTAAGGGATGAATCCTTTAAATATATATTTAAAAGATATATACATATATTTATATATGTAATCTATCCATCTATTATCTATCAATATCTATCTATCTATCTATATCTATCTATCTATCTATCTATCTATCTATCTATCTATCTATCTATCTATCTATCTGCTTTAAGCATTGAGGGTTAAGAGAAAGAGTTGTTCAGAAAGAAAGATGGATACACCCATGAGTGTGGGCGTGGGCTTCTGTTGAGAGTCCCATTAAAGGTATTTCAAAGCCAATTAGACAAATACAGTTGCCATTCATCCTTTCACTTCAAAGAGTTAAGTGCCTACCAACAGGCCCGGGAACACAGGCGACAAAGTCCTTGAATAAACAATCCAGTGGGGCCTGGATAAACATCACCTGTGTGGAGGAAAATGCAAACACAGAAATACAGCTGAGTACCAAGGAGGCCTAGAGAAGGGCAGGTTGGGGAGAAGGACCAGGTATTCTGTCGTGCCTGGGGTAAATTATACTGACATGAAGAGAGTCTGTAAATAGGGAAGAAAGCCCTATTTCAGGTTCCAGAACTGGCAAAGGCTCTAAAAGAATGGGACTGAAGAAAAGTGAAAAGGCCTTAGATGGGATCTGGATGAAGGGCGAGGAAGGTGAAGCAAGATTTGAAAAGCAAAGCCCTCACTGGGCGGTGGTGGTGCATGCCTTTAATCCCAGCTCTTGGGATGCAGAGGCAGGTGGATTGCTGTGAGTTCGAGGCCAGCCTGGTCTACAAGAGCTAATTCCAGAACAGGTAGGACTGTTACACACAGAAACCCATCTCGAAAAACCAAATGAACAAACAAAAAGCCCAACAAACAAACAAACAAACAAAACAAAAAAGAAGAGAAAAAGAAAGAAAAGAAAAGCCCTCGCTGGGTGGTGGTGGCGCACGCCTTTAATCCCAGCACAGGTGGATCGCTGCGAGTTCGAGGCCAGCCTGGTCTACAAGAGCTAGTTCCAGGACAGGCACCAAAGCTACAGAGAACTCTTGTGTCAAAAAAATCCAAGCCCTCGAAGACTTTGTTGGGGACTTTGGACTTTCTGCACTTAAGATGACTCTGACGAGGAAAGCAAGTGTGGTGACAGCAAACACCTGTAGTGCTGTCAGGACAAGTTGGAGGCCAACCCGGGCTATGTAGGAAGATCCTGTCTCAATAACAACAACATCAACAATAACAAAAATACCCAACAAACAGCAATAACAAAAATCATAAAAGTAATCAGGCCAAAAAAAATGCCAATTGTTTTCAATGTATTGACCATTTATGATAATGATAAAACTACATGAATTTTATTATAGAAAGATCATACTGACTTCTGAATAGAAGAATGAATGATGGTAGCCAGGCAGCTAAGGCCACTGAGATGATAGCAGCCGTAGGGACAGAGGGAGGAGAGCTGTCTTGACTGTGACTTAATGATAGGGTTGGACTATGGTACAGAGGAAGAGGCACTGGAAAAACAAACATCAGTGTTGATGTTGATAAACATCAGCCCTTATGTTTATCAGTGGCAGGGGTAGAGGTGTCTTTTTTTTAAATATATATATATGATGTATTTCTTATGTGTGCATTTGTCTTCATATATGCATGTGCACTGTATGCATAATGCCCATGAAGAGTGGAAGAGCACATTGGATCCTTAGGACTGGAATTATACATGGATGCTTGTGAGCCACCGCGTGGAACAGAACCCAAGAGCTCTGCAAGTATTCTTAACCACTGAGCCATCTCTCCAGTTCAAGGGATGGGGTTTTGTTTTATTTGTTTACTTATTTTATTTTTTTCTTATTTATTTTCATTCATTCATTCATTTATTAATTCATTCATTCATTCGTCCATTCATTTATTTTTGGCAGGGTCTCACTATTGTAGCCTCAAGTGTCAAAGCTGGAAGTGCCAGCCTGGAAGTCACTACGTAGATCCGGCTGGGCTCAAAGTTAGAGACTGACTTACCTCTGCCTCTTAAATGCTGAGATTAAAGGTGTGTGCCACCAGGGCTGGCCAGGACTGAATTCTTTTTGAGACATCCACTTAAGCAAAACTTGATCCTCAGCCAAACCATTGATGGAATTTCAAGACAAAACAACATAAAGCAGAGTTGGAATTTATTAAAGCCAGAGAGTAAGGGACACCCGAGAGCTGAGGGAGGAGCTCTGGCTAAGTGTCCAGTGGTGATTATGTACAGGTTTGTGGGTTTGGAATCTCATTATTCAGCAGGTTTCTCGCCCCCCCCCTTCTTTTGTCCCTGCACGCTTTATCGATAACTGAGATTATCGAGTGGTTCTAGAGGAGCCTGGGGTAGGATTACAGCAAGATAAGATAAAACCAGAAGCCATCAGGGTTGCACAAGAGGGACGAGGACATGCAGTTTCTACTGGAAGTGGAGCTTCTGGTGAAAAGTCCTGGGGACTGCAGATTATAATAGCTGGAAGTGAGAAAGGCCTCAAGTGTCAAAGCTGCCAATGGTGTCCGAGCTCTCGATTCTCAGCTGGTGACAGTGGTGCAGGGAAAACCAGGTCTTTGTGGTGCTTAGTCTCAGTGATGAAAGAATTTAAAAATTGGTTCAAATGGAAGCTCAGGGACAATTTTGTTAGCGTTTAAAAGGAAAATCTGAGGACAGGCCAGCTGAGAACCTCAGCAGCTGCCTGGAGAAGGACGGAGGACAGAAAGAAAAATGTTCTGTCATTGAAGCAGGCATGGAGGCCAGACACATGGGCCCCATGACAGGAAGGCAAGTTTTAGAAAGTCAGAAAGTCCAAATGTTGGGGGTGTGGGGGAGCCCAGAGTTCTGAAGAAAACATGCTAAGAGACAGAAGAAGTAAAGTTAACACTTTTCCGGATAATTCAGAGAAGTAGCCAGATATGACCACTTATGTGGCTATGGTCCATAAGCTTCTGCACTAAGGTAGGGGATGCTGGGAAGGAGGGTGCATTAGCTTATTAAAGGACTAATTATTCAACTTATCTTTCTAGCATGGCTTAAGGTGAGCTACCTTGTAGAGGTGGTCCTAAGAACTAACAGAACCAGCCTAACTGCAAGGTCAGGTCTCTAACTGGCCAGACATTCTGTTCCCAGGCGTCTTCAACTAGATACCAAGATAAAGAGTTCTTTCCCTCCCCAGTTCCCCATGTCCCCATGTCCCCATGTCCTTTTATCTGGCCTCAAAACTCCGGAGGGTGGCTTAACAACTGAGACAGAGAAGAGATAAAGAGACATGAGTGGGAATAAAATTAATTCTGTTTAGGGTAGGCTGAGAAAGCCTGATGGTGGTGGCACACGCCTTTAATCCGGCACTCAGGAAGCCGAGGCAGGCGCATCTTTGTGAGTTCGAGGCCAGTCTGGTCTACAGATCGAGTTTCAGGATAGGCTCCAAAGCTACACAGAGAAGCCCTGAAGAGAAGAAATGAGCCCAGTGTCCTGTCCAGTGTCCTGCCCTATAATCTGGGCACTCAGCAGCAGGCAGAGCTCTGTGAGTTGAAGCCAACCTGGTCTAGGACAGCCAGAGATAGTCAGACCATTAAAAAAAAAAAAAGCAAAAAAAAAACCCAAAACAACAACAAAAAACACAACCCCAAAACCAAAAAAGCCTTTTTTTTAAAAAAAAAAAACTTGAAAGATTAAAACGAAAAGCATGAATTGAAGGTCAAGCATGAAATTGGTGTTGGGAGGATCCTGGGAGATCTCACCAAGAATGTGGAATGACTGAGGATAGACTCCTAAAGGAAACTAACGTTTAAGAGGGTGAGAAAGAAAATGGGCTCAAACTTGGTCTGGGACAGAAAGTTTTGTGTGATGTAATTTACAACTCCTTCTGGGAAGCAATTAGCATTGTTGATAAAGTGTGTGAACCATTCTCTGACAGACTTTAATAAGATGGAGAACTCCTTCTGGGAAGCTAGAGTTACCTGCCTGGCTGATTGACTAGCCTAATAATCTTTAACCAGATATTTTCTTTTCTTATCTCTCTTGTATCCATTAGAACCATCACCAGCCAAACATTTCTTTTTTCCTTATAAAATATCTCAACTAAAATTGCTCCTTCTCTGAGATTTTTCAAAATGCCTCTTCTCATGTGTGAGGCTTGGCCAGGGAATCAGCGGAGAGGTCGGAGAGGAAACAGGAATGTAGGTGCTGTGGTAACCAGGTGACAACATTTCAAGAAACAGGAACAAGCCAGTGAGGTGGGGCTCAGAAGATAAAGGAAGGACTCCTGTGGTGAAGGAGAGAACCAGCATCAGCACGTTGTCCTCCGACCTCTGCATGCCTGCTATGACACATGCACACCTTCTCTCTGCAAATGGATAAATAAACAATAAAAATTAATTTGTAAGAACTGTCTTCATATTACAACAGTATCAAGTTGGTGAGGTCCAACAACCTAAGCCAAAGACACTGTCCTGGGATTTACCTAGAATGTCAGTGTTAGCTCTGTCTGTCTGTCTCTCTTTTTATCTTTCTCTCTGTGGCTGACCCACTGTTCTTTCGGAAAGTGTGGGCTGCTCCATATTGTATTCAAATGTATCCGCAAGGAGTCGGTGGCCAGAGAAGCACAAGGTAGAGTTGGAGGCCAAGAAGGCCGGCTGGGAGGGGCTTCGCAGAACGGGGGTGGGCGGGTGGGTGCTGTGGTGTGTGGAAAGGTCAACTCCTCCCACCGTGACTGGAAAGACCAGAGGAAGGAGCCTGCAGGGAAGATCACCTGCACTTTGGGTACTAGAAGGCAGAAGACTGTCCTGTCCTGTGGTTTATTACCTCCTAGGAAGCCAGAGGCTCTGCTCAAAGTACTGAGGTAGGTGGCCCAACTCGAGATGTGTCCTGGGGAGAAGGGTAAATTGGCGAGGGAAATGAGAGTGGCTTCCGGGATTGTTGAGGTAGGAGATAATGACGATATCCTGGAACCAGGGATCGTCCATCTCTATCAGTCAGCACTGGTCTGGAATTCCCTTCCCTTTCTGTTCTCTCCCCTTTGCGCCCACCAAGCTTTTGGGACAAGGTTTCTGAGTTCCAGGTGGTGGAGCAGGCATTGGAGCTGGGATGAAATGGAACTTGTGATGCTCCTGCCTTGGGCCCTTAGCACGAACTACCAGTCCTAATCAGTGCTGTGCGGTGGATGGAACACTGGGGTTCACGCGTGGTAGGCAAGCAGTGTCCCAACATCTCCGTCCCCGCGATTTTCTCCCGCCCCACGATTCTCTCCAGAGCTGCTTCCAGTCCAGAGTCAGCCATGAGGAACTCTAATATCTTTGAATTGTTCCAGAAGAGTCCTCAGGACAACCGTGGAGCTTTGCAACTTGTTTACTTTGCTGTGTCCAGCCTACGCCCCGCGTTCTTATGTCTTTCTAATGACCTATCTTATCCACCTACTACCACAGTCTGTTAATCTCTGTGCTGTAATTCTGCACCCGTTGTCCCCTCCGGTACCACTCTCATCCTGTTTTCTGGGTATCTTGAATGTCTAGATGGCTAGGTTGTTGTCACGTGGAAGCCTCAGACTTGACCCTTCTGCAGAAGAACGGAAGCTTGCAAGGGCCTGGTTTACCTGTCTCGCTTGCTACCGTAGGCCCTTATCTTAGAGCTCAACGCAATCTGTCAAGCACAGGAAAGAATTTATTTGGCTTCCGAAGACCTGGGAGTCTTCAGTCTTCGCCAACTTCTTTTCAATGCTGATATTCTCTTGTCCAACCTAGATGCTTCAGGAAAGCGCTCTCAAAAGTCTGTTACACCATTAACATTCAAGCAAGCTAGTGGGAGATCGCTACGCCCAGCTAGCTGTGTTGTTTTTCCAGTTGCTAATGAGGTGGGCTCAGACCATTAAGGTGTATTGTGGAAGAAAAGGAGAAAATGGAGCCTTCCGGTGAAGGCAAAAGAGATCACGGGGTGGCGACTCAAAAGGACCCCAGGAGGCCCCAAGGGCGGAGTCTGTGGGGGGAGGGGCCCATTACCTGGGAAGCCTCTGCCTAGGCTCTGCTCTAGCTGGATTCAGCAGCTCCCACCTGTCCTTTGCTCCCCGGTCCTCCCCGGTGAGCACCCTGCAGTGACCCAGGACCCTTCCGTGTTAGAGCCCCCTCCAAAGAGGCTTAGGAACTGGTAGTGCTGGAACTCTTGGCAATGCCTTTTTTCTAGGCTGGTTTGCCTGCGGTCTCCCAACCATAATCCACCACTACACCAGACCCCCTTCCTCTCTTACCTGTAGGGGCCTCCTGACAACTTCATTCCTGACTTCAGACTGCTCTGTCAGCCCTTCCATTGTCCGTTCTCAAGTCCCAGGGTTCACGAAATAAATCAATGTTCGTCTGGGTGTTGTGTGTGAAGTAATCCCAGCTTCTGTAGAGGCTGAGGTAGGATTGTAAAGCCAAGGCCTGAACCACAGAGTGAACCCTAGACCAGCATGGGCAGCTTCATGAGAGCCCATTTCAAAATCAAAAGTAAGCCGGGCGGTGGTGGCGCAGGCCTTTAATCCCAGCACTTGGGAGTCAGAGGCAGGCGGATCTTTGTGAGTTCGAGACCAGCCTGGTCTACAAGCGCTAGTTCCAGGACAGGCTCCAAAGCCACAGAGAAACCCTGTCTCGAAAAACCAAAAAAAA
>JAQHUG010000076.1:2912876-2995775 GCA_028555095.1 Dicrostonyx torquatus | reverse complement strand
CACATGGTCGGATGCTGAACAAAGATGATGGTGAAAAGGATGTTTGGCATTATTCCAATTTCAGGAAACTGGCAGTGTTTACAAAAGTTATATCTATGATTGAATTTTACTCCATTTTTCTGACGTTTCAAAGCTCTATGATATTTATAGACAATAGATGGCTTTTCTTATTTTGGACCTCCTCAGCCTTGGACATTTCTACCTGGCTGGATTAAGAGTTTCCCATCATGACATATTGTATTAAAACCATGAAACACAGCAGACTTAAAGCAACCAAAATAACAACAAAAATGGCAAAAGAGGACAGAGAAAAAGAAAAATCTTGAGGGGGGAAAAAACCCAAAAACTGGTTGGTACTAATACCAACAAAAGTGTCATAGGTGGATAGTGAGGTTATCAGTCAGTCATTCCATGGGTTGAAAACCCACGACCTGTGTGAAGGGACAATAGTCGGTTCAGGAATGGGGACCTCACCTTCTAGGCCAGCCAGGGAACTCTAGAACAATCTCACCTTCCATCTCCGGCTTCCTCGCTTAGATTTTAGACAGGAGCTGAAGATGGTTCTTGACTTGTTGAGGATTTTATACGTTCACTCTGCTATCAAAATAGAGCCCTCCTCCATGTAATATAATCAAATAGGTTAACAAAGTGACCCTTGCCATCATGTAGTGGTCAAGATTATCCTTAAAAATCCCTTCTAACACATTTATTTAAGATACAAATCAAATTTAAAGTTGAAATATATGAATGATCTTTATAGACTACAATCCATTCTATCTAAGACTGACCTTGTTTTAAAGAAAAAAATCTGTGCATTATCATACGTACCAATGGGCCAGAGAGTGTTTGCCTGTAAGAGTTTCTCATTCACTTCCCTGAAGGGACGAGGATGCACAGGACTGATCTCATATACAAACAGTGCCTTTTTCTTGGTAGTAGTAGGAGTTGAACCCAAGGCCTCATGAGCGCCAGGTCCAAACTCTGCCACCAAGCTGCATTATCCTGAAATAGGAACAATTCATTTCTTGCCAAGGCCTTTCAATTCTTGACCTGAAGAGAAGTGTATAAATGAAATGACCCAGCGAGTATCCATAAGATTAATTATATATGGTTGTGTTCCTTGGAAATATGAATACAAATAAATATCCAAGTTTTTATTTTGTTAAAAAAATATCTATTAATAGTTGGGCATGGTAGTGCATGCCTTTAGTCCCAGCACTCAGGGAGGCAGAGGCAGGTGGATTTCGAGGCCAGCCTGGTCTACAGAATGAGTTCCAGGACAGCCAGAGAATACACAGAGAAACCCTGTCTTGAAAAAACAAGAAGCAAGAAAAAGTCCATGAATATGGAAGAATGTGGCTGAGCTGTGTATGCCTAGGAATGCAAGAGGCATAGGGCATTGTAATTGCCCCATGAAAACAGACCTGCTAGGAGAGAGCAGCATCTTGGGATTTCTACCACTTTGGAGCAATTTTCTTGAACACCCTTCCATCTGATAATACAGAGGGAATTAACAGAACGTTCCGGAGGCTGGGCGACAGTAATCGGGATGATTTGGCAAGGGGAGAGTGGCAGGAAGGAATGTGAGTTTCACCCTCCTAATTGTCAGTTTCGCACTTACACGCTTACTTACTCCAGGCTGCGCTGTCTGTGCTGCTCAGAGTGAACCATGTCACTGCCTTTCCCAGATTAGAAAGCAGTCGGTTGCATGAAAGTTTCCTTTGTAGGATGATGGCAAAAGATGTCTATTATTTTATGAAATGCCAACTCTGGTCATAAATTACAAAATTTTTTTTTTACCTGTTCCTTGTGGTTTCAAGTTGTCCTCCATTTCTTTCTTTCTTTTGTAAGCTTGTTAACCAAATTAGGTAGGTGTGGTGGCACTTAGCTCCATTCCAGCTCCGGGGAGGCAGAAGCAGGAGGATCTCAGTGAGTTCCAGGTCAACTAGGGCTACCCAGTGACACCCTGTATCCCTCCACCCCCATCAAATCATCAAATGTTAATGAAGAAAGAGACCTTTAGACATCACACTGCTATCATCTCAGGGGTGAAAACAAAGAGTTAATTAAGTCTGAGTCCTACAGTAGTTGGTGGGGGTCCTCCTGCTGCTGGGCCAGGGCTATTTATAGCATAAGGTACTGTCTCAGGTGAGTATGCCAGGCTAGTCTCAAACTCCTGATCCTCCTGCTTCTATTTCTGGGATTGAAGATGTGTACCAGCATTATCTATCTATCTATCTATCTATCTATCTATCTATCTATCTATCTATCTATCTATCATCTTCACTCTGCCAACTGAACTACAATCTCCAGCCCCCGACCAGCATTCTGAATCTGTCATAATTATTCTGACCACAGTCTCTGCGTTGTGGGGAGTTTGTGTGTCATTTTACATTTTTTGGTCCTCTACTAATTTAATATATTTTGATTTTATTGTCTGATATTTTAGGCATGAGATCAGTCAGGAAAAACCAAATAAGCAAAACAGCGGTTATATTTTATTTAAAAAAATTCTTAGATTCATTCATTTTATGCATACGGTATGAGTATTTTACCTGTGTGTATGTGCCTAATAGCCATGGAGGTCGGAAGAGAATGTTGGATTCCTTGCAGCTGGTTGTAAATCGAGGTGGCTGATGAGAACATCCCGGGTTTCTGCAAGAGCAAACACTCTTCATGTTGAGCCATTTCTTCAGGCCCCCAAACAGAGGGCTTTAAAAAGGACTTATTTACTTGATTTTTTTTTTTTTTGAGGCAGGGTTTGTCTGTGTAACAGTTCTAGCTGTCCTGGCACTCACTTTTGTAGACCAGGTTAACCTCGAACTTGCCTCTGCCTCCTAAGTGCTGGGATTAAAGGCGTGCACCACCACTGCCTGGCAAAAGTATTTATTTGTGGTAGGATGAGTAAAGACTGGCTGGAAGTTAGAATGGTTGCCATCATTTTGTCATAAAGAGATGCTGAGATAGGGATGGTAGTGGGGAGCAGACACCCTGAAAGCCTACTCTTGTACTCCTATTGGGTTATCTTTTTTTTTTTTTTGTCCCTTTCTCAGTTCTTTTTCAATGAGCTATTTTCCCAGTTTGCTTTTTTACTTTTCATTTTGAGACAGGGCCTCCCTGAGTTGCCTTGGCCTTGAACCCTATAGGCCAGACGGGTCTTGAGTAGCTGTGATAGGTCTCCACTACCAGGCCCAGCTTATCTCATTCCTTGTGGAACTCTCCAGTTTAAGGACCAAGCCATTACCCAGAAGAAAACAAATGAGGCATAGGGAAGCTCCAAACCCCGCTCCAGGATCTTTGGTGTGTGCGTGCTTGAAGCAAGGCTGCAACAGTGACTGTAGGCCACTCAGAACCAGTGAGGGTTCCAGTGCCTCACCTGTTTTGAGTGGGACTGACGGGGCACAGGAAATGGGAGAGGAAGAAAGGAGCACACAGACCTTTAGGATTTCTGCTGCTTTCCTTTGTTTCCTGAAAATAATGGAAAGGCATAGTTAGGCTTATTTCCCCGTTTATCAGGCTATGATAAACCTGTTTTATTCAGAATTATGATCCCAGTGCATAAATGTGTCTTTTGGGCACAATATCCGATTTGGTAATTAATAATCATTGTTCCTATTTACTAAATGGGAGTTTTAATGTGTTCCCCCCCCCGCGTTGGATGTTGAATGTGATATACGTGTATTTCCTCAGGTTTTCCATGAACATAACTATTCTCCATGTAAAAGTTAGTTTGTAGTATGTGAAAAGGGAACAGCCACTCATTAGCAACACGAATCTCTGGCGACTGCTTTTATACTGGTCGAAAGGTCGAGTTTTAGTATTAGTCCCAGTCCTGTTTGGAAGGGGTCAATGTGCAGTTCTGACCAGAATGCTCTGTAACATAAACGTAGTGACAGTTGACAGAGGATGGCTTGCTTTTAGCGTATTAACGCTAATTTGCACTGAGTTCAATACAGATTTAGGTAAAGCTGGCACTTCCCCCTTCCAGAAATGGACTGCCTGTGCCTAAAATTGTCATTCGAACTCAGAACTCCTTCAAACCTGTTACTACAAAACAACTATTTTGTTATTCAGCCTAAAAATAAAACATTTCACCCAAACTATATGCTTTAATAGCCACGCTTGTAATCGACCTGATTTAAAAAACTAATTTGCAAGAAATGCATTTCTGCATGTCGCCCGGAGTTGGAACTGGGACAGCCATTTGGAGGGGGTGATTTTAAAAGCCTCTCCTTGCCAGGAGATACCTGGAGGGCTCGGGGGGCTCCCGAGGTGGGTACGGGGGGCGAGCCCCGCTGGCTGCTGTCAGGACCCCAAGAGTTAACGGGAGCGAGCCCCCGCCAGCGGCTCCCCGCCCCACCGTCTCCACCCTCTCCTTTTGGCTGGGGATTAAAGTGCTCCCCCCTGTGGCAGCAGTGACCCAGAAATGAGTCTGCGTCCCCGCGCTTCCTCCGCCGCCAGCCGCACGCCCGACCGGGAGGGCCTGGGCGCGCTGGGCCGGCCGAGCGCGCGGGCGACAGCAGGGGCCCGCCCGGCTCCCCGCGCGGCCTCGGTGGCCCGGACCCATGCGGCACGGCGCGCAGCCCGCGGAGGCCCAGCCCGTGCGCAGCAGGTACGCGGGGGCGGAGGCGCGGGGGCGCGCGGGTCGGGGTGCGCGTCTCAGGCCGCGGCCGCGGCGGCTGCAGGACGAGCCGAGAGGCTCAGCCATATTTGATGGTTTTGTTGCTTTGCTCGGGAGTTCTCGGGAGTAATGTAATGCCGAAGGTCGCTGCCTAGTGGAAATAATATAGTACGTCATTAATATGGCGCCAAAAGATTGGGCTGTGGATCTGTAGCGCGGAGGGAGGAGGCGGCCGCCCGCGCCGCGGCACTATCCCACCAGCAACTTGGGCATCGCCGGGCGGGGGCCGGCGACGAGGCCAGGATGGCTGCGGAGCCCGAGAATTGATCGGTGTCGGATCAGTAAGTTCTATTTTATTATTAATTGTTATTTTTAGTCAGAGGAGGGCGAAAGCTTAGAGCTTTTCCTTTTACATGTGCGAAGAACATAAGGTTTTTCAGGTGATTCATCAAACGTTTTCAGCAACAGAAACCCAGTTTAGTTTATACATTAAAGAAAAAAAAAGCCAAAGTGCCTTTAGGCTGTATGAAAGTGGAAAGCATAGTAGCAACTTGGTAGGCAAGATGGTTATGGCAGAGCGCAGGTTCGCGTACATATATGATTTCAGAGTGTGACAGTGTGTGTGTGTGTGGGGGGGAAGGAGGGTGTGAGGGTATGTTTTTCCAAACATAGGTGTGAGGGGTTACAGCTGTGTGAAGTGGCCGCAGCCCTGGTTCTTGTCACCGCGTCACCGCATGTCCAAAATATTCATTGCATCAATTCAAGGGCAGTGAGAAGGGGGCGAAGGGAAAGCTTGGCAGATTTTTCCAGAATGGGTTTCCAATGATGAGACCTTTTACTTCCAGCGAGACTGCTTATAAAGTGTAAAAGACTTCATCGGTGAAATTGGGGAGGACTTCATCAGTTAAGCAAAGTACCTTTTAATCATGAACTTAAAACGGATTGCAGATTGCAACCTTTGGCACCATCTGCAAATTGTGGGGGTGGGGTCTCTGGGTCTCCTTGCTGCCTTACGTGCACATGCACATGCGGTGTGCACCCCGGGACTGCAAGTTGCAAAATCTTCCCGGTGCACGTGTCTGGTGCCTGTGAGTGTGTTTGCGAGTTGGGTGCTGTTGTTCGGTAGCCAGTAGGCTTTCCGGTCGGCTCGGCGTGGGTTTGCAAATGCGGGAGAGGGATGGAATGTGGAATGTTGACCAGAGAACCGAATCCTTTCGGAACGGTCCCATTTGCTGGAGAAATTCGATACCTTCCACCTCCTACCCGCCCCCCCCCCGCGCCCGCCTTCGGGCAGGAGGCGGGGCTGAGGACGCCGACGCTGCTCAAAGTGGCTGAGCGCGGCGGCGGGAGGCAGGTGCACGGCACCGCCGGTGGGGGTGCCTCAACTTCCGCGGTCGTTTAAATAGCAGCCGGGCTCCCCTCCCACCGGTAATAGGTGACCTGGCGGCCGCGGGCGGCGGGGGAAGGGACCGGGGACGGCGGGGCACGAGCCTACGCGGCACGTGGGCAGGTGCTGGTTGGCCCCGGGGCCAACTTTTGCAGCCCGCCCTCCTGTACAGGCGAGTGGCGGCGGGCGTAGAGACGGGGCCGGGCGGCGGCCCCAAGGCGGCTCCCTGCCGCGGCCCGAGCGTCGCCTAACGGTCCCAGGCGCTCCGGGTCCGCGCGGGGGTGGCCCGGCCCCGTCCCCACGCCGGAGCCCCGCACAAAGCCCGCGGCGCAGGGTGGCCGCCGCCCGACGCCGTCCCTGTTCCCGCGCCGCGGCCGCAGGCGTTTGTTTGTTGCTTGCGCGCCGCCCTGCGCGCCGGATGGCTTCCTGTGACAGAGGTGATCCACAGTTTCCAGAACTGTCTGGGGGCGGGAGCGCCAGCCGAGCCCGCCGCGTTGCTCCGCCGCCGCTCTGCTGCTCCCCGGGCCCGCGGGGAGGCCGGGGAGGGACAGCGTAGCCGTTTGCAGCGGCGCAAGTGGCGTGCGGACGCGAGCTAGCGTTTGATTTGCAACTGGGGTCGAGCGGATTGGTGCAGCTGGCGGCGGCGGGCGGGAGCGGCGGCGGGGGGTGGCCACTTTCAAACGCCGAGGGCGGCGGCGCGGGCGCCGGGCCGGCTGCGCCGCGGGGAGGCGGTGTCATCCCCGCACCGGGGCCGGAGTTACTTTCCCCTCCTCCCGCGCTGTTGTTCCTGTCACCTCGGGAGGAGCGGGAGCGCGAGGGGGCGGCGCCGGGCCCTGCGCCGGGCGAGCGGGAGGGCGGCTGGGTTGCCCGCGGTATACCGCCCCACCCCGGGTCTCCAGCCGGCTTTCCCACCCCACCTAGGCCTTCCCCAGTCCGGGTGCGGGGTCCTGCACCCCTTGTTTCCGAGGCCCCCTTTTCTCCCTTCTCCCATACCCCCCCACTTTCCAGCCCCTAGAGCTTCCCTCTGCGGGCTTCCTCACTTCCGACCCCCAAATACTAGGTTCGGGGCCTCGCGTTCCAATCTCATTCACTGGGCTGGGGTCCCCCCAATATTCGAGACCCTTAGTCTGACCGCCACGGTGGCCCGCGGGTTCCCGGGCTCCGCATCCCGGCTCAGGCTTCACACCCGGGCTCCCCCTTCTGGGCGCGCGGGGGCGGCCGCACTCCCGGCGCTGGTGAATTGCTGTGAGCAAACAACAAAAAAGCGGGCGATTTAAATGTGCTTTCGAAAGCAGTGAGAGCTCGTCATCTCTGGGAGACCGATTTAAAAGCAGCTTTAGGTGACTTCTAAAAACGTGGTGGCGAAAGTCTTCGGCCCTTGTGTGTTGACCCGGGCCTGGAGGGGATTTAAGATTTCTTTCTGTGAAATGTTAGTTTTGACTGGGCTACGGAGCTCCGCTTTTAGGGACGTGGAAGAGGTCCCCATTCCCGGGAAAGTTTGTGGGGTTCGTTCCCAAAGGGCTCCCCGAGGCTGAAGTTTTTCCGTTTTAGACTCCCTGCGGTGGAGGGCTCCTCTCTCGCTGCTTGTTGCTTACGGCTAGTGCTTTTCAAAGCTAATGAACTAGTTTCAAGACACAGGGAATAATTTTCCCCCGAAAGCCGATGTAAGCAGTGATTCATCGGTGGTTAGACCACACTAGTTAGGATGGAATGGTGTCTACCTGATTCGAAGGGAAGGGTTCACTGAACCTAAGACACCCACTTCACACTCAGGATTGCTCAGTAGTCATCACATCTTCAGAGGAGGTGACATAACTCTGCAACTGACAATTTTCAGCCTTTTTACCCCAAAGGTTTTATTTAGTCTTGTTCACTATCATCTTTTTGCACATTTAAAAATCCTGATTAAATTATATTGTATAACTGTGGTTGACTGAGGGTGCTGTCACAGAAAACTGAAAAATGTGGGTGAAAGGATGTACTATGTCTGATTAGAAGCACCTAGGGGTTATATTCACTTTAGATTCAGACCTATCCTAAATGTCTTAAGTGGCCTCCAGAATGTGCAACCACACGTGAGTTTGAGCTTGGTCGCCTGCGTGCTATGCCCCCGGAGTCTGGCATTGTTTTCAAGTTAAAAAGACTGTTGTTTTTTTTTTTTTTTGACTGTTTGGTGGTATGCCCTTTTGTGAAGTTTGCATATTTTTGAAAATGTGTTTGACTTGGAATTCCGTCTTGTAGCTCAGATATAGCTTCCAGCTAATGTACCAGTTTCTCCACGTCTTTTATGCCCATGCTGGCGGAGTGAGTGGTCGTTCCCAGAATGTGCAGTAGAACTTGAATTTTCTTCTGCTTTAGAACCCTGAGCTGCTTCCTAGCACAGGGATGGGGTGGGGACTCCAGCTAAGCTGTAGAGCTGCTCCCTTAGACTATATATGAAGTCCTAGATTCGGTCCCCAGGACAGCCAGAGGAGGGAAGGAAGAAGCCTTTCTCCTTCCTCATTTGAAGCTTTGTGGCCTATACAAACTTTACTCTTGTAACAAGGTTGCAAGAGTAAGTAGACCGGGAAAGTCATCCCAAGTGGCAGTGGACTAGGGAGGGAGTTTAAGGAATTGCCATTTTGAAGCAAAGCTTGTCCAGCCCAAATGATGCCACGAACCAAGCATGGAGATGCTTCCCGCGCCCCACAGGTGGTAGAGAGAGAGCCTTTGGGTCAAGAAGTTCCTGGACGGTGGTGTTAATACTGAGGAGTAGGACACATGGCTGTCACCCAAGAGTCACCACCGGGTCACCGTACAGGGTGTGTGTGTGTGTGTGTGTGTGTGTGTGCGCGCGCGCGCGCGTGCGCACACGCGTGTGCAAGTGCAAGGTCTCTGTGTCTGCAAGGTGCTTTCCCCATCTGCTAGCTTGGTAAACTGTTTCAGTGGTTATCCAGGCATATTCCCCTTTGATTCTGCTCTGTCGTAAGTCTAGCTCTTTTGAATCTGCTGGGCCTTGAATGACCATTCATTGCATATGGACTTTACATTTTGACAAAATGCCTGATACTGAGCAAGGCGAACCTTTGGCCGTGAAGTTAATTGCGTTAAAATTGTCAACTCAGACGGCATCCTTGTAATTTGGGAATTTTAGATTAGGAAATCATGTGTTTGAAAAGTACTTGAAAGAAGTGTGGTCGTTTGGTATATATATGTTCAGATGGCCCAGGAGAAAAGGATTGTCACAAGTTTCAGTTGTGAGGCGGCTGGAGTAGCCAGTGTGAAAATCTTGGGTGGGGATTGCGGCCTTGTCAGGGTTGGGAGTGAGGAGGAAGTAGATGACTGTCTAAGCTGCCTCCCAGCCTCCCCCTACTCTTACTTGTGGTTTATAGTATTAAGGGCACCTGCTATGGCATTACAGTTAGTGGTCTGTCAGACATGGCACTGTAAGCCAGTTTCCCCACAGGTTGTATAGATCGGATTGCCTCTGAAGGTTGGGATGTGGCAGGCAACATTTGAATGAGAGGTTTGGCTTGATGGAACACAACATCTTAAAGACCTTCCCCCTTTTGGGGTGTGCCTTAGGAAACTAGGTGCAGTATTCTTCCTTACTCCCTTCCCTTCCCCCCATGGCACTAGGGTCTGCTTGGTGGCCCTTCACTTTTTTCATAAAACATATTAACCTCTTAACAACGTGCATTAGCAAAGTAGTTTAAGTGTAATTCTTTGTTTCTCTGGAAGTTTTATGTGTAATTCTCTCCATTCCGGTCATGCACCTAGAAGTTTAGGGCTGGGTGAGCAACTCATTGGGACAGTGCTTCTCGTAGCTCTGCAGGCTCTGCAAAGAAGTCGGAGGTTTGGGTTACTGCTGTGTTTGACAACTGCCGTTCGGTCATCTCATTTCTTTTTCCCCTGTGCTGGGCCTTTGGAATGCTAGCTAAGTACTCTACCCGGAAACCTTCCCAGCCCCTGGTACCTTTATATTTGTAGAATGTATCTTGGATTGAGATTTGATTGAAAGCCTCTTGTCATTTCTCAGGCATTTTTTTCTGCACAAAGTTAGGTCTGTGAAGAAGGTGTTTGATTTTGGGGGGCGGGGCAGCGTAAATCGGTGACACTGTGAGTTACTCTGCCTTTTAAATTCAGGCTTGGCCCTAGAGTCCAGTCCCTTTGACCTGGCATCTGAATGTGACCCTCAAGTTCAACAGAGTCCGTGTTAGACACTTACACAAGACCTTAAGTGATTACTGGGGAAGTTTTACCCACCCAAGCAGCAGAAGTGAAAATGCTAGACTTGGAGCCGACAGGACAGCTTGGTCCTGGGGGAGGGGCTGCATTTTCATCTTTTGCTCCTGTATTGGCACTAGACCAGCGGTAGGTACTGTGCGGTCAGCAGATGTTCAGAGACCAGGCTTGGTTTTTCTTCGGTGCTGGAAGAGCCCCTGGGCATCTTGTGGTCTAAGCAGGTGTTCTGCTTCTGAGCTAAAACCACAGCCCCAACACCAACCACACTTCCTGTTGCTCTTGTTTGCCTTTTTGCTCTAGGCTCTTCAGGTGAAGATGTATGGTAAAGTGACTGAGACTGTGGAGGTGGAATTATTCTTAGATTACTTTCCAGTTTGGGTGCTGGGCTGGAGCTCAGTCTCACGCATACCAAACACTCATTCCATCTCTGATCCCTACCTCCACCCTGCCCTTTAAGTTTCTTTAAAACTGTAAGTTCTTTTTTGTTTTTTGCTGAGGAAGTTAAAGCCATAGTCGGCTCTTGTTGATTGCACTCAGCTGGAGTAAACAAACAATATGATATGTCAGATGTTTACTGCGCTCGCGGTTCCCTTAGCCGGGATGGTTTCTGCAGTTATTCAGAGTAAAGGTTTCGGGCAGTGCATCAAGCTGAGAAATACATTGGGTAGCTTTTATCTCCTCCCTTCTCCAGGGTAAAAGAACAAGAAACAGAGCCAGCTTAGCGGCTTCTTGAGGCTAAAGTGCCTAGTTTGTGTCTGTTCAGCACATAGTACGCTCAGTCAGAGTTTAAATTTTCTCAATGACACAAGGCTCTCTTTCCAAGCTTGAAGGCTGATGGCTGGTAACTTGTGGCCTTCAGAGTCCCCTGAAAGGGTAGAAAGAACAGATTTTGTATGTTCTTTTAGGAACTCAAGATTCCTGTAAGTGTTTTAATTCTGGTGACTTTGTAGGCTTCTCTCCCGTTGTTGAATTGCTGTCTGAGTGCTTGCTTTTCTGTTCTTAGCAGTTTGTTGGAGATTTCTCCTTACAGAGGGTCCACCGGTTCCAAGCAGGCCTGCATGCAGGGTTTGCCTTTGAGGGAGATGCATGGCGTTTCTGGACGTCCCCTGGTTTGTAGCGGCTCATCATATCCTCTGGTTTGGTTTTTGCCTGTTAAGGTCCAGGGCTTCTGAAGGGCTGAGCATGTTGGATCCTTCACTCAATCTGTAAGCTCCCTGCCCAGCATCTGATAATTGATTCCTCTAACCAGACATACTCCATGTTTATAGACACCACGCTGCCAGCCTGCTGCTTGATAGGAAGGGCCAGCGGTTCACGTGACAGCTGCCAAGCAGCTCTATGAGAACAACACCTGGACAGCAATTTGAATCTTGTACTGTTTCTCCTTCACTGTTGAGCTGTCTGGAAACAGTCCATAGTCCAAGCTGTACAACAGGCTGTTGACCTTTGCCTTGCACACTAAGACAGGTTCCCTGTCACCTAACACCCACAAAACCTTGAGTTTGGTTCCCAGCAACACATAAAGGGCTTGATAGTGCGCGCCTGTAATCTCAACACTCAGGAGGTGGAGGCAGGGGCATTAGACAGTCAAGGTCATCTGAGACTAGGGAGTTGGAGAGCATTCTGAGATACATGACACTGTCTCAAACTTTGATAAATATAGAGGGAGTTGATTAGTCTGAGGGTGGTCCTTCTTCCTTTATCTGTTAACCTGTCAATCAGTCCCCTATTTACCCTTAATTGACTTCATTGTGTAACTTCAGACTGGAGTAATATTCCATCCATAATATGGCATCAGTGTACTCAAAAGAGTGTAGTTTTAGTCTCCTGTGTCTACATAGTCACCTGTGAGGATAAGGGCTCCCAAGTGAGCAGCGAGCATCCTCTGGAGAGGGAGGTGGTGCCGAGCCAAGTGCATGTGTCCTGCCTGCTGCTCTGGGGGCTGGCTTCCTGCAGTGGCTAGGGCTGTGGAACTCCTAATATACTCTTCCAGCTCTGCCTTTGTGTGCTTCGTTAGGTGGAATGGCAGTGGCTGCCACCTTACCTCAGCTTGCCGGGAGCCATGCTTCATTTGACAGATTGCTGTTCGGATTTCATGCTACTTGTCTGCTCCCTGATAACGCAGTGTGGTTTCAGTCTTCTAGGGAGGCAGTTGTTACCCGGCAGTCCTCCAGGAATCTGGGAAGCCCAGAGTCCAGGGCCCAGGAGGAGATGTACCCACCAACCCATCAAGGGGGCTTTTGTTCAGCTTGTGCCTTTGCCCTTGTCCTGTGAATTTTCTCTGCTCCTGGCTCTCTCCAGGATTCTGTGTGCTCTCTTTCAAACTGGGAGAGTGCACCCCATTTTTAATCTCTGGAGTTCAAGTCAGCTCTGCAATTTTGGCTTTACGGTTTCTTTTGGGAGCTTCCCTGTAGCTGTGTAGTTGCGAGAGGCCTTCTGCTTGAGCCTCATGCTTTGCAGACCTTCTGGGAGGTTTTCAGACCATCTGATGTTTCTGTAGCCCATCACAGCGCGGCATGCAATTGTGATGAAATGTTTGTTCTCACGTGGAACTTAGGATGTGAAGTGCGTGTTTGCTAAATGTGCTGCCTGTGTCTTGGGGGACACACTGCGAGTTTTTCTTGCTCCCTTTATGACAGTGCTGTCAAGTTTTTTTTTTGGTTTTTTTGAGACAGGGTTTCTCTGTGGCTTTGGAGCCTGTCCTGGAACTAGCTCTTGTAGACCAGGCTGGCCTCGAACTCACAGAGATTCACCTGCCTCTGCCTCCCGAGTGCTGGGATTAAAGGCGTGTGCCACCACCGCCCAGCTTTGCTGTCAAGGTTTTTGGTGGCTTAACATCCTTCGTGATAACTGATCGCATTTGACAGTCGGCTCTAATCAAGGACCAAAGCTCCTCAAAGCAGCTGCATGTCAATCTGCGTGGCGTAATTGACGGTAGCTGCTCTAGCTTGGTTTCGGCAGAAGCTGCTTTGTGTAACCCCAATGAGAACATCTGTTGGAGCATTTAAAAAATCTCAAAATTACCCCGTGGATACTGTATCTCTTGTCTTATCCCCACAAGGGTGCAGGAGTGGGTTTGGAATCCTTCCTCACCCTTACCTTGGCTCACTCATTCATTCTTTGCCTAAAACGTCATTCTTTGATGATCTAGTGTGACCTGTGTTAGAACCTGGCTCACAGACCTCAAGGCAGAATGGAGTGCTAACTTTTGAATGCTCTGGAAAATTAACTTTTCTTCCAGGAACCCTTTTGAGAGACGCTCATACATAGTGCCCAGTCTGAGGAAGGGTTTGTGTGTCTAGAATACGACTTTCTGTCTAGAATACGACTGGCCTCTGCTCCCACCCTCTTCTCAGAACACCAAGACCCTTTTCCGCTCTTCTGAAGTTGCTTTTGAGTAGAAGGAATTGTATGTATCCCTTGCCCTTCTCCCTCTATGTAAGCGGAACTATTTATTGTTGGAATTTTTACACTTGTTGCTTGCCTTCCATATGTGAGCAAGTCTTACAGGAAGGGATTCCCTGAAGCCGGAAGTAGGTCAGGAAAGATCAAGGTTGAGGCCAGGGTGAAGACTGATGTTGTTCGCGTGTGAATCCATTTATTTTCGTGTTAAATGAAGTTAAAATACATCATGGCTCCAAGGCCCCCGTGACCCACGATGCTTCTGTCACAGCTGCTCTTACTCAGTGCCCTCTACCCGCACCCCTTTAGTTTTGCTTGTATAGCTCAGGCTGGCCTTGAACTCACCTCTCCTTGTTTCAGCCTCCTTTCTTGGCCTGCCTTGGTTCTGAGTCTTAATTGAGTGCTCATTCATAGACCTTGGGGGCTCCAAGTGTCTTAGGTGTAAGCGTGATTGAATCATTTGTGAACTGGCAAGTGGGAGCAGCTTGCGATTTGTCGTGGAGCACTCATTTATCCGTTCCTTAAGATTCTCCCAGCTGCTTTTCTTGGCTTTTCAAATCTGAGTTCAAACTAATTGGTAAAGAATCCACGTGAGTTGGTGTTTACCGCTCCAGGGCGGTGTTAATGTTTGCATCACTAGATACAAGAGTGGGTACCAGCTCAGTTGTCAAGAGTTCTTTTTTGGAGGATGTTTTATTTATTTATTGCTGACATCAACTCTATAGCAAGGCCCTGTAGTAGCTTGAGCAGCATTTTAAGTTTGGTATGTGACATGCATTTTAAAGAACTCACTTGTTTTTGGTTGAAATACTTAGGTTGCAGTGCCTGTAAGTCTAGCTAACTTTCTGATTGTTCCGGCTTCTCATTTTGGCTAAAACGGGAAATGTGTAAACTGTATCAGACAGGGCATCTGGATTAATTTTGGTAATTTGGATATTTTATGCTCTTGCATTAAAAAATGAGATTGGATAACACTTGGGTTTCTTTTACATGAATTTGGGGGCAGGTAGACAGGTTTCACTGCACTTCTGGTTGCTTGGAAAGCTGTACACAGAGCAGAACAGAAGAAGGTGACCTGGGGAGAGAACATGAGGTAATCTTTCAGGGCTCACTCTTGCAGCGTGAGAGTCAGTTGTTAAGTCAGACTGAAGTGTGTGATTGTGTCAGAGTGTAGCTGACAAGATTGCGGGTGTTTGAAAGTACATTCCGCAGGAGAGTGTGGGTTTTAGTGACAGAATGGAAGGACACCAATAAGTTCCACAAGCGTACTAGGTGGTACTCCAGTTACAGGTCGGCTGGATACCTGAGGTGAGTAAGACGGGCAAGCCGGTGAGCATAGGCCATGGCCGTGTGCGGAAACTCGGCTGTTTATCCAGGAGGTAATTTCAGTGCTGAACTGGGTGATAGGGTGGCTAAGGAAGTGTGTGGAGGTTTTAATTGAGTACCTTCTGGAACTTCTTGCTGGTGACATAAATAACAATGGACACACAGTGCATAAAATTGATGCTTTGCGGAAAAAGGGCAGCCTTTTTGCATATGAGCCATAAGATAGTAAAATCACTGGGGTGTGATCCTTATTAGAGCCGTAGAGTTTATGGCTTGATAAATGGTCCTTGCTCGGTCCAGTCCTGGATGGTTTGTCTCTTCTGTGAGCCCCCTTCCCAGGAGTAGTGTTGAATAAACACCCTCCACATTCTTAATCTTTGGTAAAATTCCTTCTGTTCTCTCCCCGGGGCCACCCTGCGGCCACTGAACTCAGTGACTCCAGTTCTGGAGCTATTTTAGGGCCGGTCGGTCATCTGCTGGTCTTTCATTTCATTGCTTGGCAACTTCTTCAGTGTCAGTTAAGTCAAAGCAAACGCAAGCTTGAAGGTTTTGAGGGACCTTGCTCCCATGCAGACATAGCGCCCCATCCAGGAAGGCAGGCGTCCACAGCTGGTTCACAATGTAGTCTACCTGGTGCAGCTTTTGAGTTGATGTGTAGGTTTTCTGTTTTAGCCCTCGTGACAGAGGAGATTGGTGCCCTGTGCACTCACTGTAACTGGCCAGTTGTCTTGGCCGCGTATCTCACCTTGCAGAGAACAGAGATGCTGGATGGCTGCTTAGTGGTCCAGCCAGGTCTTTGTCTAGCTACCCTAACTCTCCTTGGCTCTCTAGGAAGGACCAATGATATTCTCACTGAAAACTGACTTCTCGTGCTCTCCCCGAAATGCCGATTCTAGGGCCCACTACCTAGTGCTTTAATCTAGCTGTTGTGTTTCTCACAGCAGCTGGACTCTCTGGGCTTCTGGACATCAAATCCCTTTAAGTCAGGCTCAGTGACATTGTGGGGGGAAAATATAGTCACTATTCACCAGAAATTGTGATATTCAGGGACACACTGGGGACCACAGAACACTATATGCTTGTAGGCAGTTACTCTTTGACCTCAGAGTGCTTCCTCTGTCCTTGTCAGCCCTGTTGAAGGAAGAGATCTTGAGGGAGTAGGGGAGGAAAGGCCACTGGAATACATGTGTCCTGAAAGCAGAAGTGGAGACTGGGAGGGAGGAGGGAGGCCAGCAAAGGGGAGGCCGCTGGAGAGGGGCGGATAGAGCAAGAGGGGGGGAAATAAAAACATAGGTGGAAGGGCCATAATGTAATCCATTGCTCTGTGTGCTAGTGAAAACACCAAAAGATAGGTCGGGTGGTGGTGGTGCACACCCTTAATCCCAGCAGAGGCAGGCAGATCTCTGAGCTCTTGGCCAGCCTGGTCTACGGAGACAGTTGCAGGACAGTCGAGACAACACAGGAAAACCCTGTCTTGAAAAATCAAAACAAACCAACCAGTCCGACCAAAGGTAGATGGAGGGATGGCTCATTGGTTTAGAGCTCTACCTGCCCCAGAGGACCCAGGTGTTGCAATTTTTGTTTGTGCTATAACAAATAAAGCTTGCCTGAGGATCAGAGTGTGGAGCAAGCCACTAGTTAGCCATAGAGGCCAGGCAGTGGTGGCACATACCTTTAATCCCAGTACTCAAGAGGCAGAGGCAGACGGATCTCTGTGAGTTCGAGGCCTCCCTGGGCTGCACTAGATTGATACAGTCTCAAAGAGAAACAGAGCCATGTAGTGGTGGCTCACACCTTTAATCCCAGCACTCAAGAGGCAGAGGCACACAGATCTCTGAGTTTGAGGCTACCCTGGGTTGCACTAGATTGATGCAATCTCAGAGAGAAATAGAGCCAGGTGATGGTGGTGGCTCACACCTTTAATCCCAGTATTTAGGAGTCACACGCCTTTAATCACTAGGAAGGTGGAAATAGGAAGGGATATGGCTGGGCGGAGAGGATATAAGGTGGGAAGAGACAGGAGCTCAGGGCATTCAGTCTGAGGACTTGCAGAGACAGGATACCCCATTTGGTCTGAGGACTCAGAAGAGGTAAGAACTAGTGGTTGGCTCCTCTGCTTCTCTGATCTTTTCAGTTTTCACACCCTAATACCTGACTCCGTGTTTTTTAAAGACCAGTTAGAAATCACACTACACACTACATCCAGGTCTTCTAGCCGCCTCAGGCACCAGACATACAAGCAGTACGCAGACATACATGTTAAGTAAGTGATCACACATAAAATAGAAATGGAGTCCTGCTCGGTCAGTTCAGTGAAGGTCACCTGCCCTCGTGTTGGGCACTAACTCTACAGCCTGGGCTTCTGCACTGATCTTACCAAGTTGGTTTAGCTAGACCACCTTCCCCCAAGTTCCCTTAGAGGACTTCACTCTGACGCTTCCTTGTTCCTTAGTTGGGCTGTGTGCCGCTCTTGCCTTGACTTCATCTGCCCTCACTGCAAGACTCTTGGTGTGGTCACTTCACAGACTGTCAAGGGTGAATTCAAACCATGATAGTGGTTGAAGAGCAAATCCTTAGTGGGGGGATTTGACAGAGCTATCCAATGTCAATCAGTGAACTTGGGCAATCACATATAAATAAGAAGGAGTATCTAGGATTGTTGCGATGGCTTAATTGTTCTTCCAGAGAACCTGGGCTTGAGTTCCGGCACCCACTTGGTGGCTCACAGTCGCCTGTAACTTCAGTCCCAGGGGACCTCATGTCCTCTCACTCTCATGATCTCCTCAGGCACCAGGCATGCACGTGTGCATAGTCATCTATGTAGACAGAACACCCATACACACGCTAAATGGAAAAAAAAAGAAAAAAGGATTTCTGTTTTAAAGGAAAACACTAAAGTCCTGTGTGGAGATGGTGTCCTGAGTCTCATGTAGAGATGCTTTCTGGCTGTCTCACCTTGGTGTCTGTCCTTGGCTCACTGTTGAGCTTTAGGGTGCTGGGTTTCTGTTGTTTGTGTTCATTCAGTAGGTCCAACGCTCCCCGAAGCCGCCCCGCCTGTTCAGGTCTTTGTGGGTGCCTCGCCTGCTGTTAGGTGTCTCAGCTGCTTTCTCTGGAGTCTTGTGAGCTCTTTCAGTTGGTTATCGCTTAGCTCCCTGGCATCTGTGTAGGTAGCAATCAGCCAGTACTCCCATGTCAGGGATGATGGCGCAGACGCTCCCTCTTGCTCCGGCTTTAAGTGGACAGATGCTTGCAACATGCAGCCTGTGTGTGGGAAAGATAGTAACTCGGACTTTGATTTTCTGATACAGTAAGTAACCCTGGGTGAGATAAATCAGCCTGATGCCAAGGATTAAGTACACGAGAGCCACAGAGGAGGGAATTTTGCTGAACATTAACCCCCATCCCAGGCAGAGCACACTGTTCTCAGCTCCCTTACTCAGGGTCTTCAGAACATGAGTCTAGCTTGGAGCTTTGTCTGAAAGCTGGGAGGAAGGCATTTTGATGGGCGGTGATTCTGAGTTCTCCAAGCCGTGAATGGAAGTTGACTGTGTTGGTGAAGGAGCAAGCACTGCTACCTTGTTTGTTTGGCGTTTGTGTTCTCTGGGCCTTCACAGTCTCTTAAGGGTCATTGTTCGTCTGCTGGGCTGTGTCTTGCTGCTACTTAACAGATCCCTCCTTTAGGTGGTAATTTTCTCCCCCCCCCCCCCGCCCCAGACAAGTTTTCTCTGTAGCTTTGGAGCCTGTCCTGGAACTAGCTCTTGTAGACCTGGCTGACTTTGAACTCAAAGAGATCCTCCGCCTCTGCCTCCCGAGTGCTGGGATTAAATGTCTATGCCTTTAATTACTCAAAGCAGTTATTTTCAATTTTTAGAAAATCCCTCGGGAGGCAGAGGCAGGTGGTTGTCTGTGAGATCGAGGCCACCCTGGTCTATAAGAGCTAGTTCCAGGACAGGCTTCAAAGCTACACAGAGAAACCCTGTCTCGAAAAACCAAAATAAAAGGAAAATCTTTCTAACATCTTAGGCTTTGAGGAGCTAAAGCCAGTGTGGAGATGAGGGGTGTTTCCTGTTTTCTCTGTGTCCCAGGGGAGCATGAAGTGTGACTGTCAGCACAAGGGTGGCAGAGAAGACAGTCATTTCAAGTGGGGATTGGTTTACAGGTATGTGTGTGTCGGGAGTTGTATGTGAACTATCTCTCTGGGGGAGATCAAGTGGGTGGATCTTGGGGTTGTGACTTACTCTGTGTCTGTGGAGGTGGCTCTTGACTGCATTTGGACTCCTGGTAATCACAGTAGATGCCTTTACTGGTATGTGTGTGACTGCACACATGTGTCTTAGGGTTGTTCTAGGTTTTGGCGACAGGGTCTCTCACTGACTGGCCTGGGGTTCACTGAGGCTAGACTGGCTTGCCAGGGAGCCCCGTGGGGTCTTCTTGTCTCTGCCCACAGGGATCACAAGTGAACCATGCCTTTCCATGTGGCTTGTGGGTGTTTAAATTATGTTTGTGCTACAAGCTCTTCTAAAGTCCCCTTTAACTGGTGTAGAGAATCAGTCAGAAGACAAAAGCCCACAGACCTAAATTGGGTGAATTTCTCTGGAGGAACATACAAAGTTCAGGAGTCCAAATATCCCAATGAATCCTGTGGGTCCATGCCAAAAGAGGAAGCTACTGCCCTGTACCATGGCTCAGGGTCACTTAGTGGTAGCCTGTGAATTGTTGACAACAGAAGCTACAGGAATAAAGGCAAATAAACTTGGTGTGTGTGTGGAGGGGTTGGCGGATGTCACGAGTGAAGACCACCCCAAAGGCATTAGATAGGGAGATAATAAGCTATTGTGTTCTTAAAAGGTTTATTTTTAATTATGGGCCTGTGTGTGGGTGTTAGCACAGGAGTGCAGGTGCCCAGAGAGGCTGGAGCCATCCTTACAGATGACAGCGACAGCCCCTGGTGGGTTATGGGAACAAGTTCCGTCCTGTGCAGGAGCAGTACGCACTTACTCACTGAGCTTCTCTGGCTGCTCGTGCTGCTCTTTAAGAGGGGCAACTTCTGTTAGATGACTAAATAGAGGGAAGGGGGTTTGGACTCTGAGGGGGGCAAGCTGTGGGAAGACAGCCTTGAAGCGCAAATCAGTGGTAATTGAGGATTGTGTATGAATAAGAACCATTTTGTGGGACACTTTTATAAGTGGAATTTCCTTTACAAAAGGGAAATTTATATCTTGTGGTTGGTCAGGTGGGGCGAGGAAGACAACCCAAATAAACCTGAGATGGAAGTGGCATATTTTGGACCCCGTGGTCTGGTGGTGTTTTCTGCCTCTCTGATTGCCCTTTCACAGGTCTGTTCAGAGGAGAGCGTTAGGTTTTCCGTCACCACCTTGCTGTGGTGCTGTGGCTGTCCACACTTCTCTTCACTGCGTGTTCACTGGAAACAAACCTCATGCCACATCTGGCGATGCCCAGCGAGGAGGGTTGGTTGGATGGGTAGGTGAAGGGCTGCCATTCTTCTGGCTTGAAAAGTTCTTTTTTTTTTTTCTTGAGGAGTCGTTGATCTGGCAGTAAGGTCAGGGCCCCACAAATGCCAAGACAACCAATAGTTTTAGTTTGGAAAAGCCTTTTAGATTTGTTGGAAGAGTGTTACTTCTCTGTACAAGGTCAATGACTGTCCAGGTAGTTGCTGCCCACTGCCCTCTTATATGCAGGCCGTATCTTTACACCTGAGATGTGCTGGAGGCCTTGATTGCTAGCTAGCTTGAGTGCTGGCTGGCTGGGCTGGGGTTTTTCTTTCTGTGTGTGTATGTGTCTGTGTCTCTGTGTGTGGTGTGTGTATATGTGCTACTTGATCTTCTAGTAGTTGAATTTGTTCATACTTGTTCTCACAAGACTTGGGTAATAAGGAGTGGGAGTTTCCCATCCGGGGTGACCCTGGAGAAGTTACTGTGAAGGAGCAGAAGGGAGGTGTTTGGATCGGCGTTCCTGAAGCTTGTCGCCCCTTCCAGTTCTAGCTGTTGGAGATGTCACGTGTGTCTTCCCATTACCCCACTGGCTCTTTCTAGCGCCACAGGTTGTTACTTAGTTCATATTAGCAAAATTTGGGGTTCATCTTTAACAGAATTTGCCGAAGAAGCCTAATCATGCCCAGTGCATGGTATAAACAAAGCGTGCAGCCCAGCCCCATCCTTGCCCCCCACCATGCACACAGAGCGTAGATCTGTCTGGGGAGACAGACTGACTGCTCCTTGCTGTGGACTGTTCTCTGCAGTGCTCTTCGCCAGGGCTGAGGAGACTCCTGAGTAGTTGTGATGTCTGGGGACTGTGGAGGGAAGGGTGGCACCTCTGGGAGACCTGCCCACATGTAGCTTTACTCCTCCCCCGACTCTTAACCTGGTCTGTTAATGATTTCAGCTAATTATGTGTCTTTGGTCTTTTCACTGTTTGCAATTCAAATGCTACTGGGCCCTGTGTTTGCTTTTGTTTGCAGCATCCTGGCTGCCATCTGAAGCACAACTTGATGATCGCATGTTACCATCTTGGGTTAAGTGCTGTCTCATTGCTTTGCAGGCTGCCTGCTGTCTCCCGGGGAGATCATGAAACGAGGTCGCCTTCCGAGCAGCAGTGAGGATTCCGACGACAATGGCAGTAAGTCCTGCTTTGTTGTTCTTGGAGCCTACTAGGGTTTGGGTCAGTGTAAAACCATGATTTTTTAAAATATGATGCTTTAAATAGCCAAGGCCCTTTGCATATCAAGCAGGTCAGAGAAAGGCAAGGCCTGGAGAAAAACACATTTGAGTGTGTTGGAGCTGCAGGGCTGTAACCAGATCTTTGCCGGCAAGGTTGACTGCAGGCAGGCCTTCTGCAGGCTTCCTGTGTGTTATCCAGGGAGAAGAATTCAGTTCCAAGAGCCACTGGTGTGTCTGTTTTCATTAAACATCATTTATGGTGCCTCACGTTGCTCTCTATGAAGAGGGAACTTAATCAAAGCCAGGTAATTATTAACTAGCTCAACCTGCCCGGCTGCCCGGGGCTCCCAGGGCAGATGGAGGACTGCCCACTGTGATGGGAGGGTACCAAGTCCAGGTTCTTCGTGGATGGCACATGAGTGCCTGCCCTTTCCCAGGTCTAACAGGACGGTGTTTAATACTGCCACTGTCTGCATCTCGGCTCCCTGGCAACCTCAAATTTTCACAGTGTAGCTGAGAACCAGGAGTTAGTTGGCTTCCAGGCAGTCAAAATAAATGTCACACAGTGTCTGTGTTGGGGAGCTAACAGTCTGCCGAGAGAAGCGCTCCCTTCAGACTGCAGAAGGGGATTTTTGTACCTAACTCACTGCCTGCACTCCAGCCCATTAGCTTAGGTTTGACATTACACATTAAACTCTGCAAGCCTTGAAAGAAAACTTGCAGTACTGTGAGGCGGGAAGGGAGCCAGGCTTGCTTTCTAGGCACATTGCCTCAGACGTTAGGAACAGCTCTGATGTGCACACAGCTCTCATGATGTGCTGTAGAAGTGGAATGGAGGAACTCCAGAGAGGTCTGGGAAGACCCAGGAGGAGGCAGTGTTCGGGCAGGTCCCAGGGATGAAATGCCTTGGGCAGCGAGGGCGGTTCGAATACCTGGTGTCTCAGGCAGCCAGCATGAGCATGGTTTTGCTGCTGTGGGGGCCACGTGGACAACCGTGGAGGGTGGGAGGGCCACAGACCTGAGGCAGCCGTGCAGATTTCAGCTGTCTATGGGAAGATGTGGAGCGGTGGGCACAGAACTGAGAGCGATGGTGGTGTGGAGGTGAGCTGTGCCCAGGTCTAACAGCTGGGTGAGAAATTGAAGAGTTGACATCTGGGCCAAGCAAGGGAGTTACTGTGAAGGGGAAGTGGGAATCTGGGGAGGTAGGATGTTGTCTCCAAACAGAGCTTTTCTCTTATTTCCTTGGGGGCTATTTAGGTTCCCCTGTACACACAGGCCCTGTAAGGCCACCTGTGTGAGCTTGGGAACACCAAGCTGGGTGTGAGGCCCTCAACTTGAGCCTCAGCTCCTACTTCTACTCTGGCAAAAGTTTGGTATTCTTTTTTTGACCGTGACACCTATTGAAGTGTCCTCAACTGCTCCTGTCTACTTTTGTACATGACTTTTGTCCTGAAAAAAAATTTTTTTTTAAGTTGGTCTTTTTAAGTTTAGAAAATTCCCACAAGTGTGTCCAGGGCTGGCATCCTGAATTCCATCACTGAGACCTGGATGGAGAACCCATTCCTATAAGTTGCCCTTAGACCTCCACACATGTGTTGTAGCAGTTGTGTATGCATACGTGTGTACACACACACACACACACACACACACACACGATAAAAAATGTCCACCCCCAAGTCAAACGTTGCCTGCGATGGGCCATTTCCTTTCTCCTACCATGCTCCTGTCTTGGTTCATTTGGGAGGTTAAGGTAGAATGCCATTCAAGCCCAGCTCTTGGCTGCACATGGGAGTCTCCTGGTGGTTGTGGGGCATAGGAATGACAGTTGCTGGAATTCTTACCATGCAGTGGGTTCAGTATAGAACATGCGGTAGCTGGTGCCGCTTTATGGCTGTCTGGTCAGGCTTGGTGACTTGATAATTATGGAACGGTGACAGTGGTGAGTGAGTAGCTCTGACTGAGTGCCAGGGCCCACGGCAGTATCTGCACAGTTCAGCTCTGACTCTTCTGCCCTCCTTCCCTGGCAGCTAGTTCATGTGTAGGCCTCTGCCACTAAGCCCCTCATTGCATTGGGAACCCTCCCCTTGTATACACTCGGGGCTGGGGGTGGGAGTGGCAGCTTTCGCTCTTGCAGTGAGGTCCACCTGTGATAGCTTTCTATGTCCTGAGTCTTGTTTACAACAGGGTCTGTACAGTGGCCACCTCCCAGCCTCTCCAGCCTACAGGCCTGACTGGGATTTTGGCAGGATGTCCAAGTGGAGGAGAGACAGCTGCAGACGTCAGCATGGGGCCACAGCACCAGCCACAGGCATAGCTGGGGCCTGCTGGCTTCTGAGTCTGGAGCCCATTGCTTTGTTTTCTGGCCTGGCCCAGGGGAATAGCAGTGTGGTATTTACAGTTGGGGATGGATGGGCCTTTTCTGTGCCAGGTGCGAGCCCTCATCCGCTGTCTTCATGGTTGTTGGTCTTCCTCCAGCTGCCCTGGAGGCCCATCCCTGCAGTTGGATGGAACAGTGCTGGGGTGTTTGTAGGCACTGTCTGTAATTGCTGGGCTCTTGGGACTGGGTAGCCCAGCCAAAGTCTCAAGTTCTACCCTGTGTCCGGGTGTGGCCAGGGGAAGCAAGCCCTTAACTTCCTGCTTCCACCCAGGGTCCTTGGTCCTTAGTAATGTGGCAAAGGTGGGACTAGGGTCCACCAGTTAGTTTTGTTATTTCTTTAGATTTCATTTTATCTGCAAAGACTAATTAGAATAAAATATCCCTTTTTGGGCAGGAATATTAATGGTTGTCAGAGACTAATTATAGTTATAATCTCTATCCTTACATATTTTCCCTATAAAAGTAAGAAAAATTAAATACTATGCAAGGAATATTGCCAAGCCTCTGCTTTTTAGAAGGTGGGAATAGATTGGACAGTAGAGGTTGGCTGTAGGAACTGTGGTAGGTTAGGGTCCTCTCCCAGTATAGACAACAGGTTGGTCTGATGCTGTCTGTGTGATTTTAGTTGAGAATTTATGTGGCCATGGCTTTATTTGCCCAGGAGCAATGTGCTAGGTCTATATACTGACATTGGCCCATGGCATTCCGTATTGCTAGACCTGTTACCTGTTAAGTTATTTTCCTTCAAAGGGCAGAAGCGTGTCTCGGACATGGAGACTCCATTGGGGTGGTGGGGAGGGCTTTCCTAGTCTGTGTTTTGTGGTGGCGTGAACACGGTCTCTGTTTCCAGAACCTTTCTTGCATAGTGTAATCTTCCCCTACTTTTTATTTTTAGTGGTGTTGGTAGGGCCTAGCCCAGAGCCGGAACAGCTTATTACATGCAACTGATCCAAAAGTGGGAGGTGGCGGGCAGTATGCATTGGATTTACTCTTGAGGCTTTCCCGTTATGTTAGCTCCAGGGCAAGCTAGCAGGGCTATTTTTGATCTTTCAAAGGGGTGTGCTGGCGGTGTCTGGCAGGAGCAGAAGGGGCTTGGTGCTTGCATAGGCATGGCCTGCTGCCTGCTGTGATCTTGGAGCCTTTTGTAACTGTGCTGGCCCCAAATGCTTTGTCCTGGTAGAAGCTGGGGATAGTAAAAAAGACAGATATTTCCCTTCCATTCTTTTCAGTGTTTGAGATAGTGTGGCAAAACTGTTTCGTCAATAGAGAGGACTTAGCTTTGGGTATCATTTACCTATCAGGAAGTGGCTGTATTTTTAGACATTATTGCCAAGATCATTACTTCTTGCTGAAGGCAAGCAGAAAAGGGAACAAAAGTTTACTTATTGTGTCTCTATTTTGGGACTGGTCTCAGATTGCCCAGGCTGCCCTCGAATGACCTTGAACTCCTGATCCTCCTGACCCCACCTCCCACTGCTGGTAGCAGTGAAGATTCCTGTAGCTTGCCTTCAGCTATCAGCAGTTTGGACCTGAGCACAGAGCCGAGCACAGAGCCACATACCGGCTCAGCGTGGTCACTGCACTGGCAGATGCCCTGTCTGTCTTTGCTGTAGCATGAGTTACCTACAGACCTGAGGCTCCTCTTTCTGCGTGACACACCCCTTCTGAAAGTGTTTCACGCCATAACTGTTGAGTTAGGAAGTATGTAAACTGTTACTATTACTCTTACTAAGTTATTTAAGACTGGATTTTGAAGTCTCACCCAAGCGGGCCTTGAACTTCAGGTCCTCCTGCTTTAGTGCCCCTTGTTTCTAGGATGACAGCACCAGCACACCAACCTCCTAAGCTGCTGTTGTTTGGGGAGTGTTGTAGGAATGTCCGGATAACACCCTCCACCTCAAACCACCCCAGGCCTGGAGAGGGTGCTGCTGTAATACTAACCACACAGTGGCTTGAGTCCTTCTGACTTTCAGAATGTGTTGTGGATGGACAGGCTTCCTGCAGGAGAGCAGCCCCACCCAGCTGAATGGTGTCTCTTTCTGGGAGCTCACAAACATATCTGTATTAAGTCAGACAGGAGCGTGACCCTGCACCTGCCATCTTCAAAGCTCTAGGCGTAGTTTATATAGAGCAACACCGGTGACTCCCTGAACAAGATTTTAAGTAGAAAATTTTCTTTTTTTTTTAAGATTTATTTATTATGTATAAAACATTCTGCCTCCATGTATTCACGCATGCCAGAGGAGGGCTCTAGATGTCCTTACAGATGGTTGTGAGCCACCATGTGGTTGCTGGGAATTGAACTCAGGACCTCTGGAAGAGCAAGTCAGTGCTCTTAACCACTGAGCCATCTCTCCAGCCCGAAAATTTTTCTACTTTTCAAAAATCTGTTTACTGAGGATTTGCTGTGTGTTTGTGTGGGTGTGCTTGTTATGTGTGTGTGTACTGACTGGGTTGAACTACAAACTCTGCCTTGTGTATTCTCTGTAAAATAGTGACTTGTGTTGAACAGGAAGGTCAGAAGGAAGAGGCCTCAGGCAGAGATGCTGGACAGGGAGTTTCCCCTTGTTCACTGTGATCCCCATTAAGTCTAGGATTTGTGTGGAAGGTGGCTGGAGTCTTTCTTACCGAGAACAGTGTTGTGTTAGTGGTGATGGCTGTTTCATAGTTTCCTGATGGCTCCTGTATGTCCAGCAAGGTGCACATACTTAAGTGTGCTTCGAGAGGTTTGGCCATGTTTACATGTATTATGTCATGAAAATCTAAATAGTCTGTCCCTCCGACTCTACCCCAGGCAGCCACTGACCTGCTGTCAGGATGGTTAGCTCTCCATCAGTGCGCCGTACCTGTTCTGCTCGGGCTTCTTTCACTCAGTGTAATTATTTCAGTATTTATCCATGGCACATGAAGCAAGCGTTTCTCACCCATCTGTTTATAATACGTTCCTTTTTGTTGCTGGCTAGTGTTTCATAATTTATCTCTTTACAGTGTGGTGGTGGAGTTTTAGGTTACTTCTGGGTTTATTTTTATTTTTTTGAGATCATAATCATTTCCCCTTTCACTTTTCTTCCTCTAAACTTTCCCATGTACCCCTGCTCACCGCTGTCTTTCAAATCCGTGGCCTCCTCGTTGCTGGTGTATGTGTGTGTGTGTGTGTGTGTGTGTGTGTGTGTGTGCCCGCCCGCACGCGTGCGTGTAAACATAACCTACTTGGTCTCTGTAATGCTACCTGATGTTTTCAGGATAATCAGTGTGCTCCTCACTGGGGAAGACTTTACTGCTCCACTAATTCCTTTAGTTACCTGCAGACTTTTATGTAGGGGTGAGGCCGCGTGGTCTTTCCCATTTACACTGGCATGTCTCTTGTTGTCCTTGTTCAGCTTATCCATGACAGTGTTTAGACTGTCATGTCTGACATAGGCCACAATCTCAGAGCAAACTCCCTGGTCCTCTGGCTCTTACAGTCTCCTTGCCCTCTCTTCCACAGTGTTCCCCGAGCCTTAGGTTCCGGAATTTTGTGGTAGATTTATCAGTTTGGATCAGGCTCAGCAACTTGGCATTTGTGGTTTTCTGTAGTGGTCTGTCTGTTGCAAAGAGAAGTTTCCTTGGTAAGGGCATAGAACTAGTGGTTTTTAGTTGTAGTAAATGAACTACTGAAAATAGTATGTCAGTGATAATTTTAATTTAATTTTTTTCCAGTCTTCCCTTCTGCAAATAAGTTTTATAGGATAGTGTGTTTCTTGTTCTCATTCTTGTGTGATACTGATTGACACCAGGTAAAGTAAGAGGGTCACACTGGTTAATACGGGGTTCCAGGCTGGAGTTATTCCTGGTTAATATGGGATACCAGGCATGTAGCAGCCTTGGGTGTCTATTTGAAAAGCAAATATGGTACAAGCAGATTGCCAAGATTTGCAAAGTTTCCTAGTGTTGTGTTTGAGCCCACACAATGACAAGCTTCATGGAAGCTTGGACGGCTCAGGAATGGTGCTGCCATCCCAAGAAGACAGAGGAGCATGAGACCCAAGAGAGGACGGACAGATGCTGTGTTTCTGCTTCAGCTCTGAATTCTCAGAACTCTTCCTTCTTGTCTTAGGGCCATGTTTAAAGTACAACAAAGGAATGATTCCTTTTAAAGCTTTTCGCTTTTGTTTTATTCCCGATGTATAATTCTTTCCAGAGTTGAGCGAGGGCTTAGGCTGGGCTCAAGCACCTGCCCAGCACATAGAGTTCCTGGGCTCCATCCCTAGCACCACCAAGAACAGCGGAAGGGACCATCACTTTCTGTCCATTTCTCGGGCCTTTCTAGGGATCCCATGCACACATGTGCCCCTCTTACAGTCTGTGGACCTCCTAGGGCATGGCTTCCTAAACAGTGAATTGTGTTTTTTTAAATTTTTTAAATGGATATTTTGTCTGTGTATTCTTTGAATACCTGCTGGAAGAGGGCTCAAAGCCTCTGGTACTGGACTTCCAGATGGTTGTGACCCCATTATGTGGGTGCTGGGATTTGAGTCTGAGTCTCTGTAAGAACATCAGGTGTTCTTAGCCATCTCTCCAGCCCTTAAACAGTGAGCTGTAACCCCACAAGTAACTGAATGTGGGGGTCATGACATTTTTCAACAGTAAAAGGTTTCTAAATGTTCAATGACAGAAAAAGAGAAAGAAAAAAGTTAAAATACTGATCAAAATGAAAAATATCAATTCTCTGTTCTGGCATATCAAATATTCAACCAAAATTTAATTCTTTACATAAAACGTAGGGCATTCATTTTTATTATTGTGCAAATTTGCTTTTGTCAATAAATATTAAAAAATTATGTGTGCTAATGGATGGTTTTAAGCTGAATTTTTTTTGGTTTATAGTTAGTAACTCTTTGGTTTTTATGTCTATTTTATATACCTGTATGTAGTTAGGGTTGGGGGTGGGAAGGTATATGAATCCCTGTGCTAGAGGAAGGCCCTGGTCCACAGAGAATCTTCTGTGAACTTCAGGAACCACCCAGCCAGTTCTTTCTCTGTGATGACCAGCCTTAGAATTTCTGCAGGTTGGACTCATTCCCAGTGTGGTCATACTATTTCCAGTGTGTGTGTGTTCGTTCCCATTCCTTTTGAATGTAAGTATCATTTTTTACTTGAATAAGCACCAGTGTTGAATCCATTATTGCTGTGGAGTTGGGACTGTGGCGTAGGGCCTGGAGAATGCGAGGCAAGCCCTGGACACTAGACTACACACCAGCCCTACTTCTACTCAACCAGAAGTAGGCACTGGAATGTCACAGAAGTGACAGCAGCTAGGTGACCCAGTAATAGGCTTTAAACTGGTACTCAAGGGTAGCTCAGAGACCTTCCTTGCCGGAGCCCACAATCCCTGTTAGTTGTCATTGACAGCTGGATGAGAGGCTTATGTGAAGGATTTGTCTGAGGTAGGCTCTGTGTCTAATAGATTCTGTGACCGTAAGGGCTTGAGTAACAGGTGGTTTCATTGGTAAAATGGTGGCCTTCTTGGGCTCTTACTTTTTAACATTGTGGGGTTTTGTCAGTTTCTGTTCAGTGACTACATGCTGTAGTTACAGACAGGAGGCTGAAATGAGTTATCAGCAAGTTAGGCAAAAAGTGAAGGTGGTTTGGAACGCTGATTCTGTTCTGGCTGCAGTTGTGTGCCCATGGAACAGAAGCCATTGTGGTCATCCTCTTGATAGACAACAGGAGGCAGCAGCAGTGGCGGCGGGGGAGGGGGCATGAGAGAAACATTGGAAGGTTGGCTACGGATTGGCTGTGTTCTGAGCAGGAAGGAGGGGAATCTAGATGAGTTGTAGATTTCTAACCTCAAGTAGAAAAGGTGGTGGACTCGTCTCAGGAGGGATTGAAGAGGCAGAGGTACTTCAAGCGAAGTCTGGACTGGTTTTTATGTTGCGGAGTTGGCAGATGTCAGAATGACTGAGAAGTTGATGTCTGCCACCAGGGCTACCCTGGGTCTGCAGTGAGTCCAGGGGTACCTTAGTCTAAGAATGTAGCTCACAGGCTCAGCCGGGTGTTCTGCTTAGAGACTTGGCTCTGGGAAGTGGAGAAACCAGGGAATAAGGATCCCAGGAAGGAAGGCAGTGTGGTAGAAGGGGTATTTTAGGCAGGAGGAGGTCTCAGTGCTGCAGAGAGATTTCAGGTCCCAGGAGTGGGAGTGCACAGTCTGCTCAGTCTGGGTGGCACTTAGGATACCTGAGTTCCCTGGTAAGGAACTGTCGGAGGGAGTTGGAGCATTTCCGGAGAGAGACTCAGTAAGTGTGGAGGTTCTCTGCTTTTCGCGAGATTGCTATGCCTTGCGGAGGCATACTTTCTTGTTTTAGTGTTTTGGGCACAGCCTTGGGTCGAGCCCAGGGATCCTGCCATTAGATACTTGGCTGAAGACTTAGAGGATGCTTTCTAGTTTGTCGTAGCAGTGTGGTGCAGCCTCCACGCCTGGAGTATACTGCGCTCTCTCTCTCTCTCTCTCTCTCTCTCTCTGATCTGTACATGAGGTGGGTGGAGCAGCCTGCACACAGGAATCTACTGTGACTGCCTTAGGCCTAACAGGAAGGGAGGAACTGTGTGAGGGCCAGGGGACAGCTTTGTAGGTTGTCACTGGAGGTTTATTGTGTAGGTGGAATCCTGACACCCCAGTGACTGGCACAGTCTCTTGCATGTGTGCTGTGTGTATGCATGTGTGAAGATATGTTCACCCGTGTGGACCCATGTGGAGACCAGAGGTTGGTGAGGGAATGACTTCCTCTCTGTTTTCCATTTTTAACTTTCCAGGGAAGGTCTTTTACTAGACCTGAAGCTAGACTGGCCCTGCTTGCATACACCACCATGCCAGACTTCCTTAGGGTGCTGGGGATCTGGACCAGGTCCTCACACTTACGCAACTAGCACCTCACCACTGAAACACTCAATCCCGTGTGTATGTGTGTGTTTAACGGTTTCTGTTTGGCTGTTTGTTCCTTAGGCTTGTCCACGACGTGGTCCCAGCATTCTCGATCCCAGCATGGGAGGAGCACCTGCTCTAGACATGAAGATCGAAAGCCTTCTGAGGTACTTTGGAATGCTTGCTTGCCTTGGCCATGGGTGCTTTGCACATGGTGCATGCAAACCTGCTGACCACATGCCTGCCGCATGATGTGCAGGTCTGGGCGAATTACTTGACCTCTGCCCCACTTTATACCCTGGGAAGATGGTGATAAGCAGACGTGTGTCTCATTGGAGTCTCCGGAGGAGTAAGTGGGCTAATACGTGTAGGCTCGTACATACGGAGCATGAGGCACGTATGTAGTGCGCAGTGAATGTTAGCTATTATTATTAATTGTATTCTTCTTTTCCTTTCCCATTCCGTCTTTGCTGGCTCCCAACAACTTTTCCTCTGGCCAGGAGATGAGCGGGTTCATCTGCTGCCAAGTCACTGCCAGCCTCAAGTTAGTTTTGAGCCATGAATTTGTGGCTTATTTGGCAACAACCCAATGTAATTCTGGAAGTTTTGGTTCTGGGGATTATGCTTAAGGCTTTCCCCCTTTTTCCCAGTTTGTTTCACGTTTTGTTTTCCTGGCACCCTACATTTTGTTGTTCCCTTTCCTCGCTACAATTGTTTTTAGAGGTGCCTCCCCTCTGGCCTTAGCTGTCTGGGGCCCTGTCGTCCTGAGCTCTGTTTTCTCTACACCCTTCACTAGGCTCAGGATTCAAAGCCAGGGTGTCAGCCTGTCGTGGTTTTCAGGGAAAGCTGTGGGAAACTTCCTTAGCATTGCGCTGTTTGTGGGATGACCTCAGTTGGCTTACCGCGCGATGGCCATGCAGTCGCAGGTGTTCCTCAGAGGCCAGTCTGATACTGGAGACCGCTTCGTTCAGGAGCAGAGGAGTTTCTTGGTGATGGAGTAACATCCCCTACCAGACAGTGGTAGAGACTGGTTCCAGGAAGCTCTTCTATGGTGAGCGAGTGTGGGAGATGCTGTGGGCATGGTGTCAGTTTTGACATCAGTGCCCACTGCATTTTTTTATGGCATCGGGACATCTCTGCTGCTGTAGTTACTTGTCTTGTTAAATCCCAAGTTGCTGCTGTAACTGATACTGATCCTTTTCGATGTCCATACTGTCCTGCTGTCCATTCAGGCTAGGAGTGTGACGGAGGCCTCCGAGCAGCAGCACCGCACTCTGTCCTTGCCTGGTCCATGTAAAATCCTGAGAACAAAATGCTTCCTGTGCACAGGTTTCCAGTTCCTCTGTCCTTTGGTCTACTCTGGCACCTGAGCTTTGGGTCAGAGCCTCTCCTAGGTCTGTAGGAATGGAACTGCCTTTTCTCATCTCCTTCCTTAGTGTCACATTTCCTCTCTTTGAGAGTTTGCTTGGTTTTTTCTTTGTATAGCCTAGCTGGACTCTGTTTTACTTGATTGGCTTTGTGAGGATATAGACTCATGGGTATGACCCCGAAGGCCTTTCCCTTGGGATGGGGTGGTACTAACCTTAGTCCAGGTCCAGGGGCTTTGTGTCTCATGGGACCTTGTGTCCTGTGTGATCTTTGCAGAAGGTATAGTCAGTCTGTTGCTTGATGGGCGTGCAGCAGGTAGGAGTGGCATCCTGGTGGAAGTCCAGTGTCGAAAATGACAGCCAGAAGAGTGGCCTTTTTTGTTTAGTCACTACCTCATGCTTTCATAAAACAAGGTTTATCAAAGAGATAGCCATCCTGAAATGCCAGCTGGTGAACAGTGTCACCCATGCTTAGCAGCACCAGAGAGCTTCCTGTCCCAAGTGAGGGAGTGATCATTGGCTGTGTGCACAGAGGAGAGCCTGCAGATTCAGGCTCACGCTGCACCTGGTATATGGTGGGGCCTGCTCATGCCAAGATCAGGGCTTCCTTGTCCAGCTCAGATGCGTGAGCTGAGGAGAAGGCTGGAGGGGAAGCAGCTGTGTAGCCCTGGCTGCCAGGCAGGGTGTGCTGTGCTGTCTCAGCCTTGTTGATGTGGATAGCGAATGCCCGTGAGTCCACAGAGGAGCAGAGGTGGGGGCTGCCCTTCCTGCAGGTATCCTTTTCTTTGCGGTTTCTTCATGATGAGTTGGGCGCTTTCGTGATAGATGGACACATGCACTGAGTCCTGCTTGCAGTGAAGATAGGGTTCTGTCTCTCCAGATTACTGCTTCCTGGGTATAAGTCAGAGCATCTTCTGACTTGGTGTCATAGTGACCTGTTGTTTCACTCCTAGATCTTTGCATTTCTGCCTGGGGTTAGCACACGGGTCCCTTTCTCTCATCAGCCCTCTGCCCTAGATGCTAGCCCCTCAGGAGGTGGGCTGGCTGGCAAGTAAGTTACGAAGGTAGTGACTTCTACTAGGTGGTTCTAGGTTTTGCCTTTAGGTTATTTGGCTAGTGACATTTTGTTTATAAACATGGGCTTCAAAGAGCACCTGCCAGTGACTTGTCATCCTTCCCTGGAGGATTTCTGGATGCCTCTGTTCAGCGACCCTTGGTGAATTGAGAGGTCTTAGAGAGGGAAAGGTTGGATTGATAGAGTCACTGCAGCCTCAGCTTGTGTTGACTGAGGGAGCTGGCGAGGGAAAGGAGTGTTGGGAAGGGCGTCTGTAATAGGACCAACTTACTCTGCGTTGATACAGTGACCTTGTTCCGGGTAGCTCCATGGTTACCTTGCAGCTGCCAGTGCTCCGAAATGAATGCAGATATCAAATGCCAGTGTCCCTTCCTTCTTCCCAGGTGTTTAGGACTGACCTGATCACTGCCATGAAGCTGCATGACTCCTACCAGCTGAACCCCGACGAGTACTACGTGCTGGCGGATCCCTGGAGACAGGAATGGGAGAAAGGAGTCCAGGTGCCTGTGAGCCCAGGGACCATCCCACAGCCCGTGGCCAGGTAGAGCTTACCCTGCGGAGATACACGCTTCTCTGTCCATCATGCTTGCTCCTCCCAGCAAACGAGGAGGCTGAGAGGAGACAGTTCCCGAGTCAGCAGTACAGTGACACGAGGCCTGACAGGAGGTAGAAGTGTAGGAGACACAGTTCAGGTGCCAAGGGTGGTGAGTCATAGACCCCTGAATCTCGCGGGAGGAGCTGCTCTCTCGTACTGGAGAACAGAAGGTCCGAGGCATGTTAGGGAAAGCATTTCACGTGACTCAGGGTAGCCGTGGGTGATTGCATTTTAGGAGATGACAGGGATGAGGGGACCTGTTGGACCGCGTCTCAGACGAGGACTTTGACTAGTTCTGCTATGGACAGGCTCTTTCCGGATGCTGCTGCTTTCTCTCACCTTCTACCACATGGCTCACCCCTCAGCATGTCCCCCTTGTCATTCCTTTGAGATGGGCTTTGGTGTGCCGGTATGATCTTTGCCCCACCAGTACCCTTTGGTATAGTGTGGCCTCCGAGAGGATGGAGTGCTGATAGCTCTGTTGGCTTGGTTGCCACAGTGTCCACTGGCTCCTTGCTGTATGAAAGAGCCTCTTTTACAATGGACGCGTGTGGACTAAATTCACCTCTTGGCCCTTACACCATGTCTCCCTGATGATGATTGATTTGTCATCAGTTTGGGATACCTGAGGAGTGTGGAATGTTGATGGATGTCACATTATATTATAGTCCACCGTGGCTAGGCAGGCATAGGTGGCCACTAAGAGTCATGGAGTGTGGGGCGCAGCACTGGCAGACTGTGAATCTTGGAAGCCTGGGCTGGACGGTTCTGTGTAGTGCCCTGTCAGGGTGGAAAAACCTTGATAGACTAGAGCTTCTCTTTTGGCTCCTGTTCTTGTTCAAAGAGGAGAAATAAAATCCTTTTTGGTTTGCCCATCTCTCGCACAGATCAGTTCATCCCGTCAATTTCAGGATAACCCTATAAACACTGGGCACCCTGTTGGCCTGGGCGCACATGGTGGACAGCAGATGTGGAAGTCCTGGGACCGCAGTGCTCTAATGGGCTGAGAGCCCTTGGCTGCTACCCAGAGCTGGTTTGCTCCTGTTCTGCGCTGTCCCTTACACGGCTCGGGTGCAGCTGGAAAGCACTTCTCTAGGTGTGAGCAGACTGTGAGATGTAGTAGTCGGATTGTTCTGGGGTCATGTGTTCAGTGTTTTCCGGCTCTCAGAAATCTTAGGCTATGCGGCCCGCTGTTTTCCCTTAGTCTTTTGGAAGGTGAAAGTTCAGAGCTGTCTCCTGTGGTCTGCAGCACGGGCTATTCACAGCTAGCTTGCGGCTGCTCTTCCCAGCTGTGTTCCTGAGTTCTCTGTGTAGCGAGGTCTGTCTGGTCCTGACAACCTCCAGGGGAATGAGCACACCTGACTGACGGAAAGGAATTTAGAAACCAGCTATGGACATAACGTGGGGTATGGAGACATGGATGGTGGTAGGGTGGGGTGTGTGCTAGGGAGGAGCAGCTTTGAAGACTGCAGCATCTGCTTCCATTCTGGCTCTAGGGCCTTTAAGGATTTCTAGCTGAGGGTGTTGTTGATACTTGTGTCTCCCCCACACTCCCCACCCAAAATCATGCTTTTTCAGTAGCTATGGAGCCAGTCCTAGAACTCACTCTGTAGACCAGGCTGGCCTCGAACTCACAGAGATCTGCCTGCCTCTGCCTCCTGAGTGCTGGGATTAAAGGTGTGCGCCACCACCACCCAGCCTGATATTTGAGTTTTAAGTCCATAGTTTTTCTGAACATAGGGGGTGGTCTGGCCTTGAGGACTGGAGGAGAAAGTTGTACCTGGCCTCTGAAACTTTCTTGTCCATGGCAGAAAGGGTAAACTGGATACTTGTTTTCTTGTTAAACAGGGTTGTGTCTGAAGAGAAGTCTCTCATGTTCATCAGGCCTAAGAAGTACATCGCATCATCTGCCTCTGAACCTCCAGAGTTGGGCTACGTTGATATCCGGACACTGGCGGACAGCGTATGTCGCTATGACCTCAACGATATGGATGCTGCGTGGCTGGAGCTAACCAACGAAGAGTTTAAGGAGATGGGTGAGACTGTGTGTTACTATATTAGCTCACATTGAAGGAGGAGCTGCTTCTGTCTGTTGTGATTCCTGGAGTCCTGTGAGAGGCTGGAGCCCACCCAGGAACAACTGTTTTCAGTCATCTCAGAATCCCAGCTCTTTGGAGACCGTATCATCTGGCTTTGGTGACGAGATGCAGAGTGCACTTGGGGCCCCTAGAGGACTGGTGGGCTGATGAGGGATGGTTCAATGGGGTGGAAGCCCGGCTTGCTTTGGCTTCCTGTCCCTTTCTGCTCCCTTCCCTGAGTTACCATCCAGGAACCCGCAACCCGGGGAAATCAATAGGAGGTGCGGTCATGCTTTACTGTTGGGATGTAACGCACCTTCTCCCCAGCTGCAGCCTGCTGCTTCTCAGAGTGAGCCTGTAAAGCTTGCTCCAAACCCTCTGGATTTTACCTCTTTACACTCTTCTGGCTTTCTTTGAGTGAAGTGTGCCCCTAGCTGAGAGTGCTCTTTGATGGTCTTTCTCCTTCTTGGGCCTGCGTTTCATGGTGTGGAGTCTGGGATTACATGGGTCTCCTCACATTCCAGCCTTCATTTCCCACGGTTGCTCTGAGGGTTTGTCCTGACACACTGAACTCGGTGCAAAAGACCACATCAGTGCTGTGGGAGCAGGGTCGGGACGTGATGGCATGGGCTGTTTGTTCTCCAGCACACAGTAAAGAGTCAGTGTGTGTTTGACTTCCAAGGCTGGAAGGGCAGGCGCTGTTTGAAGCTTGTGTTCCCATGGAGCCTGCCTCGGCCTGGGCTCTGCTAGCAGCTTGCTCTGCCATTGAGCTCACCAGCCAGTTGAATGGGACTGGGTAGGACTGAGTTGCAAATGCTGCCGTTTCCTACTTGTTAGTGCCTTAGGTGTGTTGACTAAGTTGGTGTTCCTGGTCTTGTTCCCTGCTTTAAGTATTTGTGGTCAGAACAGGAGTAAGCCTGGGGGCTGTTGTAGAATCTGTTCAAAATCCCGGGGTTATACTAGGTGTAGTATATTATGCCGATGTAGAAGATTCAGTTCTGTCTTTTGAGCTGGCCAGATGCTTTACACTGTGTTTAAAACTGCTCAAAACACAGTGTGAAGCATTTGGCTGGCTGTCGGTGTCCATCCAAAGACTCAGCCGAGAGACTGGCTTTGCAGTGCTTTGCATCGTAAGAACTCACTTGGCTGGGGCGTTAGGCAAGATAAGCTGACTTGGCAGAGTAAATCATCCTTTGATACACATTGAACACTAGTTTAAAGATGTTTGTCCCAGCCACTACTGACTTTTTATGGTAAAGGTTTCTTAGAAGGCAAAATAAAGTGAGGAGTATCCACAAGTTAGGCACTGGGTGAAAAGCGCCCTGTGAATTGCTTGCTTCCCTAATGTGTGCGGTGCTCACCACTATGCATTCTCAATATGTTCTCCCATAAAAGACTTCCCTGTGTGTGCCCACATGGGAGTATGTAGGCATACGAACATGTGGGTCGGTGCTCCTTAACGGGATTGGTTCCTGAAGTGGGAGTCGCAGGTGGCTCATCCGCAAAATTTTAAAACCTGAAAGTGTGATGGTTTTGATTTTTATAATGATGCACATAAGTTATAGGCTCAAATTATATACCCCAGCTTTTAAGCTTGCCTCCGGCCCCTTCCAGGTCTCCTAATACAGCTCCTGCTGGCCTGAGACCCATTACTGTTAAGGAGCCTTTATACTGCAAGCCTGGACACCAGGCGTGACCCTTGAATGTTTCTCTAGAATGTCTTTCTTTACAAGTCATATTTTCCTTATCAGCAACTTGGAGAACATCTGCACGTAAGAAATAACTCTTTTCTCATTACTAAGACCACAGTAACCGCTTTCATGTTTTTGGTTTTTTTTTTTTTTTGTCTTTTTTCTTTTTATAAGGCTTTATTTTAATTACATGTATGTGCCTTTGTGGGTGTGTGCAGGTGCCAGGGTAGGTCAGAAGAGGGTTTCAGAGCTCTGGGATCTGGAGTTGGAGACAGATAGTTGTGAGCCACCTGACACGATGCTGGGAACCTAGCTCAGCTCCCTTGCTGTAGCAGTAGCTGCTTTTAGCCAGAGCCTTCCCCTAGTGCCCTTGGCTTATGCTTGATGGCCCTTGTAGAAGTGTATTGCATTTTATTTGACTTTAGTGAACCAGTCTTTGCTCTAGACAGTTCCTCCTGTTTGCCTATCCTGGATCTGATTTCTATCTGATGGAATGATTATTCATTTCGGCTTGGTGAATTCAGAGCAGAGAGGGATGAGCCAGTTAAAGACATTTGGGTGTTTGGTGTGAAATCTGCTTCAGGCACTGTTTTAAACAGCAAAAAAGAAAATTAAAAACAAAACAAAATAAAACCCTGAAAACCAAAACAAAACCCAAACACCATAAAACATGGTCCTGGCTTTCTAAGTTAAATTAGTGTCATAGCAACAGTGGTGCATTTAGCAGTGCATATATTTATACCCTAGAATGCTTTCGAGATTGTTTTGAGTTTTTGCTTCTTTACCGTGTCTTCCATAAGGAACAAATTGGAATGGAGGTGTTTATCTGCGGGTTGGCTTGAGTCACTTGATGGAAAGTTCTCTGGCACTCACGGTTTCTTTTATTTGTGTTTTCCTTACGTGTTTAAACATGCCAGTGCTTCATTACAGTGATTATTAATGTGCTCTTACTCAAGTGTCCGGTGTTTCCTTCAGGGATGCCTGAGCTGGATGAGTACACCATGGAAAGGGTCTTGGAGGAATTTGAGCAGCGATGCTATGACAATATGAATCATGCCATAGAGACAGAAGAGGGCTTGGGAATTGAATATGATGAAGATGTTGTCTGTGATGTCTGCCAGTCACCCGATGGCGAGGATGGCAACGAGATGGTATTCTGTGACAAATGTAACATCTGTGTGCACCAGGTAAGAGGGACAGAGCTCACAGAGAAGTTGCCTAGGGTTCTGGGGTGAGCTTCTCAGCCAGCCTGTTCTCTGGAGCCCAGGATGCTTTCAGATGTGGCTGTATCCTCACAGTTGTGGTTCAGGGATGTCATTGCCAACCCCAGTACTAGGGGGAAGGTCTTTCCCTTTACAACCCGAAGGCACTAGGATCCAAGTGGGCACTCTGCGGAAAAACAAATCCTCGAAGAGGTGGTTACACTCTACATTAGTTTCCTAAGCTTCATAAATGGTGATTGGAAAGAGTGGAAACTTGGGAACATTCAGTTTTGTTCGTCCATGTCTCTCCCTGCTTATGGTGGATTCTTGTCAGTCCTTGCTGTTCTTGGCTTGTGGCAGACATTAGTACTCATGCTGTCTTCCCCGTGTGCCTCTCTCCCCAGGGCTATCTTCTTAGACAGTCCCTAGTCCTGTGGGATTAAGTGCCTGCCCACAGCAGTGTGCTCTTACTCCAAGTAATTGCATGTCCAGTGACTGTTGCTAAATGTCACTTTTCAGGTAGTGATGGAGACTTGAGTGTATCTTTTGGGATATAGGATAATCCACAGCATTAATATTTGTTTAATATAAACCTAACTATTGAAGGAGTGTCAAGCACCCCTTTTGTCTTTCATTTTAGATTTTGTTTAATTTTACGTGTGTGGATGTTTTGCCAGCACGGTATGTCTGTGTGTACCACATGCATGCCTGGTGCCCACAGGTCAGAAGGAACGCATTTGGTCTTCTGGAACTGGAATTCATAGATGATTGTAAGACACTGTGTGGATGCTGGGATGAGCAGCCAATGCTGTTAACTGCTAACTGCTTAGCCATCTAACTTCAAGAGCCCCTTTCCTTCACCTTTATTTCAAGATAGCAGTAGAATATGGTGATTACTTGTCATTGTCTTTCCCTCCAGTAAAGGTGGGCACTGGGTAGTTTAAAAAGCTTGTTCACAGATGAACCTTACCTCTCATTTAACTTAAGAGATTTATTATTATTAATTTATTTTTTTAATGTGTGCTTTCCCTAAGGCTGGGGTTATAGGTTGTGAGCTGTTGTGATCCAAATTTGGATTGTCTGGAAGAGCAGCAAGTGGTCTCTCTCTGGTCAAGTTCCATATTTAACTTTTACTACGATAATGAAGTGCTGTGGATTTGTTTGGGGCCATGTGCACTGTGTGCTTTGATGATTTAGAAAGTTGTCCTCAAGTGGTGACACTGAAACTTAAACTTAGAAGTGGAAGAGTTTCTTGGGTGACCTCTGAACTTTGTGTTATTATGTTATTGTTCTTTGAAATAGCCCTGGCTGGTCCTAAGCTCAGTGTATAGACGGGTATAGCCTCTGACGGAGACAGTCTTGCCTCTGCCTCATGAGTGCTGAGATCGCACATGCTCCCGCCCACACCCTGGAGATCCTGATTATCCTGTCTGTAATTTGCCTTTGGGACTTTACAGAACCGAGGACTTCACCAGCTGTGGCCTCGTCTCAGCTCGTCTTCACAGGAGTCTTGAGACCATCATGTTCTGTTTTAGTCCATGTTATATCTCTGGACTTTGAAATGGTCCAAAGAGTGTCCTTGGCCTTTGTGGTCCTGGTGTGTTACAATGGGAGGCCTGTGACCCCCACTTTGGCTGGTATTTCTCATTTACCTGAGCAACTTTGCAGTCTTCCGGCATTTGCTCTGTTACAAGGTTTCTGCCCGAAATCTAGTTGTGCTCTGTGCTTTAGCAGTGTAAGCTGACATCAGGGCTGCCTGCCAGCACCTTAGCATGTAGGTGGCAGTTGGTCCTGGTACTCGCGCTTCGATTTCTTCTCTCTTGACACACTTAATGCTCATTTCATTTTTCTTTTGGTGAAATCCTCCATGATTTGTCTTGAAGGCACACTTAATTAGTACAGACGTGCCTTTCCAGGAAGTGAAATTCTCTCTTCAAAGGCAGCTCTAGAATGTCTGATGTAGAACCTTAGTGTTTGAAGCCTTCATAGACTGTCTAGCTCTTCTTCCAGTAGACTGTTGACAGTGGCTTATTCATGGCCAGGGCCGCAGTGTTAGTGTTCCTTTGCTGTGCTCAGCTCTTCCCTGTGGTTTCCTGTCTTGTGTCCTGGGCTTTCAGATTTCATGGCAGTTGTGCTTTCTCTGTCTGGAGAAATAGAGCCGTGTTCCTGTGACTCGACTTCCTGACTGCAGTTCACTTGAGGATAAAGTGTGAACAGTTGGTGTTGTAAAGGACTCTCTGAATGCGCTCCTAGTACCATTGTGGTTTTGTTTCTTTGCTCTGCTTGTTGAAACATTTGCTTTTTCTTTCTTCAAACCAGCATAATGACTTCAGTTGTAAAAGCCTTGATTTCTGCAGTTTGTGCTGTCTTGTGTAATTTTGCCAACTTGTGCAAAACAGGCTTTGTTTTAAACATCAGCGAGAGAAACCAAATTCTCATTTTTAAGTGTCTTGTTTGTTCACGTGGACAGTGTTGGTGGAATGTGTCTAGCTTGGGCAGTGAAGCTCCTCAGGTGGTTTCCCATGCACTGCTACCTCAGCAGTCCCGTGAGAGTCTTGGGGGCTTTGTCATCCCCCTCTGTCCTCCATCATGCCATCATGAGGGTGGAAAGGTCTCCTGTATCCTCTCGTCTTGCAGCCAGGCTGGAGCACGCTACTCAGTGGTTTGAGACTTTGTATGGATGAGTCTCTTCTGTACCACTGGTTACTTTAGAATCAAGCCTAGAACCCACTTTAACAGCTTACAACCGGTCATAACTCTAGTTCCAGAGATCCAATACCCTCTTCTGGCCTTTCCAGACACTCACTGCAAAAATGTGATGTACAGACATGCATATATATGTAGAAGCTACATAAACAAACAGTATAGGAAAAACAAGAAACAAATAGGAAACATAAGCCTTTTCTCTTTTCCTTCCTTGGTGATGTGCTGTGGCCTTACAGGCTTGCTATGGAATCCTCAAGGTGCCAGAGGGCAGTTGGCTGTGCCGGACATGTGCCCTGGGGGTTCAGCCAAAATGTTTGCTATGTCCCAAGAAAGGTGGAGCTATGAAACCCACTCGCAGCGGAACCAAGTGGGTCCACGTCAGCTGTGCCCTGTGGATCCCTGAGGTAAGTCTGCTCCTCGATAGCATCTTGGTGGAGATGGTCCTGGTTTTCATTTGGGATTGGGTAGGTGGGTGGAGTGGCTCATTGGCAGCAGTGGAGCTGCCGGATCCCACACACCTCTGTCCCTAGACTGCTCTTCATCATCATATGTGGGTCTGTAGCAGGGCTGCCGGGAGGCAGCAGTGGCTTGGGCTACAGGTTGGTGGTGTCCACAAAATCACCCCACCAGTGCTTTTTTTGGGAACCCTCACATGGTTGACACTATCACAGGGCCAGGCCTGGCACCTTTATGGCTATGTCCTGTGGGTGGCCATGTTACTGGCCCTGCCAGTCTGTCTTTGACAAACTACATGTACAGTACTTGGTCACATGTCTGCGAGTTTTATTTAAATTCTTACTCAGCCTCAACCTTGTTAATTTCAGATCTGGTCTAATTTATTTCCAGTCCCAGACCTTAACTAATTTAATTTGCATGGCTTGTGATGAGAATATCATTTGTGATTCAAATTCCAGTATTTTTGGTATGTGATTTGGTGTTTTTTTTTTTTTTTTTTTTTTCCTCCAGAGGAAAACTGCCTGGATATGATTTACATTGAGTTTTCATTGGTTTGGTATTAACCAGTTTGCAGTTCAATGGTCTGAACTGGGGTAACAATACCATGTTTAGCTTGGTAGATTTTTACTTTTACTGTAGTTACATGTTCTGAAGGAATACGGTTGAGTATAGTCTATTTATTTCCTCACTCTATGATTTAAGTATATTTACAATGGGGTTTTTTAGTCGTGACAAATGCTTGTCAGTCTAGAGATCTGGTCCACTGTGTTATAAGAAGACAGGTGTCTGCCTTCAGACACTGGGAAGAGTGGGGACGCCTAGATGGGTTTTTATAGACTGGGATGGTGGTGTCAGAGGAGGCTGAGCTCTCCTCTATCTCAGATGAGCCTCTATCTCATCTGGGTTAGGATTCTGAACCGTGTAGACCCATCTTGCTGTTTTGGCTCTCCAGGTAAGCATCGGCAGCCCTGAGAAGATGGAGCCCATCACAAAGGTGTCTCACATCCCCAGTAGTCGGTGGGCACTCGTGTGCAGCCTCTGCAATGAGAAGTTTGGGGCTTCCATTCAGGTAACAAATCAGTAAGAGTGGCTCTGTTTTCCTCCAGTGTGAGGTAGGGAGCAGGATGGGGGTGGGTGGGGTGGGGGTGGGCTGTGCATATCATTTGTTGGTTAGGAGAGGGGAGCTTTTCTGGGAATCCTGGGAGGCAGTTCTAGTTTGCCTGCCCCAAGCCTAGTGTCCACTTCTTTCCACAATTGTAAATATTTTTACAATTCCTAGTAAGAGCCCGAGTCTTAGATAATCCTTGGCTGTGGCACTTGAGAGTTGCCTGCCTTCCTACTTTAGTCACATTACATCACTCAGACCCAGAAGTCCTCTGCATTGCCTCCTGGGAATGCCAGTAGCTGAGGTGTTGGGCAGGCCGATGCTTCTGCACTGAGAGAAACGAGTCCTGAAGCACTGGCTGGGTGGATGGCAGGAGCAAGCTGCTGCCCTGGGTAGTATGAAGTGTTACTTGATCTGAATACAGTGTGGACCACTGAGAGCCATGTAAACTGCTGATTGCATCTGCATGTGCAGGTACAGGTAAGTACAGAAAGTCATGAGGTTGGGAGAATTCAGGAGAAAACGGTATCTGGGCTGTCTGTGTCTTCATATTGTCTGAAACTGTCATTGATCTCTGGGACTTGTTATCTAGTCGGTAGGATTTGAGGCCTGGAATGCTGTGTGTGGCTGGGGGTTTTAAAGGTGAAGCCTGACTCTTCCTTTGGGATGAACCCAGAATATGCCTCAGATACTCTCTGTCTATGTGTCTGTCTCGCTCTTAATCTGGGGGAGGGGTGTGGGCAGAAACACTATTTGGGCATATTCTTCCAATGCAGAGCATACCGGCACAGGCATGAACTTGACAATTGTGGTTCTAGCTTTAAACAAATTACTTCATTTGACAGAATATGTTATATTTTGACCGATCAATCATTCTCTGAGCAAGGTACCCAATTCTTTTCCTTTTCTTAAACAAGCCCAAAGTGGTTTTACTTTTCACTATTACTGGTTCTGCTGGTAATTAGACATCTAAAAACAATAATAGGAATATCAGGGCTGGCATAGGGCACCTGAAGGGACTTTATGGCTTTGGGACTTTAAAGTTGTGGGCAGGTTTATATATATATTACAAACTAAAATGATAAATGCCTCTGACCGAGATTTGGATTAGGCAAAAAGAATAGAGGAAAGGACAAAAAGGATTTGAGTATTTGTGCAGGTGTGCGAAGTATACACACGCACACGCTTGCTTGTGGCATACCAGGCTGTCCCCATGTCCTTATTAGCTGCTCTTCTGACGTTTCATGGGAGGCAGATGGGAGCCTTGTTCGTCTTTCAAGGAGAAACGACATAATGACTTTCCTATTGCCGTTGACCTCCTTTCCCAGAGCATTAATCTGGAGAAGGGGCCAAGGAAGGCTGATGACTTTTCATATCTTCACAAAATAGATTTTTATTCAAAGAATTCCTCTCCAAAATGTCTGCAGCTGGGAAGACTCTGGTTTATGTTTCTGTAACATCTGTTTGCTGAGTCAACCTGAATAGGAAACCCCAGAGGAAGGCCATTTGGCATCTTTTCAAAGTCCTGTATAAATATTCTTCTGCAGCTCATTTCTCTTTAAGGTTAGAATGCCTGGGTTAAGTGTAGTTTAAGCCAAACACAGATTGTGTCTCCATCATCTGTTCCCACTTGGCTTCATGCTGCTGGGGAAGTAGTGTCTTTTCACGATAGTGGCCAGGTGTGTCTGTGTGTGTTCTGCCACCAGAGCTGCTTTCACACGTTTCTTGTAATTAAGGTTATTTATAAAGGTACAGCTTAATCTTGGTGCATATATTTTAGGTGATTGGAAGTGGGGGCGGTGAAGGGGCTGGATTTTTATAGTAAAGGATTAGATTGTGGCTGGCACTGAGTTGTATTTTAAATACTGAAATGATGAGGGGGAGATCCAGCTCCAGTCTCTGCTCTCTGTGGTTATAGGATGCAAAGTCTGTTGAATGTGTTTAATTAAGCTTTTCAGCTGTCCTGGAGCACAAGATCCTTGGTTGTCTGTGCAGGCCTGGCATGCCCCAGGGATCCCTTGGCCTCACACAATACAGTTGCTTTTAAGGGACTGGCTTCAGCCTCTGAGAGGTACCTCTTTCTAGGGATTTGCTCAGTGAGAACAGACGGGTGAAGTTAATCACTTTTCTCCTGCTGGCCAGAGGCTTGTGTCTGGATCAAAGGCACTAAATTGTAGCCCTGTGCAGGCAGGGAGGAAGCAGGGTGCTCCCTGCATCTTGATGAGGCCTGACCGCTGTGGCTGTGCTGACTTCCCTGGGACCCACAAGAAGGGAGCCTCTGATGCAGTGGTTGGTGATTCTGTACTAACAGGGAGACCTTTCTCCATCCTTCTTGAGCCGGGTTCTTGTCTGTTTTGTCTTGTCTACTTTCCTTTGGTGTGATTCTGGATGCTGCTTCCAGGAATTCTGTTTGTATTTACCTACCTGAGTTCGGACCTTTTCCAGCCAGGGGTTGCACTGGGGACTCAGTCTTTTAAAACTGAGCAGGAATGTGTGTGCTGAGGAGATTCCTGGTCACATTTTTTTATAAAACTACGTGAGCTTAAGTCTTTGAGAACTAGATTAGTGCCTCAGGGTTTACTGTGTACACAGAACACATGTCTTTTGAGGGCTGTGCCATTCTCACCTCCAGGGGCCAGTTACACCCACACACACCCACACACCCCATCCTGAGAATTTAGTGCCGTTACTGTTTGAAGCAACCTGTAGCTTGGGCTATCAGAGTTTTGCCTGCATTGTTCCTGACATCCTTGCCTTTCAAGCTTTCCTGTCGCAGTGAGTGTGCTTTGTCGTCATGTGGGGCAGCCAGCACTAGGGACTCTTGTTGCTGCTGCTTCATAACGGTTTCCTGTGATCTTTGCAGTGCTCTGTGAAGAACTGCCGGACTGCCTTTCACGTGACCTGTGCTTTTGACCGCGGCCTTGAGATGAAGACCATTTTGGCAGAGAATGATGAAGTCAAATTCAAGTCCTATTGCCCAAAGCACAGCTCACACAGGAAACCCGAGGAGAACCTGGGTGAGGGGGCTGCACAGGAGAACGGGGCCCCCGAGTGTTCGCCTGGGAGCCCTCTGGAGCCCTTTGCCAGTCTGGAGCAGAATAGAGAGGAGGCCCACCGGGTTAGTGTTCGCAAGCAGAAGCTACAGCAGCTGGAGGATGAGTTCTACACCTTCGTCAACCTGCTGGATGTGGCCAGGGCCCTGCGACTGCCTGAGGAAGTAGTGGATTTCCTGTACCAGTACTGGAAGTTGAAGAGGAAGGTCAACTTCAACAAGCCCCTCATCACCCCAAAGAAAGATGAAGAGGACAATCTAGCCAAGCGGGAGCAGGATGTCTTGTTTAGGAGGCTGCAGCTGTTCACGCACCTGCGGCAGGACCTGGAGAGGGTAATGATTGACACTGACACCTTATAATGACTTAGAGAAGAAGATGTAAAGAGGCGAGCACTTGCCCAGAGCAAGAGATGATAGCCAGTCATTACTCTCAGATTCTTGTACACACTACAGCATGAGGTCGTGTTGGTTAAACATATTTATGGGCTGGTAAACTCACTGCAGTGTGCAAGACTGCCAGTGTGGGAGCTGCTTTGTGATTATTTTTCTTTACATACTTTCCCATTAATCTTTACTGTTCTGCAAGATGAGATGGGGCATACCTCCATCCCCCGCTCCCCTGTCATTGTAGAGCTGGAGGGAATTGAGCACCAGGAACATGACCGGAGGGTTGACTCAGCATTGTTTACAGCCTGATTTTGAGAACTGAGATGTATCTGACTTATGGGGGAGGGGTCAGCAGTAGGGGAATTTCTTGTTCAACCTGGGGAGACATTTCCTAAGGACCGATGAAGGTCTCATCAGATAGAGCTAAGCACTGCCTCCCACTGGCCTATCTTCTAGGCTAATTCACAGGGGCATTCCCAGCTCTGTTGCAGAGCAGAGCAGGCTCTGGGTGCTGATGTGTGTGCACAGACTTATACACACACCTGCTACAGAAGACACTCTTGGCAGTGAGGTGCTAAGTCATCACAGAGGTTGTGTACATACAGTGTGTGTGCTTGTGCGTGTGTGCATCCCTGTTGGGGTTATGTCTGTGTGTGTGGATGTGATTCCTGGTGCACAGGGGCATTGGTTCTGTCTGTGAAGTCCTTAGCGGTCTCAGTACATACATACTACATATATATATATATATATATATATACACACACACAGACATACATGTTTATCACACTACCGGGTTGCCGATTACTGGCTGTTGGCTGCCTGGAGCCTCAGCTGCTGGCACTTCCCCCAGCTGTTTGCTGCTTGGTGCCTCCCCCACTCTCCATTACCTCTGGAGTCCCAGTGTGGACCTCTCTTCCTGCTGCAGGAATAATTAGGAGTGGACTGTCCTCCCCAGGGTCTCCAGCTCCCTTAGGTAGTTTTGACTGAGGCTTACTAATTGGAGATGTGTCTTCAGCACCTCTTGCACCTACTCCCCTGACTGCTAGCTACCTATTAAATTCATTAGTGTGGCAGTGATGGGATGCAGGTTTTTTGGCCTGAAGCAGCCTGTGCAGAAAGGTACCCAAGTGGCCTGAAACAGTTAATGCATATCTCCCTCAAGCCCCTCATTTATTAGAGAGGAGTGATTCATCACCTGCTTGGCAAGAGACTCTGACTCATAGATGGTTTGAAATGAGAGTGTAGGCAGGGCAGGGAGAGACTGTAGATGTACTTAGCCATAAGGATCAGTTCTCACAGAGGCCTGCACCACCTTGTTAGAGATGGAGTAGTCGTGAAAGTAGTTTTAAGTGCTCATTAGAGGCCCTTTTAGTACACCGTCCAATGCTGGCTTCTTGTCATGTCCCTTTCTAGACCTTGTTAGGATTCTGGGTAAGGTGGCTGGTGTTAGGCTAAGGGGAGGCAGGAGCAGGTTGGTGAGGCTCCCATACACCCCCTGGTGGTTAGTGCAAAGAACCACGTGCATTTGTGGTATGTTACTGAGAAAGGGATTCAGGGTCACTGGGTATTTTGTTGAGAAGCTGCCATCCTCACCCAACAACTGCTGTAATTGGGGTGCATGGAGTCAGATAGTCCTTGGGAGTGAAGGACGAGATGTTTCATGTTTTGACTGTGTTTGTTTCACAATCACCACAGAATAAAAGTGTAGAAAATTATTGTGGTGTACTAACTCTTTTTCTGTATTTAAGTTACTGAGATTAACATACACTTATAATTAAATTCTGAACTTTTTTTGGAGTCGTCATTTTGCTTTTAAGTAGAATAATGCCTATGATGTATAAGGGAATAAATCAGGATTTGTGCGCTCGCGTGTGTGTATGTGTGTGTGGGTGGCATTACTTAACATTTATTATTAAAAAGTCTAAAGTTGTAATGAATTCAGCGTCAGTTTAAAAGGGTTTATTTATAATGAAAAGTTATGTTTTCCTCATCTGCTATGAGGGCTGTCTGAAAATGCTGAAGTCTATGTCAGGCCCTGCAGAGTCGTGTAGTGCTTTGCAATTTAAACAAGTATATCAGGCCAAGGGCTCATCAGGGCAGGCATGACAAAAGGAAAAAATCCAACGTTACAGTGAGCTGGTTTTCTCAGTAAGTTAGTGATCTGCCTATTTAGGCAATATCAGTACACGCCTGGCATGTGAGAACCAGTTAACACAGATGACTGGAATCGAGGCATGTGGTCATCCCAGAACTACCAAGTGAGTAGCATGCATTAGAAATGCAGGTGATTCAGTGATTATGGTAATTGCTCTTTCTGGCAAATAAATACCTCGGGGGGCCTTGCCACACCTGGGTACCAGTTCTAGACCAGAAAGTTAGATGACAGGAATGGATATCAGGAGGCACAGAAAAGAGAAAAGATGGTTAGTGATGTGACAAATGGCACTTCACGTTCCCAAGGCTGCCACCTCACTCTTACAGGACTCATGACCATCTAATTAGGAGATTTATTGCATCTCTCTAAGAAGATGCAGTCAATGTTAGCTCAGAAATTGAGTGCTAGTTTGGATAAAGACATCCTCCCGCTGTACTCTGTAGTTGTATGGAAAGGCGTCAAGTCCTGGGGGACAGTCCTATACATTTGTCACTTAGTGGAATGGAACTTTTCAAAAATTACTGAGACCACAGTTGTCCACTGAAGAAAATACATATAAGGCATTGATGTGGCAAGCAGAAAACCGACTGTAGCTACTCCTGGCTGTTAGGCTGGTAGTTCTCAGGATGCAATCCCTGATGCGATAGTAACATTCTGGAAACTTAAAAGTGCAAACTGGAATCACGTATCATCAGCTTTGTTTGTGAGTTAAGTGGTATCAGTCAAGTTCTCTAGGAAAATGACTAGATTCCTGCCAAGAATTTTTTTTTTTGGGGGGGTCTACTTTGGAGTGCTCAGCTCTACAGTGGTCAGCCAGAGCTGGATCAATCAGGCCTTACCAGTCCCAGCTGGAAAACATGGCCTTTTTGCTTTGTGGGTTTATGCAGAAGCTCCTCATGCTCCTCATTTGAGGTCACTGGAAATAAAGATTTCCTCACTTCAAGGCCATGGTAAAATCTTTCCTGGCATAGAAGCCACCAAAGATGACATCCCTTGACTTTTCATGGGTCAAGTTTGAGATGTATCTGCTATCTATCTGAGGTGAATATAAGCGTAAACTAGAATGCCCATTTCATGTTTTCAAAAATCAGATTTATGTAAAAGCTGCCTTGTGTGTACTGTCCAAAGTTTTGAATTTGAGATGAGGATTTAGGTTTCTTTTTGAGCTTTCACTCATAATCTCACTTGGGTGGAATACTACTTATCAAAGAGAATGAATATTCTTTTAGTCATGTCTAGCCCCATGTTGGTTAAGTTTTCTCTAAAGAACACTTATTTCCTTGCCTGGAATTGTGGCTATCAGAGTTTGCTAGGCCCAATGACATTAAGACAGAGAGTGATTTCCTTTTGAATTCTTTAATCAAAGGCTATTTTTAACAGCATTAATAATGTAAATGATGAATGTAGAAATAGAGGAAGACCCTGAGAGTGAATCAGGGTCAGTAAAGCCTGCTAGTGTTTCCCTTCCTGTCTCATGTCCTCGTGTAAACTGGACTGCCTTGAACATAGCTGGGATTGGGGGAATTTAGTAAGGTCTGAAAACCACCCTGGTGATGGTGGGGTGTCTGCATAACCAGTGTGCAAAATGGCATGGCCTGTGTCAGAGAAGCAGCCATTGACCTTTGAACTTGCACTTACAGTTTTTACACAAAGAGACTGCTCAAAAGGAGGACATATGTTTAGGGTGCCATTGATGACAGGAGCATGTGGTTATTTTCCACTACTGCCACTGCCTCTGAGGTTGTTGAGGTTTTATGGGCATCTTCCTAAAGAAAGGAAAGGTTCAGCTGTTCAGTGGTGGCCTGCAGCTGACATTTTGTGCACAGACCCATGCTATCTAGTCACTTATTTTTGAGACAGGGTTTCTCTTTGTAGTTCTGGCTGTCCTGGAACCAGCTCTGTAGACCCTGCTGGCCTTGAACTCACAGAAGCCCACCTGCCTCTGCCTCCTGAGTGCTGGAATTAAAGGCGTGCACCACCACCAGGCCAGTCTGGTTACTTTTACCAGGAGACGTTATGACCGAAGGATCAGTGGGGTTTAGTTTCTTTATTCTCTCATTTTGTACTTAGTGATGCCAAGTAGCTTTAAGAGTAGGCAATATTGATTATGGAAGATTACTGACAACAAACTAGTGTATGTGTACATCATCTGAAGCAGTCTTTTATATAAGTGGGGAATCGCAGCACTTGGTCTTTCAGTTACAAATAGACTAGAATGAGGTTAGTAGCAGTTTTAAACGGTGATCCACAGATTCCTAGGTTGACTGGGGATACTGGGACAGTATTAGCATACCTCTCTGGAATACACTGCACTGCTGGGCTGGCTTTGTAAAGTTGTATCCAGTGGACCAAGCAGCTCATCCACTCTGCCATAGAACCTTGTGCAGGGTGTTCTTATGCCATTGGCCTGGAAAATGCTTGATAAAAGTGCACAGGGAGGTTGCTTCTGGACTCTACATCCATTGACAGTAAGAGTGCTGGGATGACACTGTTGGATGGTAAGCAGAACTCTCGGGCACAAGGCAGCAAGTCCTCTACACTGTAGACTGGAGGGGAAGGGTGGGACTTTGCTCTGCTGCAGACACCGAAGGAGTAGACAAACAGACTCCTTCTAGTGGTAGGGTCAAATGCTTTTGAAAGCACATTTGGATTTCAAATGTCTGTCAAGGCCTGAGGAGGGCCAGTATGTCTCAGGTAAAGGAAAACTGAAAGCACTGAAGTATCATTACTGTATTGCTCACTTAGAATCTTTATTCTCTACATTCTAGGTTCGGAACCTCACTTACATGGTGACCCGCAGGGAAAAGATTAAACGATCTGTGTGCAAAGTCCAGGAACAGATTTTCAGTCTTTACACTAAGCTCTTGGAGCAAGAAAGAGTTTCAGGTATGCATTAAGCCCTAGAAGGGCAAAATGTAGGGCAGGGGTTTGTAGCCTTAACACTGCTATTGAGGGAAAACAATTGCTCTTTCATCTGTCCTGTAGAAAGTTTAAGTAGTACAGCTGTTCATATTTAAAGGAGATCTTTAAATATTAAAGGCATTATGTTATAGGGAAAGAGCTGTAGGGTTTGAGACCTGTAGCATCTCCCTGCTTGCCCAGATGGAAGCAAGCTATAAACCCTACTTTTCTCTCCAATTTCTTTATATAAAGTGGGGATGCTACCTCTTGTAAGTATCAGAAAATTACAATGAAAGTGAGAGCACAGTTCAGCTCTTGATAAACATGGGGCTAGCTACAAAGGGTCGACCTAACATGTAAATAGACGTTAAGGCTACTTACTCACCACATACACTCAATCCTTACACTTAGAATGGACTTCTGAAGGTATAGATAGGATTCCGAGTGTGCTGGACATTTATTTATTCAGTGTCTTCTATTTACATTGCTCTGGCCAGCCAACAAGAGTAAGAAATGTGGGGTGTATGCTTCCTCTACCGGAGAGAGTGTCAGTTACTTGGAGACCATGTTTAATGCTGGGCAAGTGTTTCACTCTGGGATTCTCTTGCTCTGGTGTAGAATCCTGGCCCTAAAGTGTGCTTTTAGCTCCAGCGTTCTATGGTGATCAGTCCTGAGAAGTTGGTGATGTATGAGTTCATGGAGGAAGTCTGTCCTGGGAAGTAGTTCCACACAAAGTCCTGAGTCAGGCAGGTGGGCTTTGGGCTTCAGTGGAGGAGGGGTGACTTCGCCTTGGACTGCCCTTTAAGTTACAACAGCAGCATCCTTGACACTTAGTTGTGTTCTGAGTCGCAGTTGATTCACTCTTCCTGTCCAGATTTTGTGATCTTTTGTCTAGATAATTATGACATATAAACAACACATATGTTGTTTAAAACTGTTGATAATTGGCTTCGAATTAGATACATGTGACCAGAGATAACTTGGTTAGCTGAGGGGAATTTTCAGTAACATTCTTATGTTAACTTAGACGTTTTCTTGCTATGAGTTAAATATTTTCCAGAGGGACCAAGTACCAAATGTCTTTTCATTTTCTGGAACTTGAACTTCTGTTGCAAACCTGTGAATGTTAAGTTTTTCAAAGTACAGCTTCTTAGGTAAAAGCAGTGCAGTTTAGATCGTTTAAAGCCACCCTTATCTCTTCATTCTTCATTGGAAGCTGGTGTGCCTGGGATGGTTACTGTAGTGTATCCTGCAGAGTTCTGCCAGCTTTTGGTACTTGCTGTGGAATTTGTTACCCATAAAGGATGATTTTCATGTGACTTGAAAGGAGTCCTTTTTTATGGGTATCACAGGCAGCCATTTGCATTTTGGCTGCGGTTTGTACTTGGGTGAGTGAATGAAATTCTCTTCACAAGCTTAGGATGTATTTTGGGTTATAGAACTGTAAGGTAGATTGATCCAGAATTCCTGCTGCTGCTGAGCATATCGGTAATCTAAGCCTACTAGGGGCTGAGGTAGGAGACGTGCCAAAATTTCAAAGTCAGTCTGGACTACGCTATAAGTTCTAGGTAAGCCCAGGCTACAGAACGAGACCATGCTTAAAGAAAAGAAAAGAAAACAAAAACCCAGAAGTACAGAAAAGAGAAACAGATCTTATTTTCCCTTCATTTTGAGTTGAGTGATGAGTGCGGTCATTGGAAATGACTTTGCTCTTCCATGAGATGTCATTTCTAGACTCTGATGCTTAGAGTATCCTGATGGTAAGACAGTTTCAAGGGAGATGACCATGACTTAACTTGTGTTCTTAGAATTCATGGCTCAAACTGTTGTGATTCTGGGAAGAAGTAGGATTGTTCTGTAAATGCAAGCATCTTCAGTGGAAATGATGCTTATGGGAGGCCTATCATTTTTTGAGAGACATGGGCTCCAAGTCCAGTAGATAGAAATTACAGTTCAGATAGCGTTGGACCTTCTTCACCTTTCTGTTTCCTGTTAGGGTATTTCAATAAAATCAGACAAAAACCCCACCTCACACATGGCTATCAAAAGATAGACTCCAGTGATTGTTTTTTGAGAAAGCAGCTTGTAAAAAGGACCTCAACTGTGTTGCTTGTGCCTCATCTGATGGAAAGTTTGTCTTCTTAGGGCTCCTGTGACACACTGGAGCTGAACCCTGTTCTCCCAGTGGTTCATACCTTAATAGGAGACACAGTATGAGAACTGCTTTTCTGTAGCAGGTCTTGATACTCTTGCAGAAACATGGTCCTTATGAATCACCAGCAATTTTCAGACCAGGGTTAGTGAGTCTGAGGGTATGAGATAAATTTGGTGGGTCATGACTAACGTACAAGACAAATAGACTATGAAGGGTCAGGCTGGAGAAAAGGCTCAGCGGTTAAAAGTACTTGGCTGCTGTAGCATTCCAGAGGATCTGGGTTTGACTCCCAGTACCCACACGGCAGATCCCAATTGTCTATTACAATAAACTTTAGTTCTAGAGGATCAGATACTCTCTCCTGGCTTTCACAGGCACTGTACCCATGTAGTACACAGACATACATGCAGGCAAAACACCCATACATATGAAATAATAAATTAAAAAAAATAGGAAGTGTCAGTTTCTATCAAGGGATGAGAATTGATATTTCATAAAATGTAAGCTTTTACTAGGTTAAGCTATGAAACTTAAGTTTTGTGATTTGCATAAAAGACTAACTTATCACCGGGCGGTGGTGGCACACACCTTTAATCCCAGCACTTGGGAGGCAGATGCAGGAGGATCTCGTGAGTTTGAGACCAGCCTGGTCTACAAGAGCTAGTTCCAGGACAGGCTCCAAAGCTACAGAGAAACCCTGTCTCGAAAAACCAAAAAAAGGAAAAAAAAAAAACCAAAAAAAAAAAAAGACTGACTTATCTTTAACTTGGATGACAACTTGAACCCAATAGATTTTGCATATAATGAATGAACTTTTTTTTTTAAATTTTATGTCCATAATTATTGTGAACACTTACCTTTTTTCAGTTTCTACATTTACATGTATTTGTCCTCAATGACCCTTTGAACAAAGAAACTTAAGCTCTGCTTAGTCTCAGAGAGGAAAGTGATGGGTAGTGACTGGTATGGTATAGTCACTGCTATGTAGCCAGGTAGAGGAAGTGGCAGCCATTGGAAAGATTCTGAATGAATTCCCCTTTTGAAAATCAGGTCCTCTTTGAATTTTGTTTGTCCTTTAACAGACAGTTTCAGGAAACTTTGTAGCTTAGTGGTTTTGGAAAAAATGTAGTATTCTGACTACTTAGATTGAAAGCAGATTCTTGAATCAGGTCATGTCTTTAGAAACACATTTTTTTACAAAGTGCTGGTGGTGACTCTTGGGTTGGAAGTTTGTGTAATGATGCTTCGGGTCTAGAACTTTATTCTGTTGGATTCGCTTATGTAATTTTTCCTTTGTGGTTTTTTGTTTGTAGGTGTGCCTTCTTCCTGCTCCTCACTGGAGAACATGCTTTTATTCAATAGTCCTTCTGTGGGTCCCAATGCTCCCAAGATAGAGGACTTGAAGTGGCATTCCGCATTCTTCAGGAAACAAATGGGTAGTACTTCCTTGGTCCATTCACTGAAAAAGTCCCATAAGCGAGATGCATTGCAGAATAGTCCTAGGAGTGAGGGCAAGACCCTGCTAAAGCAGTCAGATCTGTGTGCTAGAAGGGAGGGGCTGGGGGTTGCAGAGAACTTTCTGAGCTTTGAAAAGACTTTTGCAGAAGCACGTCTCATATCATCAGCACAACAGAAAAATGGTGTGGTGAAACCAGACCATGGGAAAAGAAGAGACAATCGTTTTCATTGTGATCTCATTAAAGGAGACTTAAAGGACAAATCTTTTAAACAGAGTCACAAGCCTCTCAGGTCCACAGACACATCCCAGAGGCATCTGGACAACACAAGAGCTGCCACCTCCCCTGGAATAGGGCAGTCAGCACCTGGCATGAGGAAGGAGATTGTGCCCAAGTGCAATGGCTCCCTAGTCAAAGTGCCTATAACACCTGCCAGCCCAGTGAAAAGCTGGGGAGGATTCCGGATTCCAAAGAAGGGGGAACGGCAGCAGCAAGAAGCCCGTGAGGGGGCCTGCCACCAGCACTCAGACTGCCCCCACCTGGGTTTAGGCCGAGTTCCAGGCAAGGAAAGGGCAAAGAACAGGTTAAGATCTGACAGTGAGAACGATGGGTATGCTCCTGATGTGGAAATGAGTGACTCAGAGAGTGAGGCATCAGAGAAGAAATGTATTCATGCCAGCAGCACCATCAGCAGGAGGACAGACATCATCAGGAGAAGCATCTTGGCCTCTTGATCAAACAGACTGTGTGGAAGCATGTGGCTTGTTGCTGGCCATACTGAGAGGTCTGACATGGGGGCAAGCAAAATCCCATTATTTCTGAGCTACACAAACGTATTTCCTTGCAATTCAGATTGAATTTTTCCAGAGTCATTTATAAATCATTGTTGTGAGAAGTTTGTGTTATTTGCAACTTGTTGAGCAAACAGAAGAGTAGATTGTAACTACAAGACACTAAGATTAGAACCTGAACACTAGAAATGAAGTAACTTTAGAGGGCCAGGCTTGAGAGGCACCGTGTATTACTGCCCTCTACGTTTTTTTCCAAAGCACAAACTCTTGGATACTCGATGAGTACAGAATCAGATAGAATTCTGTGTTATGAATAAATCCTATTTATAGAAGCCTTCACTTACTATTTATAGCCCACAAAGCTTATTTTCTAGGAATGGTAAATGCTGACAGCATTTTGGCTCCCAGGCTGTTGGTATGAGTAGCTGGAACTCAGAAGATTCAGCAACACTGGGATCTTGCACACGTGCTATCCAGGGGAAGAGTTTACACGGCAGGCACTGATGGAAGGCTGGAGAGACAGAGCAGAGCTACTGAAGTCAGTCTTAGGGCCTGTGTAGCAGGTCCTGAGGCCTCGAGTGGGCTGTGGACATAGGGTGGGTGGAGAGGATGTTGAATAAGTTCTGTGAGAAAGGGCAGCGGAGGTCCAAGTGTTACTAGTCCTCTTGACCTTCCTCTTTTGTAGCTGCTGGTCTTTGGACCCAATTGGGATTTCCCTGGCTACTGCCAGTACTTGACCATCTGGCTTCCAATAATACAATGACTATTCAAGTTAAAGTGATGAATGTCAGACTCTGGTGACTCTGACTTCCCAGAGTTGACCATTATTACATATTTGGGGAATCCAGGCTTCCACCATGAGCGGATTCCTTAAGCAAAAAGGAAAAAAACAAAAAACAGAGGTAAAACAGGTTATATTTTAGAACAGTAGAAAGGCGATATGTTGTGTCAAGCTCTTATATTGTCCAAGGCTATACAGGAAAGTCAGTGTACCCTTGAATAGGTTTTCTGGAGTTGGAGTTCTAAACTCTTATTTGTAACTTGGACTTTCGAATTGCAGATGGCAATAACTAGTAAATTATCAGCAATAATAAATTTAGCATTAAATTTGAGTACAATGTTCTGTTTTTGCACTCATGTAGTGCGTATGTATTCAGACAAGTGGATAGTGTTAAAGTCCTGTTTTTTTCTTTGGCATTCAGTGTAGTTGTGAATCAAATTTAAGAGAAGGAAATAGCAATTTAAATCTAAATAAGATTTAGATTTAAGGGCATTTGGAATAAGCCCAGTTTCCCCTAAATTACCCTTAGTTTGTTAATATCAATGTTCAGATTCCTGATTCATTTATGCATCTGTTTCCACGTGGCAGGGACATTCTGATATTTAAGGAGCAATGCTTTGAGTTTGTAGAAGCTTTCAAGTCTTCCAGATGATTATCAACAACAGAAAAGGCTTATTGAATTCCATCTTGCTATGCAAGTTTTATCAGATGATCAAATGACAGATCTGATGCATCCATTGTATGTACGACATTTTCAAACCAAGTCTTAACTTCTCTAGTACATTGTAGTAGCTAATTCAGGGGTGGGGAAAGGATGACCCAGGTTTTAGATTGACTATTTTTGAGCTGTGGAGCTCCTTTTGAGACTGCTGTCCAGATCAGCTTGTTGCTACTGGTATTTGAAGGTTCTTAGGAGTCCAAGTTATACTTTCGCTTGTAGCTTAATTTGAAAATTAGATGTTTTGCATATGAGCAAAAACCTTTTGCTGGATCCAGGAAAAGGTTGGACTCTATCTAATTATCTTTTGAGTACAGCAACAGCACTGGGTGAGAAGAGAATTTATAGAGGAATAATTTGTAAAGCCATAGAAAGAAAACCTAAATTAATCTAGTGAGTGTATTGCCTCTCACCACTTTAAGAGGCACCAGATCCATTTGCACTATTAGGAATGCTAGTTTTGTGCAAAAATAATGCCTTACCTGTTTTCCCCCACATTTAGGTTGAAAAGCTTTCAAATGTTCCAAGGTATGCTGAACCAAAAAACAAAACAAAATAAAAAAAAAATTTCCCCCACAAAAACAAAACAAAAAAGAAAAGCCCACTTTTTTATTACTGCTTTGAAATGCAAATGGTATAGAGCACGGTTTCTGACAGTGTAACGATAGCTTTGTAAGTTAGTTTCATGTCATGCTGGGAACTCTGTATGAGGCGGCCATAGCAGCCACAGCCCACCTACCCACTTGCATTCTATTAGTATGGAGCTTTTTTGTTTGTTTTTTCTTTTGAATCTTCCTTGTGCATCCTGACCAAGAAATATCTTTCATTATGATCAATGTATTATGTCAAAATGTAGGCTAGTTAAATTTTTGTAAAGTTGCCTGGAATGTCATTTGTTAGGTTATAAACACAAAACTTAAATGAAGGGTTTTATGTGTTGTGTACAAATCTTAATTATTTTAAGATGGAAAGACTTGTCATTACATTTGTAACCTTGTACAGAGGAGTTTTCACTATGTGCCTAGCTTGGTGTCCATTCAGCTAAAATTGAAAAAAAAAAGGTGCATGAAGAGTTAAAATCAGAAGTTAAACAAAGTATATGTAGAGATGACTATTTTATATTACATGGCCCAATCCTGTATTTATTTCTACCCCCTTTTTGAAAGTATTTATAAAACTAGTTGAAGACAGCTGTATTTTTTTGTTGAACTATTTAGTAGAATTTGTGCCTTTTTGTCTGTATGTGAATAAATGCTGTACATTTTGCAATACATTTTTAAAGTGGTCTGTTAATCTGCTTTTGGTTAAGGGTCCTTACCAAAAGGTTTGTTGTCTCTCTGTTAACATAGAGGATGAGAGCTGTAGGGGACATACCTACCTGCAGGACACGGAATCACTGGGCTGGTTTCTAGACACTGTCACTCACAGTTGCCCATTTCCCTCTACCCCTCCAAGGACACCTTGAACTCTTTCCAGGATATAATTCAGATCTGAACACAACTGTTATAGCAACACAGACTAGGTTTAAAGGCTGAGTTGTGGTTTTTTTCTTCACATAACCATACCAAGTCTTTAAGCCTCATGAGCCTCACTTTTCTTAGAGGCTTATGCCTCCTACCTCAACTTCTCAGTTCAGGCATATGCCAGGCAAGGTAACTTGGGAGGCTGAGGAAGAAGAATCACTAGGTATTATCTCAAATCTTCAAAACAACAACCCTAAAAGACATAATTGGGTGTGCCTCCACTACAGAACACTTGTCCAGCATGTGCAAGACCCTGCTTTTTCCTCTCTACTGATGCAAAGACCAACATTTTGGTGTTTTACTGGAGTTGTATTATTTAGAGCATTTTACAGAAGATCTGCCCAGCTGCAGTGGTGGCGCCTGCCTTTAATTCCAGCACTTGGGAGACAGACATGTGGATCTCCGTGAGTTCAAAGCCAGTCTGGTCTACTAGAGCTAGTTCCAGGACAGGCTCCAAAGCTACAGAGAAACCTTGTCTTGGAAAACCGAAAAAGAAAAAGCTTCTGCAAAGCATGTGCTAGGCATTGAACTATGGTAAGCCATAGTTTTTCATTGTTATACAGGAATCTGTTATGACTTGGTAAATCTGCCCAGGCGGATGTTATTCCTGAAGGTTATAATTATAAAGTATGAAGCGCTTACCATTTTTTCAGAGTGGTTTCATTAAATTCCTTTGAGCACAGAACACTGGAACAGTAGGTCAAAGAAGAGGAACTGATCTACATTCTACAAAAAAGATGTCTAAGACCATAGTATTGGGAATTGGCAAAACTGTGCCTCCTTCTAACTTTTAGTTTTGAATATCTGCTGTGGGAACAGTCTTACACAATCAGTCCAGTCAAATGTACCCTTGGGTTGGGAACAGTAAGCCTGATGTAGCATACATATCCCCATGTAGATTATGATTAGAAGCTGTCATTACTTCTCTACTTGAATTTATAATTTTAAAGAGTGTCTTCTAACATGAATTGTCAATAGTTGGCTAGACTTTTGTTTATTTCTCCTTGTCCTCCTTAGTGACTATTTACTTCCATGTTGCTCACTCTTACAAGACTCCAGAGAGAAATAACTGTGATTCTTCCTATAAGGTCTTCAAGTTGAATAGTCACAATAGCTCCCTAGGGAAATTAACTCCCCAGGAGCCAAAGGAAGGGCCCAGTGTTGGCAATTCTGTAATCTGTGATGGGAAATGTGGCACCTGGGATTTGAGTTCATGTTTTCACCCAAATCAAGGAGAAAATGGTTCTGCCTTTGAAACATTAGCCATCTGCATCAAACTGCCATTAACTGCAACACTGAAACCTTTCCTCCAGTTTCTCTTTAATGGTTAGAACTGCTTTAGACATTCAGTCTAGTCTATGGCACAGTTTAGAGAGTTCTGTCTCTGAAAAAGAGTAAAAGCTAGTCTGTTTTGTCCTGTCCATTCCCTGGTTTCTGCCGCTCTCCATGCAACCGAATTCTACTGAGTGTACTGCTTTCTCAAGGGGGAGTAATTCTCAGATAATACAGATACTTGAGGTCTGGGTATTCAGTTTTTCTCTTGTTTTAGGCAGGCAGCACCCTGGGAATCCTTTGTGAATGCTTTCTTCAATGGCCCATTGTTCTTCAAGGTCTTCACCACCCCAACAATTTCCATTTCTTGTGGTTCCATCACCTCTTCAGGGTTCTTCATTTTTTGCTAGATTGCTGCAGCAGCCTAGTCTTGTTTCCTTGACTCATGCTGTGCTGAAATGAACTGCTTCCCCTAATTAGCTGTAACCTTGCCAATGCTATCTCCACAGTAACAACTTCCAAATGGCAGATTCTGTCATTCTGTACAGCTTTCAGAGGAGCCTCCAGACTTGGTAATTAGACTGGGCTTATCAAGTGGCAAGCACTGGACTGTATTATGTGTACCGATTTGTTGAGTCTTTGGGCAGGCACTGTTCTCATTTTGGCAATGAGGAAACTGAGGCTCACCATCTGTGGGGAGATCTGGAGACCATTTCCAGCTAGTCTGAGACAAAGTCTCAGGCTCTGCTGCTCTCAATATGAAAGCAGTTTACGTAAAACAATTCACATGCTCTTGAGGACATATAGGCTTATATATGTGAACTTTACTTCATCAAATCATATCTAGTAAAATCAACAGCTTTGGATTTGCACATTAAGAGACTATAAGCATGAAATGACAAGGCCAGTCTGTTAGGGACTATGATCTGCCTTTTGCAGGAAGAATGAAATTACTTTAGCTGTAACATACATACTTATGGTAAAACAAATGCACATATGAAGAGGGAAAAATAATACTGCTTTTAGGAATGCAAAGAATAATTCTCTAGTTGAACAATGTTTGGAAGATAAAAATCCTTTAAGGTCAGTTTCTGATATGAGGATACAAGTAATTCAAAAATCTCCAAGTCAACATTTTTTTGTGTGATATTGAACATAACAAACCTAGCCATTTCTATACCTGGGGGAGCAGTGCTGCTGGTTGTGAATGTCTGTAAACCCAGTAAGGAGCTGAAGCTGGAAGACTGAGTTTGAGGCAGTCTCAAACAAACAAGTAGTGCCAAGTCAAGAAGCACAGCAAAGAAGAATGAACAGCACTGCCATTCTAACACGGCAGTCTGTTCTGAGTCTCGCCGTGGCTCGGCTTGGCTAGGATGAGCTTCCATAATGCGTCTACCGATTGTGGGCTAGTTGGTTCTTTTACCTCCTTGTCTGACTGGTGGTTCTAACTGCAAAGTTACTTCCAATGTAAAGCAATTTTTTCATGAAGCACATCTTTTCCTCTGTTGTTTCCCACACAGCATCCTCAACGGCAGACTCCCTAGCTGTGGCTCTGCTCCAGCTTCAGCACTTGAATTGTTAACTTCTTTTTATTTAGAAAAGTAGGATTCCCCCCACCACTTGCCTGGTATTTAGGATATGGACACTTTGGTTTTCTAGGTTTGGAAATAGCAAGTACGTTACACTAGATATAAAGACACTCAGGGAAGTTTTCAAGGTGCTAATGAAGAGCTTTTGGATTAGGGTTTGAGCCTCTTGAAGATGGCAGGTGAATGACATGCACATACAGACTGTTGGAAGCTCCTGGAGAGCAGGAGCCCTGTGAGTAGATGACAACAGAAAAACTGATCATGCCAAGCTGTCTTTAACATGATGAACTCGAGCCCTCTGGAACTGTAAGTCAAAGTCATCTTTCTCTCTTGAGCTGCTCCTGGGCATGGTATTTTATTGCAGCAGCAGAAAGGGGAACTAATGAGAAGCCTAGACCAGGGAAGCAGAGCTTTTGCTCTGAAGAACCAGACTGGTGTTCTTGTGAGGAATGTGGTGTACTTTTGACTAGAGACTGTATTTTTGATGAAGAACATGGACCTGGACCTAAAAAGAATGGTTTGTCAATCAGTCTCAGAGAGCACCCAGATGCTGATGTGAGTTCTATCCCAGGCACCAAGAACATTTATAAAGGCTGCTGCTGAATCAATGCCAACAGACACTACAAACTGAAAGATGCTGCTGACTGTAAGGGATTCTAGTTCTAAATCCAATGACTCTGGCAAATATTTAACCTTTGCAATACTTCCCATTATTGGGATCCTTCATTGCCACCAAGTAGCAGTGTTGGATTATATGTGATAATAAATACAGATGCATACTACTCCATATATTATCAATAAACACACACCAGTAATATGTATCAGGAAATCTGTCGCGTGATGTGGGATGTCCTTCTGTATATGTGTTGCTTTTATTGGTTAATGAATAAAGCTGCTCTGACCTATAGCAGGGCAGAATATAGCCAGGCTGGAAGATTATATATAAACACACATATATACTTATATCTCTATCTATCTATCTATCTATCTATCTATCTATCTATCTATCTATCTATCTATCTATCTATCGAGAGTAGGTGGAGTCAAGGAGATGCCGCCATGTAGCTGCCAAAGGAGAAAGATCCCAGAACAGAACCTTACCCGGTAAAATCACAGTCTTGTGGCAATACACAGATTAATAGAAATGGGTTGATTTAAGATATAGGAGTTAGTTAATAAGAAGCCTGAGCTAATAGGCCAAACAGTATTGTAATTAATATAATTTCTGTGTGATTACTTGGTCTTAGTAGCAGGGAAACGAAAGAGCAGTCTCCTTCTACAGTCACAGATCTGGAACAATTCTCCAATGAATTATTTTAGATATAAGTAAAACTGTGATTGTTACTTCTCTAGTATTTTTTTGTCCTCTATATTAGTTTACATAAGAGGAGATGCTAGTCTCTATTTTCACAGATAACAGTTTTCCTTACACATTATACAACATTCTTCTGGCACTTTTTCCTTTCAAGAAAGTACTTGGTTACCATCAACTAAAAATATTGAGTGAAAATTTCCATAATGCCTTATCAAAGAAATTATATGGTTTCAATAAACACTAAAGGAAGGAATCATGATTACTAGGATGCTACAGGGAGTTACTAAGAAGACTATCAATTTTCTTGTTGATCAGGATTATTAGATTGGATATGAGAAACATGATTAGTGTGGTATAAATGAACATTTGCAAGGCAAAAGGCTGGGTCTTTCTTGGTGTTCTTAGGATAAGGTACAAGCAGCAACAAAGACCAGATTGGAAACCTATCAAGCAACCATACTGAAGGGTTCTCATTTGTTACCGAGTAAGGTAACAATGACTGGATAATAGGGAGTACCTGTAGGAATGTGGAGGATGTGGGGGATTTTTGCTTTTAGCAGTACTGGAGATTGAAACTAGGCATGCATACAGGTAAGTGCTCCTCTATTGAGCAATACACACAGTCCACTGCAAAGTTTCATGGTAAATTCTTAAGCTAAAAAGTGATAAGTACTGTAAAAAATTACTTTCAAGATGTCTTTCTTTTCCAATGTATGTACATAGTTATTTTTCCTCTTTATACAGTATTAATAGTACCACAACTGCTATACAAATGATAGTATTACTATTTGCCACAAATGATTATGTCATAATGATTGGTCAGAGAAAGCAGTCAGTACCTTTTGCCTGTAAAACCACATGCATATTCACATGGTTAGGGAACTAAACACATTTTTATTTATGTTTAGTTTTATGTGTGGGTATTTTGCCTGCATGTACATCTATGCACTACATGTATGCAATGCTCATGGAAACCAGAAGAGGGTATCAGATCCTCTGAAACTCCAGTTACAGATGCTTGGTAGCAGCCACATCAGTACTAGGAACCAAACTTGGGTCCTCTGCAAGAGCAGCCAGTGCTGCCCTTAATTGTGTAACCATTTCATTAACCCCCAAATTTATTTTTGACAACAAAGTTTACTACAGATTTATTATTTTACTTCTGCAAATACCATTTTCTTTGTTATTAATTTATTCTTTTGTTTTGATACAGGCTTACTCTATAGCTTAGTCTGACTCAGTCAGAATTCATGATGTAACCAGGCTGGTTTTACATTGAAAGTCATCCTTCTGCCTCAATATGTTGAGTTCTGAAATTACAGATGTGAGCCACAGTGCCCAGTTAAAGTTTTGCTTGTTTGCTTTTAATTCATTTTTTTTTTATTTTTTGAGGATTTTTTCTACATGAATACTGCATCTATATTATTTAACTCTGTTATTTTTAAAAGGATTTATTTTATTTTTAATTATGTGTGTGTCCTTGTATTGTTGTATGCACATGAAGGTAGTGGCCATAGAAGCTAGAAAAAGGTGTTCGATTTCCTGGAACTGTAGTTAAGGTGGGTACTGGGAACTAAACTTGGTCCTCAGAAGAGCAGTAAGTGCTTATACATTGCTGAGTCATCTCTTCAGCCCTTAAGTTTGCTATGTTCGAAAAATTGCTCAAGGGGGCTGGAGAGATGGCTCAGAGGTTAAGAGCACTGATTGTTCTTTCAGAGGTCCTGAGTTCAATTCCCAGCAACCACATGGTGGCTCACAACCATCTATAATGAAATCTGTTGCCCTCTTCTGGCCTGCAGGCACACATGCAGACAGAAAAAAAAAAAACTAAACGAAAAATTGCTCAAATGTGCTATGGCCAAAGAACAAATTTATATAATAATTTAAATAATTTTCATGATTTGTTTGAGAGTTGCTCTAACAAGACAGTTCATCTAGGAAATCTTATCTGTTGAATAACTGAATGGTTGAATTACTGCTAATTTTCTCCTGTGCGTGGGGTAGTTGGAGTTCTCACACCAGAGAATTAAGAGACTACTGACTGCCCCAATGTGCATATTTGTACACAAAGGGAAGAAATAGTAATCACATCTCCTTTCTTTCTCAGGCAGACATAATAAAAAATGCATGAATAAATAAAATGAACTAGTGTGTTGTCTTCAATTTTAGATTTAGGTAATTTCATTTTCTCTGTCTCCTAAAACACAGTTCACAGAAATGGTACTGTCTTTGTAAATGAAGTGAAGACTGACCAGTACATAAGATGTTAAGATTCCACATACGAATTTCTAACAATTGAGGTCAGAGTGACAGACTCACTGTCCAGCTTATCCTCCTCTAGGAGAATACTCAATACTCAGGGAGAGCTACCTGGAGAGGCTATTGTTAGATGCAGAGAGGAGTCCTCAGCTCAGCTAACAAACAGCCCCTTCTGCATGATCTTGTTCTTAAAACTTAAGTTTATAGACAGTGACTCCACTCCTTGAAGGTACCAGGAACTCAGCAGGGTGCTAAGGACATAGGGGTGAATGAGAATAGATGCTATCTTGTCTCAAGGACCTTCCAAAAGTAAAAAAAGATCAGTTAATTACAATTACTGACAAGTGCAATGAGAGAAAAAAGGTTCACTATTTAAGCAAGAACATTGTAATAAGAGAGGGTTCACTTAGATTCACGTTAGAGAACTCTTATCTGAGGAAGTGATATATGAAATCTGAAGGTTTCATACAAATGCAAAAGTCTATGCAAGCCTGCTTTGTTGATGGGAGGATGGCTAAAGTAACAACACAATTAAAGAAGGCCAAGTTTATAGCACAAGAAAGAGGAAAGTGGCGTGGAACAGGCTGAAGCTGTTAGCCATATCATGGAAGCATCTAAGGCAAACCGTACATTCTCAGGACTTCAGGACTTTAATTCTCAGCTCTTTGACAAATGTTCCTATGAGTATGTCATTTTGTTAGCACCAAACTTTAAGGGTAAATGCATATACAGGGATATTTGCACATTGACTTCAACTCATTTGGAAAACATTAAAGCCTTCTAACTGGTTATTCAGATGTAAACCCAGCTGCTATCCCAGCGTGTAGGAAATTCAAACCAGAAAGAGAACGTATAGTGATCTATGCAATGTTGGAGGACTACAACAACTCTAGCTATGCAACCTTAGAATTTAAGATTTCCATCTGATTAGTAAACTTTGAAGAAAAAGAAAAGAAAAAAACCCTCCTAAATGCTTAAATATTGTCAAGATCTATAAATACATAAGCTATGTAGTTAAAAATGAGTCATTACAATTATGTATTCAAATACATGACAACATCATTTTACAAAATACATAATTTATTACATTTATGAGTTCATAGTAAAACAGGGAATCTTAAGAACTATCAAAATGACTTAGGAATAACAATGAGATATTAAATCTCCAAATCTTAGAACCTGAAATATCAAAATCTAGGGCTTTCATTAAACCTCTTTTGAAAATATTATGTTCTCCCAAAAAAAAAAAGGGAATTAAAGATAGACACATTGATAAAGGCAGTGTGTTCTTCTCAGCTGGCTTTATTCTCCACTGAATCTCAAATATAGGATTATATATTTTTTACTTACAGGAAGCTGTCACTGTTCTGTTTTCCAGTAACCCTCAAAACAGAATGGAAAATGCTTATGCAAAATGACACAAGCTTTCACCATTCTCCGCAGGCTTCTCTATGTCAATACACTTTGGTACAACAGCTTTTCCAACTCTACAGTTCTGTCAGTGAACTATGAATATGTTTAAATATTTTCCAGATTCATCATGGAGGCTGCTTTTCTTCTCTGCACTGTAATCACACTGAGCTGCAAACAAAATAAACAATCAGTAAGGAGTCTCTGTGGAGAGTATAAGAAGAAAACAAAGCACACTGTGCTATATCATAGCCAACAGTTACTAGGTAGTCCAAGTGGAAGGCCTTGGAAGAGCTCGTTTTATGTGATTATTCTATTTTACTCTTGAAGTGTCTGAATCACATTAGAGAAATGCATGCCAAATATGACAGTTCATAGCTCAGAGTGACACTCTGAATTCCTATATTTCACAGATGGTGAAAAGGCATTCGTATAAAAGTTAATCAGTATAAAAGTTGTCTCAAACACAAATTTGGCTGAGGCAAATACAAAGCAGAGCTGGTAATCGGATCATTACAGAGTTTAAGATAAGTCTAAGGGGAAAGTGACCTCTGAGTAGTGACTGGGGTTGGTTATGTGTATATATGATAAAAACTAACAATACATAGTATAAAGCAGGTCTCCTTCTCCAAACTATACTTCAATCTAGTTCTAGTTCTTCAAACTTTTCCCTATCTGAATACAGTTTTATTTGGTCATTTACTGTTGAGTATTTGTATGATTTTAATCTTTTAAAATTAGAGGGAGAGTCAGGTGTGGTGGCACATGCTTTTAATTCCAACATTTGGGACTGAGAGGTAGGCTAGCGGAGCTCTGTGAGTTCGAGGTCAGTCTGGCCAACATATTGAATTCCAGGGCAGCCAGGGCTACAGAGAGAGAGAGAGAGAGAGAGAGAGAGAGAGAGAGAGACCCTGTCTCAAAACTAAAAAAAACCACCACCACAACAAAACATGGCAACCTGCCATGCCATCAGTAGCTAAGAATATACTACGATGGTAACAGTACATTTATACCTAATGTTGGTATGTTTGACTTAATTTACTTTTGTCATTGTTCTTTCTTTCTATCTATCTATCTATCTATCTATCTATCTATCTATCTATCTATCTATCTATCTATCTATCTATCTACCTATCTATCTATCTATCCATACATACATTTCAATTGCCTGAATGCTCACTGAACTGGTCTCTATTCATTCCTACAAGGAGAAGTTATTCCTCCTAATTTAGAAGAAATGACTCAATTTGTTTATATGATGTGTGTAAATTATGAGAAATTACTCTTACTTACTCTAGAATTCCACTGATATATTTTCCAAATTACTTCCCAATGGCTAAGTTTTTATATTTTATTTTTGATTTATTTGGTTATATATAAATGTACATTAAACAAAGGTGACTTGTACCTGAAATATTTCATTTCTACTTAAAACCTAAAATAAAAATAAAGTACAATTTGAAACATCAGAAAAATACTTTCAAATATAGACACAAGTACCTGACTTTGGACAGAATGTTATGCCCAGTACACTGTCATTAGCAGAAACTTTTGTATAGACAGTGCTGTTTTATATCTGCTCTTTTCAACCTTTCCACTAGCCAGTTACCAAACACTTAACATCTGGCTAGTATGACCTCAATTTTTATTTCATTCAATTCCAGTTAAAGTTCTCTCTGGCTACCAGCTACTTTATCAGAGATGGTAGTTCTAGATATAGGTACAGACAGAGGTACTGATGTCTATTTTATATATAAACTTTTTCAACTGCAAGTACTAAGGAAACTAAGTTTGTATATATTAATTGAGTAAAGATCAAACTATCAGTTCTTTGGGAATGTCTGAGGAACTCTGCTTATTTATTTCATAGGTGAAAAATAAATCCAGGCTGTTTCTCAGCTCTGGATAATGAGGATGTTCCCTACCTGCTGGGATGCTGAAGCAGCTCTTTCTTCGGCCTGACTTAGACGTCTCTGTAGTCTGTTGGCTTTTTCTTCATGCTCCAGAATTAACTTTTCATTCTTTTAAGGGGAAATATAAAACAAATTCAAATCCAAATGTGATCTGGACATGTTTTATGGAATAATCAGTGAAAAATTTGGACATCATTTAACCACTTGTAAAATCAAGATACCATCATCTCCACATTTACATTTTCCAAGTCATGAGCACCATATCACACAGTTGATTTTACTTCTTCCTGAGTCCGCAGTTCTCAGCCTGTGCTTGGAGGGTTGGACAACAGGGCCGCTCATCAGATACCTTGCATACCATTTTTTACATGATATTACATGTATGATTCATAATAATAGCAAAATTACAGCTATGAATTAGTGATGAACTAATTTTATGGTTGGGGTCACCACAAGCTGAGGAACTGAAGCTTTTGGAAGGTAGAAAATCACTGTCCCAAGTTATTTCCTCCTCCTCCTCTATCATTCAAGTCTCAATTTGGCAAATCTAAAAGCAAACTGAATCACAAGGAAACAAGACTTTTTGAGTTTTTGGTCTGTTAACCTTGTTGTGCTTGATCATTGCTTCAGAACCACAAAAGCCAAACACTGGGCCTTATAACCACAGCCTCAGCAAAGGGTTGGCGTGACTCTTATGTGCTCCCCAAGGCATCTGCATCCCGCTATTAGGGCCAACAGGGTTATTAGACATTGTTATGTATTGAATTCTATTTTCCCAAAGATGCTACAGTTCTAATCTCTTGTAGTTGTGAATACGACCTTACTTGCAAATAACCTGTGTAGATGATTAAGTTAAGGGGACTATAATGGATCATACTGCATGGCTGATGTCTTCATAAAAATGGCAGATTTGGATACAAAGATAGATACATACATGGAAGACACTGTGAAGATAGAAAAAGCACCACCCACAAGTCAAGGAATGCTTGGAGCATCAAGAGTGGGAGAAAGGTGATTAAGAGTCTCCCAAGAAGCTAACACTACTGTCTTGCCTCTGGAACCTGAGGACACAGTTTTATGTTATTTACATAGCCTAGTTTGTATTATCATGATATAACAAGAACTATAATATGAATACCAAGCCATCATTACATACTGTCATTTCAACAAGTTAAAAACAACTCACCAACTGAAAATGTGCTCTTTTCCTACCTGCTTGGCACAATGCATCTCAAAAAGACAATTTTGTACAAATAAAATGATTACATAGGTTTTCTGGCATTTAACTCAATCCAGAAAATAAAAGGCCAAACAGGAATGGCTAAAAACCCCTTTATCTATGATGAACTAGATAGCTTTTTATGTCCTAGCAAGAAGGGGTTAGAGTGAATGCCATGCCTAGTAACATATAACAATTAAATAAAGAGCATAGGATTAAAATGAACTTGTTATAATTAATAGTGTCCAAAGCAAAATGAAATCTATGAAGAAATCTATATCAGCTGTACTAATCAACCAAGTTGTTTAAGTATTAAATTTAAGTTTTAAATTTTAAGAGGTACCCCACACACTAGAGAAAACTAAGGGAAAGATTCCACTATCTAGAATAATAATTTTGATATCTATAATCAGACCCTATATATCTTTTTATATGGTTGCCATAATGGTTAAAACAAAGTGCAGACTGGATAAATCTGATCTTTTGGGTTTTTTTTTTTTGGTCAAATATTATTAACTGTACTGTACTGACATTGTGTTTTTTACTTACAATAAATTTTTCCAGGTGGAATCTATACCAAGGAACATTTCAGTATCAAATCTTTAACTATTTTCTAAGTGTCTCATATCAACAATGCCATGATGTTCAAGAGTCACCACTCTTGCAGATGACAATGGAAGATAGGCCATAGACCAATGAAATTCTACCACATACATCTAAAGCTAGAACATAAATGAAGAATTAAACTTTAGGAAATTGTAAGCCTAGAATTTATTTGCTTTTTTGAAGCCATAAGAAAAGAAATGAGGAACTCTTTCTTTGTATATGATTCTAAGGTATATCTCTCTTAATATTATTTTTGTATATTCTATTTGACATAAGTATTTTTGATATGCCTTTTGTGATAGAGTAAAACAAATGAAGAGATACATAAAACAATCTTAGAGATTTTCATGAAAAAGGAGGATTCTAAAGTATATAGTCTCTAATACACTGCATAAATTACAGTATTAACAACAAATAAGAATTCTACTTTTACTGTGTACAAAAGACGAATCACTAGTGATTTGTTTTTATTCACAGTAGAGTAAGTGTGGACTTTTAGGGGTAATTGTTTGTGGTTATTTGTATGTAGTTATTTCTGAGTAGAGAATATTTGGATTTGGTGTATTTAAAATGCTATAGTGTGTGTATCAAGCTGCAGTAGAAAGGACTTCCCTGGGGGGAGGAGAGTCATTTTCTTACCTCGGTTACCTTTTCATTTGCCATTTCCAGCTGAGAAAGCAGCTCTTGGGTATGAAGTTTCTGTCGACTCAGCTCACTCCTATTAACCAAGAAGGGGTAGAGAGAATTGAGAACTGATCAAACAAACATAAAAGGGAGAGTTTGAAAGTATATGTATGGTGTAGGCGGGTCCTTTCTGTATTTCTGTGCTCTCATTGGTTGAATAAAGGACTGCCTGGCCTGTAGAATAGGACACAGCCCTTAGGTGGGTGGAGTAGACAGAATGGAAGGTGGTGAGAGAGAAGGAAGTATGAGAGATGCCATGATTCTCCAGCCCAAGATGGATGTAGGTTAGACTCATGCCGGTAAGGCACAACACATGGTGATACACTGATTACTAAATATGGGTAATATGTATAAGAGATTAAAACTAATGAGCCAGGCAGTATTTAAATATATACAGTTTGTTTGTAATCATTTCGGGTATAAGCTAGCTGTGCCACGGCCAAGAGCCAGACGCTGGGACCAAACGGCCGCGCTCCTCTCAGGTGCTGGGAACACAGAAAGCCCACATCCTCCTATTACAATATATGCAAATATAAAATACACACTTAAAATTTAAGTTGAAAACAAAAATAAAACAATGTAAACAAAATCTTTACTAGCGAGACATTTATATTTTGAACAAAAGCTTTTTTTTTTTTTAAATAGTAATGTACTCTTTTTTTTTTGAATAAAATGTGGTGGGTTGAATGAGAAGGACTGTCACAGACTCACATTTGACTAACTGGTTCCCAGTTGGTGGATCCATTTGGAAAGGATTAGGAAGCATGCCCTTGTTGAAGGAGGTGTGTCATTGGCAGTGGGCTTTGAGGTTTAAAAACTCACACTATTTCCAGTGTGCTCCCTCATAACTTTCTACTTGCAGATCAAGATGTAAGTTCTCAGCTATTCCTGTGCCACACTTTTACTCTGTCATTATGAACTCTAACTTTCTGAACCCATAGCCCAAATTAAATGCTTTCTTTTATATATTGCCTTGGTCACGGTGTTTTGTCACAGCAATAGAAAAGTAACTAATGCATAAATATACATATATTCTGGGGTAGTTACACTGTGAATATACTTAACCCTATTGAACCCAGTAAAAGTGGTTCAGAAGGTAAATATAAATGATGTGTTATTTTGTTACAATTAAAAATTATATCACAGAAATGTTTAGTATTACATATTTTTAATTTCAGCACTCATTAGGCAGAGGCAAGTAAATCTTAGTGAGTTTGAGGCCATTCTGGTCTATATAGTGAATTCCAGGCTAGCTGGGAATATACTGTGATACCATGTCTTGAAAAAAACAAAAAGCAAAAACATATATCCTGGAAAGATAGCTCAGCAGTAAGAGTACTTGCTGTTCTTGCCTAAGACCTGGGTTCAGTTCCCAGCATCCACTTAAGGCAGCTCACACCTTCCTGTAACTCCACTTCCAGGGGTTACAATGTTCTCTTTTTGTTTCTATGGGCACTGCATACCCAAGGTGCAGACACAGAGGAGAGGCAGGCACTAATACACATGCTTAAAAACTTTAAAATTGTATCATGCTGGGTGTGGTGATAGTTCTAATGCCAAACATTAGAGGGTAAGGCACAGAATCACGAATTTGAGGCCAGCTTGGGGCTACAAAAGGAAACCTTGGCTTAAAAAATACAATAAAAGAAATAAGCAATCAGTTTACAATTTAAAAAATCACAATTTATCATATGATAAGTTTATGTATATATGTACATATTTTGTTGTTTTTACCACAAAAGACAAATAAAATGATTTAAGGATATAAAAGTTTCATCGATTTTGAGATGTTACTAGGTACTGAAATAAATGTATGTCTTGTTAAACATAGCAGCTGTCATAAATAAATAAGCCACTGTGCTTCTACAGGATTTATACTTAAGATTTACTCACAGAGACAAGCATGATTATAACAGTACTACTCAGAAGGTTGAGGCAAAAGGACCACCTTGAGTTCAAGATCAGCCTGGAGTACAGAGTGACATTCTGTCTCAAAAAGCAAAGCAAACCAACCAACCAAGGTTCATGCATACTGCCTCATGGAAGAGTTCAAATCTTGCAAATTATTAAATATTCAAATGCCTTTTTGATGTATTAGATTGTATTTGTTTCTGTGCATCTATCACTATTTATCATGCTTCATATCTGATGCACAGAATTGAGGTTGCCTTCTCCTCTTTCTCCTCTGAGGCAGGCGGCTCTCACTGTACATCTTGGCTGGCCTGGAACTCAATTATATAGACCAGGCTGGCCTCAAACTCAGAGATCTGCTTACTCTGCCTCCTAAGTGCTGGGATTAAAGATGTGTGTCACCCTGTCTGACATAATCTTTTGAAATACACAAGCATTATATTGCCCTGGGCCAAGATAATTCATCAGTCTCAGCTGAGAATAGATATAATGTAGTCATACAAGAATACAGGGTCTCTGTGATTTCCACGGCCAGCAGAGTAATAATACATGGGAGGTAAAGGCAGTTTGGTTTAACATGTGGCTGGTATTAGTTCAAACTTTGGGAGTTTGACTCTGAGTGGTTTAAGCATACACATATGCACATGCATGCACACACACACAATACATGTATGTATACACACACATAGACACACAGACAGACACACATACAAATGGTTTTTGAGAAAAGGTTTCTCTGTGCGGCACTGGCTGTCATGAAACTCACTCTATAGTCCAGACTGGCCCTGAACTCAGAGACCTGCTTGCTTCTGCCTCTCAAGTGCAAGGATGAAAAGCAAGTGCCATCGCCACCTGGCTATTTTAACCCTATCTTAAGCACAGTACAATTTGGTAAAAACTTTTCTGGTAATAACTCAATACCATGTGCATAATAAAGCACACATTCATCTCTTGAACAAAACAAGTTAAATAAAAACTGGACATTACTACATTAAAACTTTGTACAGTACATGTGACACCTTCCATAAAGATAGGTTCTATAGACCGACTGAGAAAAACAAGCTCATGATGAGGGTCTAGGGGAAGGACTGGTGTGATCTCACACAGACACCACAAAGGTCACCAGAAGAGAATGCACATATTCTCTCAACAGGTATTACATTTCTTTTCCTGAAGGAATAACAGTGTGTGTAAATATTCCGGGTCTCCTAGTGCTTATCTCTGAGCACAAGGACCTCCATGCCTACACAAGAAGTGAGTCAGAACAAATTTCAAATCAATTTTGTAGTATTGAAATAGTTAATTAAGTACTGACTTTTGTCCTTTAACTTTATATTTCTATAATTAAACAACAAAATAATACTCCCCCAAATATCTCCAGCTTTTATATTTTTAATTGAGCCATGTAAACATCTTGAGAACTCAATAAATCCCTAGGGTATACTATATTTGAGGGAATAGCTGTTAAAATTAGTAAGCTATGTGTTATAAATATATATATATATGCCAGGATAGATTCATCTCATCAATAATCAGTTTCAATAATAGTTATTGACCACTTATCATAGGCTGATGTGGGACAAACAGTGGTAGTCATAGTACTGCCATCCCCAAACCTGCACTTTGGAAGACCAGGCTCATGCCCCTTCAATGATATATTAGTTCAGCTTCACACTGAAGTGTCTGAACTGTTATAACTCATTTCATCACAGCAAACTCAAATATTTATCATTTATTTTGGTGGTGACAACAAGCTAGAGAAAATTGTACCTAGAGAATCTCATGCACCCTAAAAATCACTGCTTCCAATAGAAGAAAATCAAAATGGCTACAGGAGCCAGTCTTCCAGGCCAAATTATGCATATCAGTACGGATGTAAAATAAGGAGTACAACCGAGGTTAATATGAGACAGTAACATTTATAGTCAATATTCATTTTATACAAAACCAGAAAACTACCCATTGTATAATTTGACAACTATACTATTCATTTACTTAAGGCAACAATTTGAATGATGGACAGTAATAATTTTCCACAAAACTGATGATCACAAAAATACAAGTAATTAGCCGGTGGTGGTGGCGCACGCCTTTAATCCCAGCACTCGGGAGGCAGAGGCAGGCGGATCTCTGTGAGTTTGAGGCCAGCCTGATCTACAAGAGCTAGTTCCAGGACAGGCTCCAAAGCCACAGAGAAACACTGTCTTGAAAAACAAAAACAAAAAAAAATACAAGTAATTAAGTAAAAGTATTAGTTTTTATACTAAATTATTTGTCTTTATAAGTATTTATCTCTGCACATCCGTCGTGCTCCACTGGACTGCAAGCAACACTGATGGCCATTTTCATATGCTTATAACTTAGCATTCAGCAAGAGATAATGATGATAGTGGTTATAATTCTAACAAACACACGGTGCTCCCCACCTGCCAGGCAGTTCAGGTACATTCAGAAATGAACTTATTTTAGTTGTCAAGACAACCTGGTGAGGTCTAATTTTATATGTAGGAAAACTGAAAATAAAGTTTAAACACTGAGTACAAATGAAATACTTTCCAAATAAAGCTATCTAATCTCTTCTCTGGAAACTCCAGAAAAAAACTTCTTATCTCTCAGGGGTGATGTAAGTATAGTCTGCAGAGGCACACAGAGAGACATTTCCGTTTCTGTATGACATTATGGTACTTAAAGAGTATTTACACCAAATAAAAGTCTGTCCTGCCTACAAGATAAGCTGGGGCAATAGGAGTTCAGAGCTCATGGGAGTGACCAACCAATGACTTGAGGCCCATGCTACAAGAAGGAGCTTATGTCTGACATTTTTCTGGATGGGCAGAAACTAGAAGGTGGATGGCCCTGAGATCTTGGGTAAAACCAAACATGACTAGTTAAAAAACAAAGGGGGAAAAGCTCAATGAAATGATTTCTAATGATATTCTGCTATATTCATAGATCAGTGCCTAGCCTAATCACCATCAGAGAGGCTTCTTCTGGCAGCTGATGGGAACAAACACAGAGACTTACAGCCAAGCATTAGGAGGACCTCAGGGACCCCCCTAGAAGAGAGGTGGGGGAAGGAGTTAGAAGACAGAGGGCCTCACAGAGACTGAGGGCAACCATAGACACTACATGGGTCTGCACTAGGTCCTCTGTATATATGCTCTCCTTGTTTAGTTTAGGGTTTTTGTAGGACCCTTAACTGGTGTGTGTGTGTGTCCTTCTGTCTATGAGTTGCTTTTATTGGTTAATGAATAAAGAAACTGCCTTGGACTATTGATAGGGCAGAACTTAGGTAGGCAGGGAAAGCTAGGCTGAATGCTGGGAGAAAGGAGGCGGAGTCAGAAAGAGGCCATGGATCCACTGCCAGAGATAGATGTACTGAAACTTTGCTGGTAGGCTATGAATTTGTGGTGTTACACAGATTAATGGAGATGGGTTAAATTAATATGTAAGAGTTAGTCAATAAGAAGTTAGAGCTAATGGGCCAAGCAGTGATTTAATTAATACAATTTCTATGTGATTATTTCAGTTCTGAGTGACTGGAACAAACCAACAAGCTCATTCCCTGCAATACTTAACAGTGAGAGTGAGGATATCTCTGGTTCTTTTGCCTATTCTTGAGAACTTTGTTGCTTCGTCCAACCTTGATATAAGGGGTTTTGCCAAGTCTAACTCCATCTAGTTAGGCTAGGCTCAGTTTATATCCCTGGGAGACCTGCTTTTTTCTGGAGGGAAATGGAAGAACAGTAGATAAGGGGGAAAGGGAGGAAAGGGAGATTTGGGAGTAGTAGAGGGAGGGGAGCCTGAGATTGGGATGTACTGTATGAGAAAAGAATAAAGAAAAAAAATCAGTGGAATGTGTACCCAGTTTCTCTATAATTTCTGTCACAGCATTCATTAAAAGTATACCCAGAAGAATGAGGAACCATAATTTATAGTATTAATCACTAGGAACTGCCTAGCCTATGAGTGTCTCAAACATTTTAGATCATATACATAATTAATATTTAAATGACAGAATTCTAGTCAGGTTTACAAAATATTTAGAAACATGTTACAAAATATTAATTTCTGTATACCACGTAACATTAATTAAAGTCAGTACGTTTTTTTCTATAAAGGAAACAGCTGAGCATAATGCTACAACTGACACTAAGGTCACCAAGTCAGCATTTTTTCAATAAATTACAAAAGCTGATTTCCACAGTTCACTCTCCTGTTTGCAGTCCACCCTTGTGCAGTCTCAGGTTTCATATCAGCTCTCGAACGCAAGGTGCAGTGTGTGAATGATGAGGGTTCTGGTATGGTCACAAACACTCTGACATTATTAGATGTAAGATGGATGAAAAAGGTTCACAGATATCCTAGGAATTTTAAAGATGGTTTGGTTCAGGTTTTTTCTTGGAATATATATGTTTGCTAAAAGTAGAGGCAAACTGACAAACTGAATATTTCAGCAAAATTGTTTTGCTTTTTTTTTGAGACAGGGTTTTTCTGTGTATTTATGGCTGTCCTAGAAATCTCTCTGTAGAACAGGCTAGCCTTGAACTCACAGAGATTTAACTGCTTCTGCCTCCTGAGTGCTAGCATTAAATGTGTGCACCACTGTGCCTGGCTCTCACTTTACGTTTTTATTAATAACGTCAATTTTTGGTATTTTCCCAAGAAATTAAAATATAACTAGAAAGACTTCGATATTTCATTTCATACTGACACCAGAGTGACAAGGTACTAAGGAAAGTTTGTTTTGTAGTGTCGGCGGCTTCAGCCTTCTGGTTGCTTTGTACATTTAGCATTACCACCAGAGAGACATTAATTCAGAGAGTCCAGGAAATAGAGGGAGTCCCTTGTTTTCTGGGAGGACTCTATTACCTCTTCTCAATATACTCAGGAGGGCTGTGCTGGTCGGTTTTATATCAACTTCACACAAGAGAGGGTTGTTTGGGAAGAGGAACTCTCAACTAAGAAATTGTCTCCATCAGATTGCCTACTACAGTAGGCAAGTCTGTAGTGCATTTTCTTGGTGGATGATTGTTGTGGGAGAGCCCAGTTCATTGTGGGCAGTGTTCTCCCACTCCAGTCTTGCAGTCCTGGATGGTATAGAAATGCAGATTAACTAAGCCACCAGGAGCAAGTTGGTAAGCAGTACTCCTCTATGGCCTCTGCAGCAGCTCCTGCCTCCAGGTTCCTGTTTGAGTTCCTGTCTTGACTTCCCTCAGTGACAGACTGTGTAGAACTGTAGGCTGAAATAAACCCTTTCCTCTCAAAGTGACTTTGGTTATCATGCTTTATTGCAGCACGAGAAGTCCTAAGAAACTGGTACCAGCTGGTAGGGAATTGCTGTAATGGGCCTGTCCATGTCATTTTCGGAGGGTTGTAGAAGGACTTTGGGCTGGAAAAGTCATTGGGTGCTCAGAGCTTAGTAGGTGGTTCTGTGTGAGTTTGAAAAATAGTGCTGAGAACAGTGAAGATGATGGAAGCTTGCCTTGTGAAGTTTCACAAGGAAGTCGGAGAGTTGCTTTATGACTATGCTATCATTTATAAAGAGGTGGTGGGAACCAGTCCCACAAGGGGCGGCAGTCCCATGAGGGCCAGTGGCAGGCCACCTGAGGCCTCAGCAGGTCCCCTGGTGGGTGGAAAGAGACAGATACGCCATGTGGAGAGAGTTTGGGTATAGAGTTTATTTAGTGGATTATGGAGGAAAAGGGAAGAGGAATGGGGGGGGAGGAGGCAGAAGTTGCCTTTCCAGAAGAAGGGCAGAGAGAGAGAGAGAGAGAGAGAGAGAGAGAGAGAGACAGAGAGAGACAGAGACAGACAGAGAGACAGAGAGAGAGAAGAGAGAGAGGAAACTCAAAATTGATTTTTAAAAATTTTTATTTTGTAGTACTGAGTATTGAACTCAAGGTTTCATGTGTGCCTATACAAGTTCACTTAACCACTAGATGATATCCATAGCCCTTATTGTATTTTAGAATTTGAGTTGGGGCTCATTAAGTTGCCCAGGCAGACCTTGGACCTGTCATCTTCCTAGCTAAGCCTCAATTGCAGAGGGCCATCCCTAAGTTCCCAGCACCTACACTGAACGTACAACCATCTTTACCTCCAGTTTCAGAAGATCTGACACCCTCTTGTGGCCTTCCACATGCATGCATATAAAACACATAAGTAAAAATAAAGGAAGTCTTAAAATCAACCTAAGGATATTCAAATCCTCCACTGACTTCCCCCTGTTGCACTTTGGATTTTAACTTGAAATATTCTTCAGTATTTTACTGAAAGTAAATACATTTTAACAACAGCTGGTCACCTTTGCCCTGGAGCTTACTGCATCCTGTTCTCATCCTTCTCTCCCACAGGCCCTTCTTCTTGTTCCCCCACATCTGCAGTACCTGCTGCCTTTGTTGGTATAGTTCATTTATTCTGTTCTTTCAGATTCCACTTTGAATGTCAGATTTTCAGATTGATTTCCCAAAGTCATTAGTTACTTGATTTCATATCAGAATTAATGAGAATCCAATGATTACATTTTCAAAGAAGACTCCTAATAGTGAAGTATGTTTGGGATACTACAACTAGGAAAATCATTATGTTCTAAAGCCTCACCCTTTAAACAAAAATTATTCCTAAGAAGCTTATTTTTAAAAGTTACTTAAATAAACTCAAGCTTATAAAGTAAGGAGCAAAATTTCTTGGTGGTACTTAACTTTTATTGTCTGTCTTAGAATAATCTTGGGGGAATTACGAAGTTCATTTAATAGATACTGAGATGGGACTATGTTATGTTCCTCACTCTGTGAAGTGCTAGTGAGACAAAAGACCCGATCAAGTTAATTTTTATAAATAAATGAAAACACTAGAAATCAACCAGGATTAAGCTATAGATAGTAAATATGCTAACATGTTCTTGTGCTAAGGAACATATGTGGATGGAAAATCAGGGGATTAGAGTTGTCTCACCAGAGGAAGCAGGCTTGTAAGCTAATATATGAACGTTAAATAGAAGCTGAATGGACAATGGCAGGGAAGAAAGTGTGCAATAGGCAATCAAATTCATGTGTATAGGCCAGGAGGAAAGAAAAGGCAATGCATTAGGAAACTGTAGGAGGTTCAGTATGAATGGGGTATAGTGTGGTTATTAGGAGCAGGGACAGAGGTAAGAGGAAGAAGCTGGAAATACAGACCACAAAGGATTTTATGTGTTTGGAAAATTGGGATTTATTTTACGTACACTGAGAAGGCGTTGATGCTCTTTAAAAAGAGAACTGACATAATTAAATTCCAGTTTCTGAAAATTTTGCTGATTGCAGGCTGAAAAAAAAAACCAACAAGCAAAAAGACTGCAGTCAAATCCAGTCGTTTTAGTAGTAATCCACATGTGTAATGTTGATAGTTTCAAGTACAGTTATTGGAGAGAAACGGTCAGGTTCCAGATACAGAAAGGTGGACACTCAGAATTCCACCTGAATAACTGGATGGATAGTAACATTTATGGAAACGGAACATATAGGATGAGATTAAAAACACAGGACAGGGTAAAATACTGATGAGATAAAAACACTGGCTAGGGGTGACACACCAAGTCTGATGTACCAATAGAAATGTTTGGTGGAGAGTTGGAAGGCAATATAGACAGATTTTAAGAAATGCCAGCATTTGGGGCTGGAGAGAGTTCAATTCCTAGCAGGCACAAGGTATCTTACAACCATCTATAAATCTAGTTCTATGGGATCCGTTGACCTCTTCTGCCTCTGAGGGCAACATGCACACACTTAGTGCACAGGTTTACATATAGGCAAAACACCCATATACATAAAACAATAATAATATAATTAAAAGGTCAGCATTAAATGTTTTTATAATAATTAGCCCCTTCTATTTGTTTCTATCTTATAAATTGATATCCCAACTCACACCCATAGAGAGTATTTCTTTTCTCCCCACCCCACCCCACCCCAAATAGGTTCTCACAATATAGCTCTGGCTGTCCTGGAACTCACTCTGTAGACCAAGCTGGCCTCAAACTCACAGACATCCGCTTATTTCTGCCTCCTGAGTGCTAGGATTAAAGACATGTGCCATTATGTTCTGCTGAAAGTATTTCTAATATTAAGTGAACTTCAATTTTAAGTTGCTGTGTGCTGTAACTGAGTGATGTGGTTGAGGAAGTACTGAAAACAAGCCAGGCAAAGTTTACCTCCAGTGTAAAAAGTCCTTCTGAAAAATGCCACAAATGCTGTAAATAATAATAATAATAAAGTTATAGTTCCCTAATGCCTTTAGGTAAGAGGTTTATATTTGAAACAGACTGCAGAGATGGCTCAATGGGTGAAATGCCTGCTAAGCATAAGGCCTGGGGTTTGGGTCCCTAGAAACTACATAAATGCTGGGTGGGTATGCTGACCTCAAAGGCAGAGACAGGGAATCCTAGGAGCAAGTTGGCTAGCTAAACTAGCTGCGTGTAATTCAGAGACCCTGTTTCAATGAAGGCAGAAAGTGATCAAGGAAGACTCTGTGGACATATAGACATACATATAGGAGGAAACAAGAGGTTTACACTTTTAAGCCTTTACAAGTTAGTTAATCTAATTGTTCCAATCACTACTATTGAGGCACAGTTTAAGACAAGATGGTGCTATGTAGACTGTGGTTACTATAATATAAGGGGAAAGTCCCTCAGTGCATGAAAGCCCTTCCCGGAGACTGAAGATTAAATCACCAAGAGTTCTATTCAACAATGTATGAGAAAATTAAAAACAAAAGGTGTACTATTCATCTCAGGGAAATGATGGATTTGCCAGATGCAGTAAGTGCTTTCTTTGAAATCCTCTCATGACAAATTAACACAGCATTGCCAGATGTTTTCTCTATTGAAGTATGCTATAATATGCTTCAGCTACTTTTAGTAATTATGCATTTGTAATCTGCCAGTACCTGCAGCTGCTGCTCATCCTGTTAATTAAAAAAAAAACAACTTTAAAAAAAAACAGTTATAGTAGCCAAACATTACAGATGTACAGCCAAAAAATTATGTTGTAGAAAGAATTCCTTAGACTCAAATGCTATGTAATCAACTACACATAGACATAGAGACAGACTGACAGACACACACACACTAGACTCAGACATAAACACAGAATTGAGCATCTCTAATCTCAAAAACAGATTAGAGATGAAACCTTTGAAAGTGTTAACCTTATACATAAAATATTCCTCAAGTCTGAAAAATAGTAAAGTTTAAGTCTGGGCAGTAGGAAGAGGGAGGGAGGAGTCAGAATAAGAGAAGCTTATTCTGTACAGTATCAGCTGTTCGTTCATTACTTGAACACAATGATAAGGAATAGCCATTTCAATCTCATTGACTGTAACAGGTAAGAATTAACTTACAGTTCAGTGACATAAGAAGACTAGGTAGGCTAGCAGGGAGTGCAGGAAAAGGAAGAGTGTTTACGGCAACTGGAATGCTTTATACAGAAAAAGTGAGATTTCAGTTGGGTTTGGAGGAAAGGTAATTCTTTGGTTGGACAGGTACAGAAACCAACAGTATGTACAAAATGGTCCCAAATCACCTTTTACCCCTAAGTGTTGCTTCTTTTTGTTTTGTTTTGTTTTTT
>JAQHUG010000076.1:2880679-2911270 GCA_028555095.1 Dicrostonyx torquatus | reverse complement strand
CCTGGGTTTTGTTTTCCCATATGAAGTTAAATATTGTTCTTTCAAGGTCTGTAAAGTATTGTGTTGGGATTTTTATGGGGCTTTTGTTGACTCTGTAGACTTTTGGTAAGATGGCTATTTTTACTATTTTAATCCTACCTAACAATCCATGAGTATGGGAAGTCTTTCCATCTTCTGATATCTTCTCTAATTTCTTTCTTCAAAGGCTTGAAGTTCCTGTCATATAGGTCTTTCACTTGCTTGGTTAGAGTTACACCAAAATATTTTGTATTATTTGTGGTTATTGTGGAAGGTGCTGTTTCCTGATTTTCTTCTCTGTCCATTTATCATTTTTGTATAGGAAAAGTAGGGCTACTAATTTTTTTTTGAGCTAATCTTGTATCCAGACACTTTTCTGAAGTTTATCAGCTGTAGGGGTTCCCTGGTATAAGTTTTGGTGTTAATATGTATACTATCATATAATCTGTAAACAGTGATACTTTGACTTCTTCCTTTTCAATTTATATCCTCTTGATCTCCTTTATCTTTTGCTCTAGCTAGAATTTCAAGTATTATGTTGACTAGACATGGAGAGAGTAGGCAGCCTTGCCTTGTTCCTGATTTTAGTAGATTTGCTTTAATTTTCTCCCTATTTAATTTGATGTTGGATGTTGGCTTGCTGTGTATTGCCTTTATTATGCTTAGGACTGTCCTTTGTATCCCTAATCACTCCAAGATTTTAATCACAAAGTGGTGGGTGGTGGATTTTGTCAAACTTTTTTTCAGCATTTAATCAGATGATCATGTGGTTTTTAAAATTTAGTTTATTCACATGGTGAACTACACTGACAAATTTTCCTACATTGAACCATCCCTGCATCACTGGGATGAAGTCTATTTGATCACGGTGGATGATCTTTTTGATGTGGTCTTGAATTCAGTTTTTGAGTATTTTCATATCAATGTTCATGAGGGATAGTAGTCTGTAATTCTTTCTTTGCTGACTTTTTGTGTGATTTGGGTATCAGGGTAACTGTGGCCTCATAAAATGAATTTGGCAAAGTTTCTTATGTTTGTTTTATGGAATAAGTTGAGGAGTATTGGCATTAACTCTTCTCTGAAAGTCTGGTAGAATTCTTAGCTAAAACAATCTGGTGCTGGCCTTTTTCTTTTTCTTTTTTTTTTGGTTGGGAGACTTTTTTTTTTTGACTAGTTCTCTTTCCTTGGGGTTTATAGGTAGGCATACTTACATTACATTGTTTATCTCATCATGATTTAACTTTGGTAAGTGATATCTATCAAGAAATTTGTCCATTTCTTTTAGGTTTTCTAATTTTCTAATTTTGTGGAGTACAAGTTTTTGGAGTATGACCTAAGGATTCTCTAGATTTCCTTGGTATCTGTTATATCCCCCCTTTTGTTTCTGATTTTGTTAATTCTTTTTTAGTTAGTTTGGATACAGGTTTGTCTATCTTGTTAACTTTCTCAAAGAACCAACTCTGTTTCATTGATTCTTTGTATTGTTCTTTTTGTTTTTATTTTATTGATTTCAGCCCTCAGTTTGATCATTTCCTGTCATCTACTCCTCTTGGGTGCCTTTGCTTCCTTTTTGTTCTAGAAATTTCAAGTGTGCTGTTAAGTTGTTAGTATGATGTCTCTCCAAATTCTTGTCTTTTTTTTTTTTTTTTGGTTTTTCGAGACAGGGTTTCTCTGTGGCTTTGGAGCTTGCGCTGGAACTAGCTCTTGTAGACCAGGCTGGTCTCGAACTCACAAAGATCTGCCTGCCCCTGCCTCCCGAGTGCTGGTCCAAATTCTTTATGAAGGTACTTTGTGCTATGAACTTTCCTCTTAGCACAACTTTCATCATGTCCCATATGTTTGGGTATGTTGTACATTCATTTTCATTGAATTCTAGTAAATATTTAATTTCCTTCTTTACTTCTGTCTTGAACCAACAGTCATTCAGTATACAGTTGTTCAGTTTCCATGAATTTGTAGGCTTTCTGTTGTCGATATCCAGCTTTAATCCATGGAGGTCTGATAGGATGCAGGGAGTTATTTCAATTTTCTTGTATCTCTTAAGACTTGCTTTGTGACTTAGTATGTGGTCAGTTTCAGAGAAGGTTCCATGATGTGCTGAGAAAAAGGAATATTCTTTTGTGTTTGGGTGAAATGTTCTGTAGATATTTGTTAGGTCCATTGGTTTATAACATCTGTTAATTGCATTACTTCTCTAGTTTCCTGTCCATTGATGAGAGCGGGGTATTGAAGTCTCCCACTGTCAATGTATGAGGGTCGATGTGTGATATAATCTTTAGTAACATTTCTTTTAAAAGTTTGGGGCATAGATGTTGAGAACTGAAACATCACCTTGGCGGATTTTTCCTTTGATGAGTATGGAGTGTCCTTCCTATCTCTTCTAATTAATTTTGATTTGAAGTCTATTTTGTTAGATATTAGAGTAGCAACACCAGTTTGCTTCTCAGGGACATTAGTTTTAGAAATCTTTTCCCAACTTTTTACTCTTAGGTAATGTATATTTTTGATGCTGAGGTATATTTCTTGTATGCAGAAGAATGATGGATCCTGTTTTTGCATCCACCATGTTAGTCTGTGTCTTTTTATTGGGGAGTTGAGTCAACTGATATTGAGAGATATCAATGACCCATGATTGTTAATTACTGTTATTTTGTAGTAGTAGTTGTTGCTACTGTGCATACACATGTTTTCCTCCTGTGGGTTACAATCATGTGAGATTGATATTGCTTGTTTTCATGGCCTTAGTTAACCTCCTTGGGTTGGAGTTTTCCTTGTAGTACCTTCTATAGGCCTGATCTGTGGACAGATATTTTTTAAATTTGATTTGATCATTGAGTATTTTTTTTTCCTTCATCAACAGAATTGAAAGTTTTGCTGGTTTATAATAGTTTGGGCTGGCATCTGTGGCCTGCAGCACATCTGTGTAAGCCCTCCTGACAGAGTCTCCATTGAGAAACTGGGTATAATTCTAATAGGTCTGTCCTTATATGTTACTTGGCCTTTTTCTCTTACAGCTTTTACTAGTCTTTCTTTGTTCTGTGTGTTTAGTGTTTTGATTATTACGTGGCAAAGGGACTTTCTTTTCTGGTCCAATGTATTTGGTGTTCTGTAGGATTCTTGAACCTTTATAGGCATGTCCAGATTTACGTTAATTTTCTTCTATAATTTTGTTGAAAATATTTTCTGGGCCTTTGAGCTGACAATATTCTTCTTCTATTCCTATTATTTTTAGGTTTGGTCTTTTCATAGTTTCCTAGATTTCCTGGATGTTTTGTGTCCGCAATGTTTTAGATTTAACATTTTCTTTGATCCATGTATCTATTTCTTTTATTGTGTCTTCCAGTTCTGAAATTCTCTCTTCCAAATCTCTTGCATTCTGTTGGTGATGTTGTATCAGTAGTTCCTTTTTGCTTATCTAGATTTTCCATTCCCAGAATTCCCTCAGTTTGTATTTTCTTTATTCCTTCTATTTCCATTTTCAGCCTTGAATAGTTTTGTTTCCTTCAACTGTTTTTCTTCTTGGCCTTCCTGATATTCTTTAAGGGATTTAATGAATTCCTCCATGTTTTAAAATTATCTTTTCCTCAGTTTCTTTAAGGGATTTATTCATTTCCTCTTTAAAGACCTCTATCATCTTCATAATATAAAAATAAGGTCTTAAGGTTTTTTTTTTTTTTGTGCTTCAGATATGTTAGAATATTCAGGGCTTGTAATGGGATGACTGGGCTATGATGGTGATATATTGACCTGGTTCTGGCTGGTTGTGTTCTAACATTGACATTTAGGCATCTGGAGTTAGAGTGATTACAGGTCTAGGTGTTGATTTCTGGGTTTGTCTTTGCTAGATGGTTTTTTTTTTTTCCTCCTTGGTTTCTGTTTCCCCTCTTGTCATCTGGCTGGAGTGGCCTCGCCTTTGCTGGGGTAGAAAGTTTCGGCCAGAGGTGTGGGCAAGTGTTTCTTCTTATCCTATATTCAACTATCAGAAGAATCTACTAATTCTAAAACAAGACCCAAAATGATTCTGTTTTTCCCTTTCTTCTCGAGATACTACCCCCTATCAATTTTAAACACATATAAGAATTCAGAAATTCTAACCTTAAATGTTTACTGTTGGGCTTGTGATATGACTCAGTGGTGATTAGTAGTGTTTGCTGACAAGCTTGAAAACATGAGTTCAATCCCAGAACCCACATGGTAAGAGAACCAAATTATTCCAGTCATTCTCTGACATCTACATACAAATACATTGACTCTTACAAAATACATAAATAAATGAATATGAAAAGTTCACTGTTATATTTGCTTTAAACAACTGACTCATAAGTGTAAAAATCTGTGGGATGGGGAGTGACAATTCAAACATGAACAGTGACCCCACTGTGGTGTGACACAGTGAAACTTATCTCTTATATGCAACCACTATGATACCTGTTATCCAACTTTTATCCTCTTTCTCACTCTGCTGCTTGGCCTCTAGTGACCAATACTCTATTATCTACTTACACTTGGCCAAGCTTTTAGCCTTCACATATGAAGTTCTCACTTCATATGTCGCTGGATTATTTCACTTAATATAATATCTTTCAGCAATTCAACTACAACTGATTTCATTTTTATTTTATGGCAGATTAATATTCCATTGCGAGCATGCAAATAAGCAGACATACAGTTTTTATTCATCCATTTAACCACCTATGGACATCTGAATTGTGCACATTTAGGTTATTATGAATAATGTTCAATGAACATGGAACATGGGACTGCAGGACCTCTTTGATATAGCAATTACATTTCCTTTGGGTCATATTCGTTACTGAGTTAGCTGTATCACACTGCACTTCTATTTTTAAGTTTTATGGATGTCCATCCTTCTCATCATAGCTGCATTAATTTACTTTCATAAACTAATGCTCTCTCTTACTGATATTTTTTTCAATAGCCTTCTAAGGTATTTCCAAGATATTCACTTATTCTTCACATGATCAGCAGAATGAGCTTTATATGCAAACAAAATAACCAGATCAGGTGACTTAGCTTTGAAAATTGTCCAATGGCTTTCTTTCGTAGCTACAGTAAGGTTCTACATAATCAGGTTCCTGTCTGTAGCTTGAGACACACATTACCTGTGGTCCATCACTGCCCAGACTCCTGTGCTCTACAGGTACAGTGGGTCCATATAACTGATTCTGGCCAAAGGAGGTAAGAGGAAGTGAGCTGAGCCAGCGAGGACTCACACTCCATTTCCATTCCTCTTCTCCTGTGACTGAGATCTCAGAAAAATCATGTTCAAAACAGCAGAAGCTGTAGCAGCAGACCTTCCCTAGCCAATTATCTTATATATGCCCATGAGTAAGAAAAACCTTCTCTTGATTAGTTCAAGATCACCCTTCATTTGTCACTGAACTTAGCATTAACACACTGCTGAAACCTGACCTCATCATCTATCTTTCTGCCTTCTTTTTGCATACAATTATTTTGCATTTAGCAAATTAAGTGTATGCCTATCCTGGATCTTCAAAGTAGCTCTTCTTTCTGTTTGGAATGCTCATATGGATACTTTAAACCTCCTTATAATTCACTTCTTCACAGAAACTTGTCTACTCATACACAGGAATTCACTCATCAATTATCACATTGGCTTATTTAAAATTTTTGGCATAGCACTCATTTTCTGTTTTTAAATATATATGTTTATTTGATAATTTTAAAAAGAGGGACTCTAGTCTCTGCTAAATCATTATTATTTCCAGGCCAGTGACTTTTCAAGCTGCTGAAGAAGGGCTCATTATCCACACTTGGTTTGGATGTGGTGGTTAAGTGTGGCTAAAACACAGGAACATGCCAGAGATAGAGAGGCAGAGTACAGATAAGTAAGGCAGAGGAAAAAAAAATCATGAATGCACCAACAATAAAGCTGTAAAGTGGCCAGTGCTAGGAGCATATTTACTTCTTAGAAAAGCCACTTTGACAGCTGTATAGAAGCCAAAACATAATATGAGAAGACTGATGGGAGACTAAAGTAGGTTTGTTTTTTTTTAAGAGCCATGGTCAGAGACTGTCCTGATTGACTGCAGAGACAGGAGTATGACTGCATGTTAGCACAAGTTCTGCTACATTATCTTACAGAAGGATTTGCTGGTTCACCTCTCCAATACTGCATGCCTATTCCTATTTCTCTAAATACCTGCAGACAATGGATGTCAGCTCTATTTGACATTTTGACTAGCTTTTCTGGATAAAACTATTGTTTAGGTTTGTTTCTTTTCAAGGCACAGTAAGGCTGAACTTGCCAGTTGATCTTTAAAGGTGTTCTGCATTTCTCCCAAGAGCTGGCAGTTCTCTTAGGCTACCTGCTTTCCTGCAAATTAACCCGTGCTTCTTTTTTAAGGATGTTATTTGTCTTTTGTCTTTATTGAGTATCATTCTTCATAGTGGTTTTCATTTTTACTTTTGGCTAAGTCAGTTACTCTTTTCCTTTTTTGGGGACTTTACGTTGTGTTTACGTTTTGTATTTTGATTACAAAGAATTCTTTATTCTAAGGAACTAAAAATAATACATATTTCCAAATATTGTTTATAAATGTTCTTTTACAATAAGTCCATTCAATAGGAAGGAATTCATGCCTACTATTGTAAATCTAGCAAACTACTCATAGCTAGATAGGTTACCGAATCCTAGAAGAGAACCAATTCTGCCACTTTTCTAAATCAATATAAGCTTTTAATTGTATTTTAATACTTATATATATACCTCTAGATTAAGTGGAGTTCTTATCCTGCATCAAAGAAGCTTCTATCTGAAGAGACAGACGCTACTACAGAGATCCAAAACTGGTCAAAATGCAGAGAATAAGTGACTATGGGGTGCTCAGTTCTCAATTGGTAATCAAGAGCTGAAGAAATAGTTCATCAGCTAAAGCCTGGGCTCACAGCCAAAATGTCAACTGGTTCATCTATTACACCATCACTATGCCTAGGGCTTAGGAAACACTGTGGAGAGGTGGAAAGATTGTAAAAGTCAGAGGACCAGGATCTATGCTTCAAGACAGTATCTTCCATACATGGCAGGGATTTTATACTCACAAAACCTCAACAACATAGATGCCTAAAGACGACGTACATAATGAGAACATCAGTTGTAGGGCCAACATGGGTGGGGGAATTTCCACAAGATGCAATCCCCAGATGAAGAGATATAGGTGGTCAATGGTTGCTGAGAGAGGGAGAATCAGTTTTCTCTAGAGACCAGCTTGGAGGCTGTCCTTTCTCAAGTAGTTTAGCCCTGCTAAATGGGACTCGGTAGGTTGTAGAGCTGTGTGTGTAATACAACAGCAATTAAAGGTTATGGATTTGTGAATGAACTGGGGTATAGGAGTTAGAGCAAGAGAGAGAAAGAGAGAGACAGGAGTGATATAGATGCAGTGTTCATAAATGAATAAAAAAGTAAAGGAGTGCTTTTCCCAGTAGGGGTACCTTGGCTTTGAGTTAATGTCAACAGCTCTTTATACCTTTTTTGTTTGGACAGGGTCAGATTGGCCAGGCTTCTATTGTGAAATTGCTACGGAGCTAAGAATGACCTTCAATTCTGATCTTCCTGCCAGAATGTACCAACAAATGCCTCTCGAGTTTAAATGTATAAGACAAATAAACAGAGAAAACAAACAAACAATCTTGCCCATTTTGATGTGATAGTGGTTTAATTCTTTCTTTTTTGGTTTTTCGAGGCAGGGTTTCTCTGTGTAACAGTTCTGGCTGTCCTGGAACTCACTCTGTAGATCAGGCTGGCCTCTAACTCACAGAGATGTGCTTGCTTCTGTCTCCCTGAGGGTTTTAATTTCCTAAATTTGAAAGAAATATATTTTTTCCTTTTCTCCCTTTTTCTAAGATGTAAAAGAAATCACCACATTACTACAGCATTGGTAGTTTTAGATAATATAATGTATTCATTACTTTTCTAATGCTATGATAAAACACCACAACATAGGAAATGTAGCTAAGAAAGCGTTTAGTTTGGTTTACAGTATAGAGCCCATGATGACAGAGCAAAGGCATGGTGGCAGAAACAACTGAGAGCTCACATCTCAAACCTCAAGCAAGAGGCATATAGCACACAGGAAATGGTTTTTGAAATCCTAAGCCCCTCAGTGACATATTTCTTCCAAGGGTACACTTCCCAATGCTTCCCCAACAGTTCCACCAACTGGGAACTAAATATTCAAACATGAATCTAAAAGGGGTATTCTCATTTAGGCCCCACATTTTGGGTTTAGGAGGTCACTTAAACAAGAACTGGCTTTAAAGATGAATACAAAGGAAAGCTTTGAAATAGAAAAACAAAAACAAATCAAGATCCAGTCAGAGTTCCTGGATTCAAGTACACAGTTGGATTCAACTTTATAGGCAGGTGATAGGCTTGTTACCCATATGAACATCCGGGAGTATCTGAGTAGCAAAATGGGAATATCCAAATAAAATTTTAGGCTAAAATTGCATTTAAGTAGGACTGCTCCTTGGATGGTTGGTTAGTTTGTTTTAAATCTCTTATTTCACGGAGTGTTTCTATTTCTTTCTTTCTTAGTGTACTTAGCTACTATTCAGTGTTATGCTATTTTTATGGAAAACCGATTTTAAAAAGATTATTAATATTTAACTGGGACTCCAAGAAGGAGGCAATGTAACAAAACAGAAATAAAATCTAGGGATGACTGGAAAGGCTGGCCTACATTGGGGCCTGGACATACACTGTCACATCAGGGAAGATGAGAACAGATGCAAAGAATACATTTGTAGTAACACAAACTGGAATCCTCTTTTGACAGCTTCTCTTTCCTCAATGAAATGGCAATTGAGGTTACTGTATTAGTTACTTTTCTATGGCTTTGATAAAACACCATGACCAAGGCAACTTACAGAAGAGTTTATTTGAGGCTTAGGGCTCCAGAAGGATAAGAGTCCATCACCATCATGGTGGGGAAGTGCGGCAGCAGGCAGGCATACTGACTGGAGCAGAAAGCAGAGAGCTCATATGCAGAACCCCAAGCAGAAAGCACAAAGAGGAATAGAGGATGGTGAGAGGACTTTAAACCTCTGAAGACCTGTGTGGTGTGCTCTGCTCACTCAAGAAGTACTCAATTTCTTTCCTTCCCAGATCTGCATCTAGCTTCACTGTACATCATACAAGGTAAAGATTTAAATTACAAGAGCATAGTAATACTTTTTATCCAAAGATTAACTATAAAAGTTCTTTAATTAAAAATGTGGCATATACACACAACATTAGTTTAAATGACTCTGTTATTAATTCTTCATAGTAGTTCTGATAATATTCTGTAGCTAGAATCTATTTTAACTTTCAAGATGCTGCCACTACCTGGCTGTGGGAGGGTCCACCTGTATTTCTGTGCCTTGATTGGCTAAATAAAGAGCTGCCTGGCTTATAGTTAGGTCAACCCTTAGGTGGGCGGAGTAGACAGAACGGAAGTTCTGAGAGGAGAAGAAGGAAGAGGGAGAAGCCCCGAACCACCATCGCAGATGGATGCAGGTTAGACCTTTCCGATAAGTCACCACATGGTGACTTACAGACTTTTATAATGGGTTAGTTTAATTATGAGAGCTAGCCGGGAAAAGGCTAATGATAATAAGCCAGGCAGAGTTTAAATGAATCCAGTTTGTCACGTGGTTATTTCGGGTGCGGCCAGCCGCTGAGCGGGCCAGCGGCTGGGGGCTTGGAAGCTGGGTGCGGGGAACAAACAACACGCACCCCTCTCCCCCCGATTCACAACAGTTGGCGCCTCTCTCCCCTAATTACAACAGTTGGCGCCCAACGTGGGGCATGAACCCCCCACATTGGGCGCCAAACTATTGTAAATAGGAGGGAGGGGTGTGCGTGTTGTTTGTTCCCCGCACCCAGCTTCCAAGCCCCCAGCCGCTGGCCCGCTCAGCGGCTGGCTGCACCCGAAATAACCACATGACAAACTGGATTCATTTAAACTCTGCCTGGCTTATTATCATTAGCCTTTTCCCGGCTAGCTCTCATAATTAAACTAACCCATTATAAAAGTCTGTAAGTCACCATGTGGTGACTTATCGGAAAGGTCTAACCTGCATCCATCTGCGATGGTGGTTCGGGGCTTCTCCCTCTTCCTTCTTCTCCTCTCAGAACTTCCGTTCTGTCTACTCCGCCCACCTAAGGGTTGACCTAACTATAAGCCAGGCAGCTCTTTATTTAGCCAATCAAGGCACAGAAATACAGGTGGACCCTCCCACACCTGGCCACATGATCAAGTGACCTCCAGTTTGCAGCAAGACACATGGACCACTGTACTAAATGGAATGGAATATTTAAAAATATGTATTACTTTTTATTGATTCTTTGTGAAATTTTATACCTATATACAATGAATTTGATCAAATTCACCCCACTTCAACTTCATGTCTTCTGTCCTATTCTTAAAAATACTTAGTCCAATTTGTGCTACCCACATATGTACAGGAGTAGGAACATCAACCAAAGTGTGTTCTCTTCCTCCCTAACTAACCATCAACTGTCAATAGCTCTTCAGTTAGGAAGGGGGGCATCATGAGACTGTCCCCCTCCATGTTGAAATGTTGACCTCAACATTATTTAAACAAAGAAGTGATGAAATAGCATATTCAAGCCCTCAGATGATGCCTGAATTAAAAAAACCCGAACAACTAGAAAACCAAGCAGAACACTGGAGCCAGTACTTTCTGTGCCATGGAGTACAACACTGTGCCACGGAGGACATTTACTCCCTTTCACACCTGGGATGTGGCTTTACCATCATTCAGAGAAAGGGTGTAGTAGTAGAGACATCCTATAATTGACCTGGGGTTCCAGAGGTTTCCCTCTCAGGGAAAGGTGAGCCACACCTAAATCCACGTCCCTGATATACTATGAGGCATGCTAAATAGTCCTGCAAGTAAAAAAGTACCCCCATAAATTTAACAAAGTAAACTGTTAACATTTGGCACAGGGAGGAGTACGTCAAAATAATGTCAAAAAACCAGGATTGACAACTTATCAAAATACACCAGACCAACAACTGGTGATGGACTGACATTTCAGCACTAAGTAGTATGTGTGTGTGTGTGTGTGTGTGTGTGTGTGTGTTTGTCTGATAGGATTTACAGGCAGAGAACTCCTCACTGTCTCTGAGGCTGGGGCTCAAAGTGACCCATTGGAATTTCTGTCCTATCTACCTATCTACCTATCTACCTATCTACCTATCTATCTATCTATCTATCTATCTATCTATCTATCTATCTATCTATCTATCTATCTATTTCTGTCACCCATCTATCCAGATCAGTCCTGTATCTCACCTTGAAGGTTCTCTTGTCTATGTAGCTCTGCTTGACCCTGCAGTCCTGGGGCTCTGCGTCTTCAGTAACTCTTTAAATGGTCTAGTTAATATCTTATTAATACCTGCTGTGGTTCTCTTTTTATGTGTACCAGCTCTCTGCCTTTAGCAAGGCCTTTGAGCTCTGTGGCCTCTTTAATCCTTTTGTAATCATCTGTAATCTCTGTTTACAGACACAGTCAGTCTCTCCTCTCTCTCTCCTTTTCTCCCCCCATGTGTGTGAAGTCTAAAGTGTGATCTGAGAGTTGTTAATGATGATTGGAATAAAATCATAGATTGTGACTGTGAATAGCCAGCTACCGAAGGAAATGGGAATTATTTGCTAAACTGTAGTCAATAAAACTAACATTACTTGTGAGTTTACTATTAATAAATTCTGACATTGTGGAAAGACACAAACGTGTTTGTATTTCTGGCATAGCATACTCACAGTATTCTCATTTTAAGACTTTAAACATAATGTGTATGCCAATGATTGGTGTGGGACGTCCTTCTGGCTATGTGCTGCTTTTATCGGTTAATAAATAAAGTTGTTTCGGCCAGTGGCTTAGCAGAATAGAGAGAGTAGGTGGAGTCGAGAGAAGCCATGTAACCGCCAGAGGAAAAAGATGTGGAGTTGTCAGCCAAAACTCTGCTGGTAGGCCACAACCTCATGTTAAAATATAAAATAATAAAAATGGATTACTTTGAGATGTAAGAGCTTGCTAAAAGTACACCAGAGTCATTGGACAAGCAATGTTGTAATTAATACAGTTTTCTGTGTAAATATTTCAGGTCAGGGCAGCCGAAAATGAAGAGCCTCTGACAGCAAATGATTCTCACCTTTACAGCTTGTTGTAACCCTTCCTCTGATGCCACAATTTTTAGAACAGTTAAAAGCCCTTAAAGTGTTTATTTGAAAGCTCATACTCAACATGGCACAAAGCAAACCACTTATTTTCAACCCTTGAAAGCTTAGTCCTGGGGTTGGGAAGATGGCTTAGTGGGCAGGTGTTTACTGTACAAGCATGAGGATCTGAATTCAGATCCCTGTATCCTAGTAAAGAGCCAGGTGTGACTGTGCAACTGTAGGCCCAGGGCAGGGGGCAGACAGGAGGACTACTGGAGTTCCCTGGCTAACCAGCTCTAGGTTCAATGATAAAACCCTGCCTTAAAAGTAAGGTGGAGAGTAACTGAGAAAGACACCAACGTCAAGTTTTGGCTTCCGGAGGCACACATGAGCATGTGTGCCCACCCCCAACACAAACTTTTATATACCACCCTCACACTGAACAAAACAACCCAAAGCCCACAAACCAAATCAAACCAATTAGCCAACAAACCAAACAAAATCCCACTCACCCTCCCTCTTCTCTTTGGATTATTGCAGTATGGGTCTCTTTACCTTTGCACACTACCTCTTATGGTCTGTTTTTTTAAGCACACTTTACTCTTTTTAGAATAATTTCAGGTTTTCTGCAGTCGATTTCATAACATCTACTTCAACTTTTAAGTGGATAGAAACTCAACAGTTTCATCTTGAAACTCCTGAGCATCCCAGGTCAGCTCTTTCTGAGGAGGCATCAGAAAAGTTTCTTTAAAAATTATTTATTATGTGTGTGCATGTGCTACAGTGTGTGGAGCGCAGAGGACAACTTTATGGTGTTAGGTAACAAAGCAGCGCCCCCATGCATAATGGCAGTGCTACTTACATTGTCCTAAGATGATGGCCCAGGACCTAATGCAAACCAAATTCTTACTGGGTAAACAGAAGGATTCTTTATTGGGAAAAGAGAAACCTAAACTCAGCATTTCTCAGAGGAATCCCACTAGGGAGGCATGTTTCTAGTGGTCGAGGTCAGTGGTTTCACTACAACTTGCTTACATATGGGGTCAGTTCTCTCCTCCCACCTTTGCGTGGATTCGGGGACAGGACTCAGGTTGCTGGGCTTGTGCACAAGCACCTTTACTTCCTGAACCATGTCGCTGGCCCATGAAAACTTTCTTAAGGGGTCAGAGAGGAAACATTTCAGGCTTTATAAGCCAAATGAATTCTAAACATTACATGTATTAAATACATACATGTAAGATTCTATGCTTTGGTGTCCTCCCCAAACCACTGTATTATGTGGAATATTCATTAAATTTAATAAAAACAAGGTACTTTATTTGATTTATAATGCCATGTTTTCTTTCTCTTTAGGATGTGTGTGTGTGTGTGTGTGTGTGTGTGTGTGTGTGTGTGTGCGCGCGCGCGCAGTATACATGTATGCTTCTGTGTTTAGGTATGTGTCCGTGCAGAGGTCAGAGGTCAACATCTAACGTTTTCCTCAATTACTCTGTATCTCTCAGTGAACCTGGTGCTTACTGATTTGGCTGGCTGGGGAGGGCCAAGCCCAGGATGCCCTCTTCTCAGTGTTGGTGCACACCACCAGCTTACTTAGCTTGTTACTTGCATGCTGGGGATCTGAATTTGGGTCTTTATGATTGGACCGCGAGCAGTTTAGCCACTGAGCTGTGTCATCGGTTCCATGCTGAATATTTTATAGCACTTCAGTGTATATTTTCTGAGTAAAAATATAACATCCGGACTTACACTCCTGGTTGTGTAGTATGTGTATGTATGTGTGTTTGTCTGTGTGTGCAGGCAGAGGGCAACTATGGGTGTCATCTACTATTTTTTTTTTTTGAGACAATCTTTCACTGATTAGGAACTAAGTAAGCCGGCAAGGATGGCTGGCCAGTGAGGCCAAGTATCTATCTGTTTCTCCATAAATGTGGTGCACACGGTGCCACAACTAGCTCTTTTTTTTTTAAATGTGGGTTTTGGGGATCAAATTTAGGTCCCCATTCTTGCTAGTACTTTACTGAGAGACTTATCACCCACTCCTCAGAATTATACATTAAAAAACAAAACAAAACAAATAGAGCAGAACAGTAAACTACAGGTTTAAATCATTTCTTCTGTAAAACAGCAATTGTTCAACAATTATTAATAGTACACTTACTTTGTTGATTTGTAAAACAAGTATCAAGCAACTACTAAGAGTGGACCTACTTTAGATTGCTGATCCTCATTTCTGCACTTTCGGTAAGTTTCTTTGTTTCTTCTTTCCACCTATTGGCTGCCTTTTGTTGAACTGCCAATAGATGTCTCAGCTCAACAATAGCATTCCGATTACTGTCCTCCATCTCTCTCAACTGAACTTCAAACCCATGTTCCTTTATTGAGAACTGATGCTCCATTGTACTGACCTGAGGAGTAAAAAAACCAGTCATTTTCCTTTCAGAATTCTAGGAGCTGTGTCAACCAATGTCATATACAAAAAAAGTAATCCACTGTGCTTATCTGATTTAGAAACCTTGGGGCGAGGCACCCAAGTAAGCAGTTAAGCTTACAATTGGTCTCTACCACAAATGAAATCTATGTATATTTTAATGAAACCACAACTACCATGGACTGTAATTTATTTATCTATTTTGATTTCTGGAGACAGGGTTTCTCTGTGTAGCCCTAGTCACTCTATAGACCAGGCTGGCCTCAGAGATCCACTTACCTCTGCCTTCCAAGTGCTGGGATTAAAACTCTATGCCCATATATTTTACTTGTATTATATTTTACTGTAAGGTAACACAAATAACTTTACATATATGCTATGATGAAATGTTATTTTATCTTTTAAATATGGATCTAACTGAACTAGTATTATAATTATAAGGATAATTCTTTTCCTCTTGAACCACAGTGTGCTTTTGCTACAAAATTAGCTCATCATTAAAACAAAATTCATTACTGGACTTATTTTGTGCTATTTATCAATATGATTATTCTAATGTCGACAATGGTGTCTTAATTACTGTAGCCGTATACTGATATGTTTCTTTTTCATATTTTTAAGAGTAAAAATATCTTTGTAAGATACATGACTTCATTTTAGATTTTATACTCTTATGAATGCCCACAGCCTTGGATACCTGCAATAGAAAATAGTCAAAAACTGCATGTTGGTAGGAATTAGGTCATAACATGACATCTTCTGGTTCCTTGTAGCAGCAATAAGTGAAGTGAAACAATGGTACTTTTTATTCTCACTGTGAGCTTGGTAAATGAAGATCTTTAGTATAAACACTTAGTGCCATTGACAAAAATGTCATGGAATGGAGGAAGGTGAAGAGATGCTGATGGAACGCCTCATGTCTCCTGAACATGCTTGAAGAGGAGAGGGGAGAGAAGGCAAGGATTTTTCTCAGATGAGACTTTCACCCTGTGCAGTCTTCTTGTTGATGTTTTTAACTAGCCAGGAGGGGCCTGGAGAGAAAACTGATGGAACATCCTTACTGATCTTGAAGAAATTCAATGACTGGGGAGCTAATGGAGGAGCGAGGATGGCAGACTATAAAGCTGTCTAAGCTACAGTTCTGCTAGTGCTGCTTAAGTTGCTTTGGCAAGAAGATTAGTTTGTTGTGTGTTTAGAAAATAACTATTTTTTAATTGTGTATATAAAGAGAAGATAATCAGGTTATGGAACCTTGCCAAATTCAATACTTTGAATTAGGATTTCGTATTATCTGGTAAGAAGGTGCACACATGTACACACACACACACACACACACACACACACACACAACCTGAAGAATGTTTTACTAGAACTCTAATTAATATTCTCTTTACCTTGATTTTTTTCCAAAGAATACATTTAACTCATTTTGAAAATACCTTTAATTTTGCTTTTTTTTGAGCCTCTAGAGCAACTCTTCTCAAATCCTCAGTCTCCTTCTGCAGCTGCTCATTTTCTTGCTGAAGCTTCAGCCTTTGCTCACTGACAAAGCCACAGTTCTCCCTCTCAGACTCCAGTACACTTTGAAGTTTCTGGATCATTTCGTGGGAACGTGATATTTCTTCTGAGGAACTATTTTTTTTTAAAACAAATGAAACAAAACAAAAAGATCAATACGTGTATATTTAACAATTTAGACTTTTCTATTTTGTTTTACTTCTTTTCACTTCAACATGGTGTTGGAGATTGAGCCCAGGGCTATATCCACAGCCCTCATTTTACTTTAGTCTAATGTGGTTTCAAAATGGATGTAATACCAGGTAAAATCATTTAATTTAACAGTTTAACAATTTAACAGTTTTAAGGACAGACAAGCTGACCTGCTTTTACTCATTTAGAAAATCAATGTGAAATTTCTTTCAATTTTTCCCCTAATGTTGAGAATTGCTACATCAAGAGAATAATGTGAACCCAACAGTAAGCAGATGAAGTAGCTGCTAATCAAACTTTTACTTAATGTTAGTACCAAAGGAAAACACAACAGCTGACAATCTCATAAATTAAAGTAAAAACAATCTGCATATTTCCTGTTAAACACCTTAGCTTATTTTAGCACAGATTAATAGATTGTTTGCTTGAATTTTCTCAGCCATGGATTATTAGATCAGGTATTCTTTAAATATTTATGTTTCAATCAATATACTGTTAACTTTCATTCCCATTTTCTGAAATTTCCATCTTTCAATTCCAGATAACCAATTACTCTGAACATACTTTGGTTTCTAGTTGTCACAGGAAATGTGTAAATGGTACTAATATTGAGATATCTTAATAGATATCTATTAAGATATGGTGGTTCATGGACATGGTGGTTCATGCTTGTTATCCCAGTACTTGAAAACTTGAGGCAGGAGGATTGCCTTGAGTTTGAAGCTATGTCAGTACCATGTCTTCCTGCCTGACACCAGGCTTCTCATGATGATGATTATGAACTAACCCTCTGACACTGTAAGCAAGACCCCAATTAAATGTTTTCTTTTATAAATTGCCTTGGTCATGGTGTCTCTTCACAGCAACAGAACGGTAACTAAGACACTAATAAGTCTTAAAATGCTGTCTTCTGTTTATACTCATGGAAAAACTTCATGCATGGCAAGCATACTAGAAAAACATTTTTTATATCAACTATGCAACTTAATATATGCCAATAAACTCAGAGACAAACTAGCAGTTACAAATGTTTAATCAGACTAATTCAAAGACAGAGAAAATGCTGTGTTTTTGTTATCATCCAATTCTAGAAATTTTTTCTAGTTCTGTCCTGATTTCTTTGATGACTCATGAAATAATGTTCAATTTCTATGAGTTTGTGTGTTGTCAGAAGATCTAAGTAATAAAATTAAAGTTTAAAAGGGAGACAACAACAAACACAATGAAATTTAGAGCTTCACTAGGGCATATTTTGAAAAGCTTATGTTCTAATGAATTGGAAAAATCTAGAAAAGTTTCTAGATATGACCTACCAAAATTAAACCAGAAGTTAGATAACTACAATAGATCTGTAGTAATGAAAATGTATCAATAATAAAAATTTTCTCAATAAAAAACTGAATTCCACAGAAGTTTAAAGAACTAATACCAATGTTCCTCAAACTATTGTATAAGATGGAAAAGGAAAGAACGGTACTAAATTCATTTACAAAATCAGTATTACCTGATATTAAAATCAGATAAAAATATTACCAAAGGAGAAATTGTAGGATAATTTTATTCCTGAAGAAGGATCTAAAAAGTCTTAATGAAATACTTGCAAACTGAATTCAACCACACATCAAAAAGAACATTCAACATGACTAAGTCAGCTTCTTTTTAGGATAAAAGCATGATTCAACATGCTTATCTACAAATGTAATACATTACAATTATATGGAAATAGGTAATCATCTCAATAGATGCAGAAAGGCCTTCAATGAAGTTCAAAATCCCCTGATAACCCCCCAAAACCAGGAATTCAAGAATAATACCTCAATATAGTAAAAGCTAACCATGATAAAACAGACAACATTATAGTAAATGGGAAAAGGCTTCATGCATTTCCTCAAAAATCAGGAATGAGACAAAGTATCAGCTCTCTCCACTTATTCAAGGTAGTGAATGGAGTCTTAACTATAGCAGCAACAAGAGAAAGTAATAAAAAGGACACAAGTAGAAAACAAAGGAACCAAGTTATTTCTCTTTGCAGATGTATGGTGTCATACAAAAAGGAACCTAAGAACTCAACTCAACCCATAAAACCTCTTAGAACACTTTCAATAAAGCATCATGATACAAAAGTCAATGAGAGAAACCAGTAACTTTTTAATATACCAAAATATTGGTATATTAAACACTGAGAAAACATAAGGGGAACAATTCCCCTAAAAATCCCCTTAGTAATATATGTACGTATTCAATGCAATGCCCATAAAAATTTTACTGGCATCCTTCACAGAACTAGAAAAAAATGTAAATAATTCACCAAAACCCATATAAATGTTTAAAATGTTAGCAGGAAGTCCAAGAGAAAACTTACTTAATTTCAAGTTGCTTTATTTTATTTTCTGCACTCTTTAGTCTTAGCTGAAGATCATCTTTTGAACGCTCTGCAGCAAGACATCTTTGGTGCATTTCTTCCAGTTTTCTGTAATCGCCTTCATCCTGTTTGCCTTCACGGTAAATCTGAGGAAGAGGCTTATAAACATTACCTTATAGGAAGAAATTATCTCAATAAATAAATAATATTGAGAAATAGTCATAACTGTGTGTTCACCTTTTCCTACTGTAAGATATTAAAGAAACTCATGATTCATTTACAAAATAAAATGCTATAAATTGACAACTAAAAGATTTGAAATCATGCTCACTGTAAACTATTCAATACAGAAATGTACAATAGCTGTTGAAACTTTAAAAAATGCTTCAAACGTCAATTTAAAAAAAAAAAAAACTAGTGGTAGGGCAGGGTATGCAGCTCAATGGTAGAGCCCTTGCTAAGAATGTACAAGGCCCCAAGTTTCATCCTAAAACATCAAAGAAAGAAAGACAGAAAAATGTGTGGTAATTATTTAGTGAATATTCTTCAAGAAAATCTACCAAAATACTCAAAAGTAAGAGTGTGTTTTAGTGTAACTAGTAGATCTTAAAGTTCTAGAACTTTGCTTTGGGTTACCTGGACAACAATATAGCTAAGAGTTTCCTTTCTCAGGGGCAGGTCAGCTAGAGCCTGGGCTTCCTCTTATAGCACAAGGGCTAACTACCTAGCAGGCCCTGAGGTCCAGATCACATTTTCAGACACACAGTTCATCTAACTGCCTTCTCAAGAAAACTGCTTTGCTGGGCCACTATGTTGTCCCACTGGTAAGGCTGTGCCGCCCTTCCCATAGAGGTGAAATAGCAGTATGTCTGCACTATTTGCTGGGACTGCAGTCCTACAGTGCTATGGCCTTGGCTCACTGCTGTGTGGATAAAAGAGAATTAGTTGCTATGCCTTCTAAGTTTTCCACTGTATTACTATAACCTTGGCCAAGTAATATTAAAAAAATCCATCCTGAAGTCTGATATACAGCTGGCAGCATTCTAAATAGAACTTACATGACGTGAAGGAAATCTGCAAGGGTCTACCTTGGAGCAGATTTGCATATGCTTATTTTCCAAAATGAAGCTGTTCTGCTTTGCAAATTACTGTTTTACTATCTGATTTTGTCATGATTTTTGACAACATGGCTATATCACAATCTTTGAATGCCATGGAATTACCTTTCAAAATCAAATCCTGACTTCATTGCTTAGTGTTTTTTAACACTGTAAATTACTTAGCCTTTTTACGTAAGTCACTAACACAGCACCTTCAACATAAGTGCTCATATTTGGCTGCCCTTTCTTTCTCAAGGCACTTTACAACAACGGGACATTCACTGCTAATGAAAAAGCATGCAACTAGTTTTTTTTTTTTTTTTGGTTTTTCGAGACAGGGTTTCTCTGTGGCTTTGGAGCCTGTCCTGGAACTAGCTCTTGTAGACCAGGTTGGTCTCGAACTCACAGAGATCCGCCTGCCTCTGCCTCCTGAGTGCTGGGATTAAAGACTTGCGCCACCACCACCTGGCGCAACTAGTTTTTATGATGAAGTTTTTATTTCAAAAATCATTAGGGTATTTTATTTTTATCTACTTATTATATTCTTTAAAAATATTTTATCTTACGTGCATGAGTGTTTGTCTGCAAGTAGGGTTGTGTATTTGTTAAGTGCCTAGTACCCAAAGAGGTCAGAAGATCCCCTGGAACTGGAGTTACAGATGGTTGTGAGCCTCCATATGGTGCTAGCAAATGAACCCAGGTCTCTGTACCCTTAACTACTGATCTAGAGCCCCCTAATTACTACATTCTTAAAAGGTAAAAATCTGGGGCAGAGAAATAACTCAGTCAGTAAACTGCCTGTTGTATAAACACCCACATAAAAGCTGGCTATGGAGGCATGTGCCTGTTGTAATCCCAGATCTAGGTGAGAAATTTGTGTTATTTCTGGGGTTGCTGGCCAACTCTCCAGATGAGATGGTAAGTTACAGTTTCAGTGAGACTCTATCTCAAAAAATAAGGTGGAGAAAGACTGAGGAAGACACCAATGTCAACCTCTAGCCTCTATACACACATGTACACCTGCACACATGTGCAGGTGCACACACACACAAACAAAGGTAAAATTCATAGCAATCCTATAATATTTTGGTTATATATACCTATTCTATTCCAGTCTAACCTCAGTAAGTTGGCATAAAGTTAAAAAAAAAGAAGAAAAAATGAAAACTACTTTTGGGATTTTTTTATTTTGGCAATAAAAATAGATACCTAAGAAAGTTATACCTTGAACTATGAAGTTCATAGAATATGGGTATTCTAAGAAAGAAATGGATGTAGGTGATATAAATATTTAAATGAGAGTTCAGTTATATTTGAGTAAAGACATTGTCCCGAGTACTTATAAGGCCAGTGGGAACAGAGCAGGCAGCAATGCAGAAGCCTGCAGTTGCTGTGAGGCAGCTGTATTTCCTTCTTACCTTCTCGAGTTCTTCTTCCACAGCTCTTTTCCCTCTAATGGCTCGATCGATTTGACCTTGCTTCTCATCACAGTCCTATAAAATCAAGTCATGATGCAAATAAATATATCTGGCAAAACATTAAGGTGGAAAAAATGGAAAAGTAAAATGGTTTGTTCACAACAAGAATACTTCAGTTGCCTCATGAACTAAGGCCGTAGTCTTATGTAAGTACATAGTACTTTAAGTTAGGATAATTACTGGGCATAGTAACTGTCAAACTTCAAAAAGTGATCATTCCCAGATTTCAGAAATTGCCTTCACTCTAGGATACCAAGGAATTAGCAAAATATGTAAAAGGTAGAGGCTGGGGTACTCATGGGAAAAAAAATGAGCCTTTTTTTGGATGCTATAGGTTCTCTTTTTAATATTATCAAAATATCATGCAAAAGGAACCATACAGTGACACAATATTCCAAGGAAAGCATCTGGCATAGGAAGTGTAAAATTCTAACAAGTTTTCCTTTATAAAATACCTAATAAGGGAAATCTATTAACATGAGCATAAAACATTGAAACATTTACACTTAAAAGACTTTACTTGTCAAACATTTTACTTAGTAATTTAACAAGTATATCAACTAACCAATACAATTATTTTGCCAAGATATTAAAAGCAAGAGAATCAACTAGTGAGTTCTTTATAATTATTTTCTACTTATTTGCAAATAAGCACAGTTTCACTGTGAACCTGCTTTGTTGACAGGACACCATGAGTAATATTCATTTTTTTCATAATAAAACAAAAGGTCTATCTCACTGCTTGCAATTTTTTTTGTAGACAGGGTTTCTCTGTGTAGTTTTGGAACCTGCTCTGGAACTAGAGATCCACCTGCCTCTGACTCCTGAGTGCTGGGATTAAAGGCACATGCCACCACTGCCTGGCTAAAACAAGCTTTTAAATTTTTACTCAGAATTGATTACTTTGAACCCTGTTACAAATAAAGTAGCATTTTTTTTGGTTGTTGTTAAAAATGGGCTCGGTTTGTAGGAAACTCATTTTTCATGTCACACACACACACACACACACACACACACACACACACACGGTAAGGTTCTTATCTATAAAAGGTTTGGTTTTTCACAGCCTCACTACATGGCCCAGGTTGCCCTCAAACTTGATCTCAAGACCCTCTTGTCTCTCTGCCTGCTGAATTGCAGTTTTATGATGCTAAATAGGTGACTTCTGCTATGTTCGTAATGCTACTCATGTAATTTTAATAAATATGTGTGCTGGTTAGTCTCTGTCAGTTTGACAAAACTGGAATCACCTGGAAAGAAGGACTCTCAACTGAGAAACTGCCTCCATCAGACTGGCCTGTGGGCAGGTCTATGCTGGAGCATTTTCTTGACTAATGACCAGCAAACTGTGGGTGGTGCCACTCTGGGGCACATGGTCCTAGGTTGCATACAAAAGCAGGCGGAATAAGTCATAAAGAGCCAGTAAGCAGCATTTCTCCATGTTCTCTGCTTCATTTCCTGCCTCGGCTTCCCTGGATGATGGACTGTAACCTATAAACTAAAATAAAGTCTTTTCTTCTAGTTGTTTTTTTTTTTTGTCAGTGTTTTATCACAGCAATAGAAAGCAAAGCTGGATCATACTTCTAGATTCAGGAAGTGGACTATAAAAGAAAAGAATGACTATGCATATATCTATGCCCCTTCTTAAGCCATCTTATTTCTCTGACACCAAGTGATGATGGGTCCAACAGTACTTGGTTAACCTGGGTTAAAAATGAATAAAATGAAACAGAAAAGTTGTAATACTTATGATTAACATACTGTCATACTAGTTCTATTAAAATGCACTATAATATTAAAATGAACATTATAAATTTTTATTAAAGTTTTGCTGATAACCATTGATATACCTGCTTTTGGACATATACTAATTTTTCAGGCATTTGTGAAATATTTCTAAAATCATACTTTATAAAGGGTTAGCAAATGTTAAAACTGATGGCACAGAGGTCACACTTATCAGTCCCTATTCAAACAAAATAGAGCTTATTTAAAAAAAGATAGCCTACACCTTTTCATTTGGAGACCGAAAACCAGCTGCACATTTCTTAGAACTAGCTGTCTTTGCTGTATTCGACAGGTTCTCACAAGACGGACTTGCATATTCACCTGATTCTAGGAAGCTTTAAACTTCTCCTATGGCTTCTTCAACGGTGAACTTTTTACATATCTGCAGGGTTATTTTTATAATTTCCCTTGCTATTGATTTCTAGTTTTACTATTCTATGACTTAATAAGTAATAAGAATTACTTCAACTGTTCTGTATTTTTTGTTTTTATATAGCTATATATTTTTCTCTGCTCTCCTCCCTGTCTCTCCCCTCAACCCTCTCCCATGGTCATCATACTCCCAATTTACTCAGGAGATCTTGTCTTTTTCTACTTTCCAAGATTAGATCCATGTATGTCTCTCTTAGGGTCCTCATTGTTGTCTAGGTGCTCTGAATTGTGATTTGTAGGCTGGTTTTCTTTGCTTTATTCTGTATTTTTAAAGAGATGTTTATGGACTACCCTGTGACCTATTTTAGAGAAAACTCCATTGGCTTCTGAGAAAACTGTGTTCTATAGAAGTGCACTGCCTAATTTATAGTGTGCTTTAACACTGAAGTTTCTTTACCAAATTTTAGTCTGGAAGACTTAACGTCGATATGAAAGAAGTGGGGAAGTCCTCCATTAAAAAGACCACACTGTACATCTGATGTCAGTTATGAAACTGGAAGTCCTGCTTTTTTACTTATTTTATTGATAATTTCTTCCCCTTATTAGTAGGAAGTGGTCTTCTTTATCCCTTCTGTGTGATTTTTGCTAGAAAGCTATTTAGGTCAGAGTTCATTATTATTTCATCCTGCTTATTTTTCAATTCCACTCACTGATTTCAATTACCATTCTTTCACTTTCAGTCTATCTTTGCCAGTAAGATGAGTTTCTTAAAGAAATTTATAGCTAGTCTGAATCTTTTAATTGGGGAATTATAACTATTTGCATTTAGGGTTATTGTTATTGACTTGCTAATTCTTGTAGTTTTGTTTTCTAATTGGTTTGACCATTACTATTTTCTTTGTCCTGATTCACATGATGATCTTTGGTGGTTTCTTTAGTTGTACATGGCTAATTCTTTCATACTTTTGTTTATTTATCTTATGAAATGCATTCTTTCTGTGTTCTCATGAGTGTAGTTTTTCCTCCTCTGTGTACATCTTCTGTAATATTGGCTTGGTGGTCATGAACTACTTTAGTTTGTCCTTGTCATGAAAGGTCTTTATTTCTCCATTAATTTTAAAATGTACATTTGCTAGATACAGTAAGCTTGCTGGCAATTACTCATTTTCAGTATCTGAAATATACTGCTTAATGTTCTCCTGATGTTCAGTACTCCTGATGAAAAGTATTCTCATTTGGGAAATAAATTCTGCATAGCCTAGAATAATCTTGAACTGCTGGTACTCTTGTCTCACCTCCAGTGTGCTGGGTTTACAGATGTGCATCAGCACACAATTTACATGGTGCTCAGTGTTTCCCACATATTAGGCATACATTCTAACAACTAGGCTACACCCCCAGGCTCTAAAAGGGTATTTCTTTTTTTCTTTAAATTGTTTTTATTGAGCTATACATTTTTCTCTGCTACCCCTCTCCCCTTCCCTTCTACCTTCTCCTGCTGTAGGAGGGTCCTTCTGTATTTCTGTTGCTTTCATTGGTTGAATAAAGAAACTGCCTTGGCCTTTTGATAGGGCAGCCCTTAGGTGGGTGGAGTAAGAACAGAAGGCTGGGAGAGAGAAGGCACTGGGGCAGATGCCATGCTGCTCCTACCCAAGATGGATGCTGGTTAGAATCATGCCATTAAGCCACAAGCCCGTGGTGACATACAGACTATTAGAAATGGGTTAGTTTAAGATGTGAGAGTTAGCCAATAAGAGGCTAAAACTAATGGGCCAGGCAGTATTTAAATTAATACAACTTCCGTGTGGTTATTTCAGGTATAAGCTAGCCGGTGGCTGGGAGCTGGGTGGCGGTGGGACACAGCCCACTCCCCCTTATTGCAACATTCTCCCATGGTCCCCATGTTCCCAATTACTCAGGAGATCTTGTCTTTTTCTATTTCTAGAAGAGCATTTCTAATCTACCCTAGACATTTCCATATTTTTAAAATTACCTTTAATATTTAAAATGCTTTCTAAGCAGACAGCACAATTTCCCCACAGAATAAATGTGATATTAGATAATGTTATATATCTTTAGAAAAATCACTCAGATATAAAAGTGTTTGATATATAGTATAAAATACATTTGTTAGATAATGAAATCACCAAAAATAGTTTTTTACAGTATAGTAAGTTTTATATAGATTTGGTCATTACACCATTGTTTTAAGGATCCCTAGACAATTCTCATTCTTTTTGGAAAAAAGAATAAAAATACTTGTTTTTACACCATTTACAATTCATTAAAGTGATCTCTGACAGTGGCAAAAAGACATTTTTCTTTTCTTTCTTAAAGCTGCAAGTTTGTTTTTGACAATCTATGAAAGAGAACAAACAAAATAAGACACAATTTATATGACTACTAGGCCATGCTTCATCCCATTGCTTTTACAAAGGTTCCTACATCATTACTACAAGTGAAACTAAGTAAGCAGAAAGTAACCATTCCTGGTTGTTACATCCAGGACCTCTACATATAAAGTCTGGTAAAGTACATTACATGGTTTGTAGTTTTTCAGAGGTTTAAATATTATTCTGTTGATGATTATTTACTTTAAAATATACTGTGCAATAGGAAAAACTAAGGATGCTAGGAAACTCTTACCTGAAGAGTGTTACAATCTATTTGGAGATACTTTCCTGGAAGGAGCATGGTTGCAAACGGTGATATGTTGAACATACACTAATGCACATTATTTATCAGAATACACAAAACATTGATAAATTTTATACCAGATTAAAAGTGATGGAAGGATTCAGAAAAGGTGTATTTGTGAAGCTGTAAGTATCTTTCTAATTCCTAGAAAGTTTTGTGTTTTGATCTTTTGGGAACAGTCATTACATTTAATTTCATTAAACCTTCAAGTTAAATTTAAATTTCCAATCTTTTGTCACACAAAAACTCCTTTCCTCACTGCTCCTCTTTGCCTACTTATCCTTATTTATTAATTTGTAGGAAGCTTTACCGTCTTTCTTCTTTCCCACTGACATATATAACTTTTTTTCCTTCTTGGCCTTCCAGATCAACCCAGCACATGGCAGGAGCTGCAGCTGGCTGGTTTAGTGGCCCTGTGTTCTATCAACAACAAATGAAATGTGATGAATGCTACCTGTTCTACTTTATCCACCACAAGCCAAAGACAGCACAAAACATTTCTGTGGATTCTTACTTTGTTTAGCCTAGGTCATTCTTAACAAATGTATATGGAACAAATGAATTCCCAATAATTCATTGGGAATTTAAAGCAAGTAATATTTGGAGGAAAATACTAACAAGGTTTTCGAACATACCAACTGAAGAGCTGAAAGTTCTTCCCTTAATTGTGAAATCAGTACTTCATACTGTTTCTTTGTGCTTTCAACCTGTGAATTAAGACACAATTTAGGTAAAAAATAAAAAAAATGATTACTGACAAAACATAGCATAGTGAATTTTTTTAAAGAAGCAGGTTTTATGGCATAAAAGATAAATAGGAATATAATGTATGAAATATCTAAGAGTCTGTCATGAGCTGTGTGTAGTGAGCATGCACACAGATGGGCTGAGGCAGGAGATTCTGTTCATTCTGCCTGGACTATGTCACACAGACCAGACCAGACGAGACGAGACCAGAGGACTGCTCTTGTAGAACTGGTTTAGTATACATAAGGCTCCAGAATCTTCAGTATTGCAAAACAAAGAATGGACATGAGAACTGAGGATAGAACTGGATGATATATTCAAAAGGACAGTGGCTGTAAAGTATTTTGGTCCAAGATCCTTTTACACTGTAAAAACAGAGCTTTAGTTTATAATGGATTTTTTGACTAGCATTTTACCATTATTAGAAATAAAACTATGAAAGTTTTGACATTATGTCCCCCAAATAATTTAATCACTACCTTAGATAGCATAAGTAATGTTATTTTCCTCCCACCCATCCCCTCTCTCTTTTGAGACAGTTTTTTCTGTGTAGTTTTGGAGCCTATCCTGGAACTCACTCTGTAGACGTTGGCCTTGCACTCACAGAGATGCACTTGCCTCTGCCTCCCGAGTGCTGGGACTAAAGGTGTGCACCACCACCGCCCAGCAGCATTAAGTAATTTTTAAATGAAAATAAATATATTCTCCCAATCTAAAACTTTTGAGGACAATGCATTTCCAGTTTCTACATATTTACTGAATGCCTGGCTGGAGAGGAGGCAGCCAGGCTCGAAGGTGCTGCTGCATGTTACACAGCCAAGAAGGAGCATTTGGCACCTGTGAGAGAATGAGTGTGAAAAGCAATGTCTGCAGTCTCCTTGAATGTGTCAGAGAACAAGGAGGAGAAAAGCAGAATCCTACACTGGACATGCAATTAATAACTTTTAAAGCACTTATGTTCTCTTTATAGGATCTTTGCACAATGACACTAGACACTAGTGCTGAGTAAATGAGTTCAAGGAAAGTTTGAATAAACATGGAGATTTTCAGAGATGGAATAACTAACTGGTGTGCACACAGCACTTCGAAGAATTAGTTACACTTCATCTTGATGTCTGTAACAATCATTATTTCCTAAGAGTTTTTCAGGAGTTTTAAAGGACTAAGAGGATTATTGATGAGGATCTAGACCAACAGGAAACTTTTATGATCTGAAAGCCTTTGGAAACTTTCTCATATAAAAAGACTGACTTTAATGATATGGCACAAACTTTCCTTAGAATACATTTAGTATTGCCTGCTATGCACTTTATTTTATTAATCAATATTCGTTACTTTTTGAAGACCTGCCAAACAGAGTAAGTGGCTCAGTTTTAGGCTTTACCTTGATCTATAATTTATGTTGACACTTTAGATAAACCAGAAATTAGGACATTAAGGATCACTCTATTTTGCTTACAGGTCAGTAACATGAGCACAGCATGTGTTGAGGATCATGTGCAGCAGGTACTGTTCAGAATGCTTTATGTGCATCATTTCATTTGTTCTTACAATAGGCCCATGAGTTATTACCTCCATTACAGATGAGGAGGTTAAGTGCTAGAATTCTAGTTAGTAAAGGCTTGGTGCTCAGCTAGGCCCTACTGGGAGATGGTAGAACCTTTAAAAAGTGGGGTCTACTGGGAAATCTTCATCTCATTTGAGACAAACATTTGAAGGGGTCGTTGGGATCTCAGCTCCCTTTTCTCCTATATTTTATTTCCTGGCTATGTGATGAGTGGTTTGGCTCCACCATGTGTTCCTGTTATGATATGCTGTCTAGTTGAGAGCCTGACAATGGGATCAGCTAATCACAGACCACAGCCACTGGAACTGTGAGTCAAAATAAACCTTTCTTGTTCTAAGTTAAATCTCTCTTATTTTTGTTATAGCAGTGGAAAGGTGACTTACACAGCAACAGACAGAGAAAGCAAGCCACGAATATTTCATGTAGAATAAATATTTGAGCTCTTGCCCACTGACTCCGGCTTGACAGCAGGGGAACCAGCATAGGACCAAGCTAGGCCCTCTGAATGCAAGTGACAGTTGTATGGCTGGGGCAGACTGTGGGATCACTGGTAACGAGACCAGGATTTATCCCTACTGCTTATACTGGCTTTTTGGAACCCATTCTCTTTGGAAGGATACCTTGCTCAGCCTAGATATAGTGGGAATGGTCTTGATCCTGCCTCAAAGCAATGTGCTAGACTTTGGTGACTTCCCATGGGAAGCCTTATCCTCTCTGAGGAGTGGATGGGTGATGGGGTAGGGTGAATGTGGGGGGAGAACAGAAGGAAGGGAGTGGGAACTGAGATTGGTATGTAAAATGAGAAAAGGCTTTTTTTAAAAAAATAAATTAATTAAAAAAATTGAGCTCTTAAAAGCAAAGTTGTATCTGTCTTCTGACACAATTTCTAAACTGTGTTCTTTTCAGTGTCTAATACTGATACAACTAACTTAAAGCTTTACAATAATAAGAATATATTTTAAGCATTTTGTAATGCTGCCAAACTCAGTTGAAGCAAAGTATAATTTCTGAAAAGACTCTTCTGAGGTATTAACCCAGACTATATTATCAGTGAGCTAAGGTTCATGGAGAACTTTTAGCACTAGGACCTGATGAAACGCAGTGTGGACTGAGGGAGTTTACAACAGGTAAGACTCCGAAGTTTATACAGAGACTAAAATCTCTCTTATCCCACCCTCTGTATTTCCCTTCCACCCTCTTTCTAGTTTCTTGCAATGTAGCCCAGACTGGTCTGAACACACAAATCCATGTCACTGTGGCTGTGTCACTACAGCCAGCTTGTTTTTTTTTTTTTTTTTTACAAACATATAAACATATTCTTTACATAAACATTTTCTTTTATAGTTTTATGAATAAAAGGATAGGTGTAAATGAAATACCAACTAACTGGATACAAATTTTCTACATAATAATAGACAAGACTAATAATGATCATATAACAATAATAATGGGAAATATTTTATTTAAAAATTTTAAATTGAAATATCTAAGTGATAAGTCATTTTTGTACTTAAAAAGCAAATTTTGACACATTTTTGTACAATTTATAACTAGAACAGAAATATATGAAATTATGCTCATTATATTTACTATAGTCAATAGAGACAGAGCAAACGTCAATTGTAATAAATAGGGAAATGATTGATAACAGCCATTTTCAAGGAAAATACTTTTAGCTATCGCTGAATAATCAGAAGTAAATATACATAAGTATTTACAGTGTTTATTGTATAAGAAACACAATATGAATAAACATTCTTTATCAAAATATTACCTATCCTCTGAAATTACAAACACTGCAGAAATAGAAAGATGTAGATAGTAAAGAATTTCGTGATTCTAATATTTGCTTGGGGATGTATATATGTATATGCAGTTTTGTTTCATATATGCCATAGATAATTATTAAATGACTACCCAAAGAGAAGGGAACACTCCTCCATTGCTGATGGGAATGCAAACTTGTGCAACCACTTTGGAAGTCAGTGTGGCGGTTTCTCAGGAAACTGGGAATCACACTACCTCAGGATCCAGCAATACCACTCTTGGGAATATACCCAAGAGATGCCCAACCGTACTACAAAAGCATTTGTGCTACTATGTTCATAGCA
>JAQHUG010000076.1:2860966-2871889 GCA_028555095.1 Dicrostonyx torquatus | reverse complement strand
ATGTTCCGAGCTAGATCCTTGGGAAATAGAGGAGAGGGTGCCAGAACTGGCCTTGCCCCATAGCCACACTGATGAATATCTTGAATATCACCATAAAACCTTCGTCTGGTCATGGATGGAGATAGAGACAGAGACCCACGTTGGAGCACTGGACTGAGCTCCCAAGGTCCAGATGAAGAGCAGGAGGGAGAAAATGAGCAAGGAAGTCAGGACTGTGAGTGGTTCGTCCACCCACTGAAATGGTGTGAGTGATCTAATGGGAGCTCACCAAGGCCAGCTGGACTGGGACTGAATGAGCATGTGATCAAATCCGATTCTCTGAATGTGGCTGACAAAGGGGGCTGACTGAGAAGCCAATGATAATGGCACTGGGATTTGATTCTATTGCATGTACTGGCTTTTTGGGATCCTAGTCTGTTTGGATGCACACCTTCCTAGGTCTGGATGGAGTGGGGAGGGCCTTGGACTTCCCACAGGGCAGGGTACCCTGCCCTCTCTTAGGACTGGAAGGGGAGGGAGGAGGGTGAGTTGGGGAGCGGGAGGGAAATGGGAGGAGGTGAAAATTTTGAATGGTATTATTTATAAAGCAATAAAAAAAAGAATTCCCCATTACGATCATCCTTACTAATGCAATGTCTGATTTGTCTGGTGTTTTTGGTTTTTACAGTGCTAGGGAGTGCTTAGCCTACCCAATAAAACCTTGAATGAAAAAAAAAAGTTAAGATTTTATTTTTGTTTTTTAAGTTATGTGTCTATGTCCATATCTCTGTGTGGTTATGTGTATGTGTAAACACAACAGCTAGAAGAGGGCATTGAATCTCCTGGAGCTGGAGTTACAGGTGGTTCTGAGCTGTCCAATATGGGTGCTGGGACTAAATTTGGATCCTCTGTAAGGGAAGCAAGAGCTCTAACTGCTTAGTCATCCCTCCATCCTCAATCGGAAAATTCTATGTTTAGATCACTTTCACACCAGTGTTCTTAAAGACAGCATGTTCTCTTTTTCTGAGTGTATACAATGAGTACTCAATGCATGTTGAGTGAATGGTTTCACCTGTGAGCATAGAATTTGTTTTAAAGAGAATGTTAATTTTTTTCTTCAGGGTACAAAACATGACACAGTGGTTAAGAGCACTGGCTGCTCTTCAAGAGACCTGGGTTTGATTTCCACCACCCATGTAGTGGCTCAAAACTATCTGCAACCCCAGTACAAGGGGGTCCATGCTCTCTATGGCCTCTGTGGCTGCCAAGCAGGAAAGCAGTGTACAGACACATATGTAGGCCTAACACCCATATGTACAAATTTTTCTTCAAATAATGCATGGAAAATTATACCTAGTCTTCCTGGAATTTATTTTAATTCTTTCATAGATCTCTCAGCATTATTTCTGCTCAGAAGGCATAGTAATAAGAATTCCAAATATACCTTACACATACTTCCTGAAGCCATCCAAAACATGACTATCAAAGACAAAACTGCTCCCCACTTTTCTTTTTCTCTCTCTTAGAATTAATCAATATTGATTCCTTTAGGGGTCATATCATTTTTTCTGCTTATTTTAGCTATAGCAAAATTCTTAGCATAAACAGTATATTTTAAAGTTAGAATGGGCAGACATATTATTGTCAATTTTATTATCATGAATACACCAACAATAAAATTTTATTAAACAAAATTATTCATTTTACAAGTAAATAAAATCATTAAAGTTCTTGTAACATATATATATATATATATATCAACATCACATAATTTTTAACCTGGGTCAATAAAAAACTTTAAAGCAGTGTAATGGTAAAAATATGAACAATCAGGGTCTGGGAAGATAGCTCTGTCAGTAAAAGGACTTTCTATATAATCGTGAGGACCTGTGTTTTATTCATAGTATCTATATAAGAGAGAGAGGAGTGGCTGTGTCTCGGGATCTTAGGGCTATGAATGCAAGAACAAAAGGAAGCTGGTGTTTGACAGTCAGTCAGGCTAGTCACATTTGGGAGCTACAGTTCTAAGTGAGACACTGCCTCAAAAAATAAGGTAGAGAACAACAGAGGAAGACAGCTGATTCTGACCTCTACACATATGTGCTCATGTGCATATGTACCTACACAAACAAATATGAAATATCAAAACTATGAGCATGTATCATCAGTCTACTAAAATAATTTTTAGCCATGATTTAATAGCTTAAATATTAAAGTAAGGATTACTACTAAACCAAGAATACTCAATTGATATCTAAAATAAGACATCATTTTAGTACTGGTATCATGTTACAATCTATTTCTTAGTTTTAAAAAGGAAAAATATGTTCTCCAGTTTAAATAAAGTTTACAATCTAATTTTCAAGCTATGTTATTCAATTTGCACAAAGAAAGGGGATTAAGGAAAAGAACTCGGGGACCATCTTGATACACCTTTGTATAGTCTACAATAAGAAGGTTTGACATTTAACCTTTTGGCAGTTACAATGGTAAGAGGAACAGCTAGAATTTAGTGGGTGATGCCTGAGATATTAGGTATCTCATAATTATTGACACAGTCTCAAAGTATTAAAAAAAAAGTCCCTCACAAAAGGCAAATGGTATTGTGTTGTTGTTGTTTTGATTTTTTTAACTTTTATACTTTTATAACTTTATACTGAGCTCCCAAATAAACACACAGAGTCTTATTAATATTCATAAAAGTCCGGCCTTATTTCTAGTCAACTTTTCATAAATTACCACATCTACCTTTTGCCTCTGGGCTTTTATTTTCCTATATACCTTTTTTTACTTCTTACTCGGGGGTTTGCTGTGTAGCTGGGTGGCTGGCCCCTGGAGTCCTCCTTTCTTTTTCTTGCTCCTCAATCCTCTCTTTTCAGATTTTTCCTATTTATTCTCTGCTTGCCAGGCCTGCTATGCCTTCTCCTGCCTTGCTATTGACCATTCAGCTCTTTATTAGTAAGACAAAGTAACACAGCTTTACAGAGTTAAACAAATGCAACACATCTTTGCATTATTAAACAGATATCCACAGCATAAATGAATGGAACACATCTTAAAATAATATCCCACAACAGTATTGTCAAAAACACCATTTTATGATGGTCATGAGGGAGAGATCAGTGACTGCAAAATGGATGAGAAGGACAACTGGAGATTAGCATTTCCAAGAATATAGGAAAGATTGGTACTGGCAGCTTGATTTTTGGGGAACAATAAAGTTATGGATCAATCTGCGGCCTACAGGGCTTTCCTGTCAGACTTAACATAAGAATCAAGAATAATCTACAGCATTCAGCTCTTAGAGATAATCTTTCTGGTAGGGTTTATGGCCTAAGAACATTAATAAATAATTAAAAGTTGACATTTTCATTGCTTTCTGTTTCATTGGTTATTTAGGCCTTAACTGCATTATTAGCTAAAACACAAAATTATGGAGGATTTGGTGAATCATCAAATTTCCTCAGATACTATGATTTAGAAACTTTAAACATTTTTCAGAAGGGCTTTCTGTTTCTAAAAACTACTTGAAATACTTCAAAATCTGTAAGCTTACATCAAGAGGACAGAAAATGATTTGGTGCTATAGCATTATAAAAGAGGTCACAATGGAGATCAGGTGGGAGTCAAAGTATTTCTCCTCACAAACCCAAGCCCCTGGTACCAGGGGAAAAGCTTATCTTCTTTTGCAGGCACCCATGGCTAAATTTACACATTCCTATCTTCTGGATTTAATTTCATCTTTTGTTTAAGTTGCAGTACTGTTAGGTAAGGCAGAGACAGACTGAGGACTTCTCCCAGGTTTGGACAAAAGTGTGTATGTATAAATATATGTATGTATGTATATATATATTTTCCATTTATACATTATATTGTTTTTTCTTAATGTGGGTGATTGCCAGAGCCAGGTTTTATAGATGGTGATTCTAATAACCATACTAACAGAATGTCCTGGTAACCAAGAGTTTATTTCTTCTCAAAAAAGTATTAGTCTAAATTTGGTGCAAGTGTTTGTTCTCTTTCAAAATTGAAATGAATCAATGCTTGGGTGTCTAGATTCTAGATACATTTTACAAATGATTTTTTTTTCCTTTTTGAGAGAGTCTCTCTACATAGGAGTTATTCTGGGATTCACTATGTATACCAAGCTATCCTTAAACAAACAGAGATCTTCTTGCATCTCTTAAGTGCTAGGATTAATGGTCTGAGCCACTTTTCCCAACTAAATGATTTTTGAACATATGTTCAAAGTATAATAATAATATTATTTTTAAAACAATGTTCAGATTTTAAGCCCTTGGCTATAGTTTTGATTTAGCATTTATAAAATACCTATTCCAATAAATAAAATTGAAACTCTACTATATATCACATATATGAAGCATAGAGACACAATTAGAAACATTACCTTGACTCTAACTGTTTTATACTAGACTGTAACTGCTGAAGTCGTCTATCTGATGCTTCCTCTTTTCCCTGGGCAGACATAATATCTTCCTCCTAGAAAGCAGAGAACCTGAAGCTTACTTGAAGCATCTCATAATGTAGTACACAGGCACCACTTTCCTGCATGACGAACGCAGCGAAATACAAAGTTATGTTACTAGAATTCTAATATGTAAGTTTAAAGATACATATGATACCATTTTAATTTATTCATTGTTTTTAACAGTATCTTTGAAAAAGTTTTTTCCCAGTCAGGGTCTTCCTATGTGGCACTGCTAGTCTAGAACTCACTGTTTAAACCAGGTAGGCCTTCAGTCTTCAGTTTGGGGCAGTCTTCCTGCTTCTGTTTCCCAAATGCTGGGATTTCAGCTGCAATCTACCAAGCGTGGCTTAACAGATTCTTTTAAAATTAGTATTTTAAAAGTAAAATAGTAAAAGCAGTAAGACATACTATTTTGGATTTACTACTTGTGGTTTAGTTCCTATCTGAGTTGTTACCTAGTACTATTTCCTTTGGTCTCACAAACATCTCAGGGAGAAATAAAAGCAACAGGCAACGAGGTTCATGCTTGTAATAGCAGCTTTTGGAGTTTCCAGATGGGAGTATCAGGAGGTCAGACTCAGTGAGACGTGTGATTGAGCAGTCTGAGCACAGCTTGAGTTCCAGGAGTTTCTATCCAATGAAACCGAACCAATAGAGAAATACATAAACTTCCTTCAGAATGTTGTGAAATCCGAGTCTTCGGGAATGAATTGTTATTTATTTGGAATGTCTTGCTTTCATTTTTGAAATGCAGCTTCACTGGATATAGAGCCCATTGAGAGCTGTTCTCTCCTTCAGCACTTTCCATACATTGGGAATGTTTTCTGCCTTCACAGCTTCTCGTGGAAAACTCAGCCATGATTCTTACAACCCTTCCTCTGTCTAGGTCACCATCTATCCTGCTTTCAATGTCTTTTCTTTAAGACTGTCTATCAGTGTCATCATGATTCCATAGAGATGTTTTTTGTTTTGTTTGTTTGTTTTCTAAAGACAGGGTTTCTCTGTGTAATAGCCCTGTCTGTTCTGGAATTATCTCTTGTAGACCAGGCTGGTCTCAAACTCACAGAAATCTGCCTGTTTCTGCTTCACGGGTGCTGGGATTAAAGGCGTGTGCCACCACCGCCTGGCTGAGATGTTGTTGTTTATCCTTTTTAGGGATCATTGATATTCCTGCTAATGTTTTCTCCTAACTTCCCATGTTTTTTTGCCTTTCACCCTCTTTTCTGGAACTCCAATTGCACTTATGTTGGACTAGTTTATACTAGTATACAAAATTTTTAAGTATTTGAACCTGGTTCTTAGACAAAGAAATTTCTAATGCTCTCTGTTGAACTTCCTTGTTTATCCTAACTTTTAAAATCTATTTTTGGACCTATACAGTGAACTTTTTTCCAGTTACTATAAAAGCTCTAGACTTTTTATTTTAAAACTGTTTTCTTGCTCACAATCAAAATTTTTTTTTCCTTCATTTTGACTTTTTTTTACTCTAATTTAAAAACAAATTTGGAAAAAAAAGAAAACAATTCCTTAAGCAGTCTTCTTTTTTGAGACAGGATCTTATACAGTAGTACAGGCTGGTCCTTAAACTCACTATGTAGCCAAGGATGATCTTGAACTCCTCATCTTCTTGTCTTTATTTCCCAAGTGCTGGGGTCATAGGCGTGTACCGCTATGTTACGCCTCACTGAATTTTATTCATGTATTCATTTATCTATCTATTTATTCACCAGCAGTGCTTCGGGGAGACTGACTAGACACTGTTCACTATATTATTACTTTTCTTGGTGCTGTGACAAAAACAGTGTAAGAAAGAAAGGAAGAGTTTGTCTGTCTTAGTTTCTGTTTGGTGCTCTGAGTCCTTCACAGCCGGGATGATATGGAGGGAAGAGCATGGAATAGTTAGTCATCTTTCACCTTTAGTCAGGAAGCGGAGAGAATTAAATTCTGGTGCTCAGCTCACATTCTCCTCATTATTCAGTACAGGAAATCAGTCCATGGGATGATGTTGTCTGCTCCCCTCTATTAACCTAATATAGAAATTCCCTCAGACATCCAAAATGTTTTTTTTCCCATGAGATTCTAAATCCCATCACGTTGAGAAGATTCATCATTACACCCATGCAAGGCAAGTAACAGACCAGTGACTACTGAGCTGTGTCTCCAACCCATCTTAAACATAAATGTAACAATCAATTCTGAGTGCTCTGTCTTCTACACTGAACAACCAGGTCCACTGAAAGAAAACTTTTATTGATGGCATATTCTTATTCCCCCTAATCCTTGCCCTTCAAGCATAGATTATACTTTCCTGTTTAGCAATTTTTGTTTGAAAACTGGCTATGGTCAACAATATATTGAGGACTGATATTAAGGACTACAGCGAGGTGTTATTCAAGTGGGAAACAACTTTGCTTATAGTGATGTCTGAAATTTGTTCTACAGTGCACAGCAGTTGCTATCTGTAACTAGTTCCTGCTGACTTCCACCTTTGCTTTTACATGTGCAGGTTCTATGCAGTGCCCCAACCTAATCTGAGGGCAGATTTTCTGTCATTTCTTTCTCTGTCATTTCCTTGATCCTAGAAATTTATTTTCTGTAATTTCCAACTTCGGGGTTTGTCCTCTATAAGATACTTCAAATAAGATATTCTCTGAAGCTCAATTTACACATATTTCTAGGATGTACTTGACCACTGTCTTTCTACCTCACTGAGCGAGGATTCAGTCTGCTCTTGACTGTCCGTATGTGAAACCTGGCTATCAGGCAAAAGAGTAATAAGAATCTGAACTGAGAGGAATGGTTTCTTTTCCTTTCATGATCTTCTTGTGCCCAGTGTGTCCTTTTAAAATGGCCAATGGCTCTTGTAGGCCTAAACTTTGGTTTTGAGTGCTTAATCCACTATAAAGCTACTTTTTTGAAAATTCAAATGGAAGAAACATCAGGCTAGAAATCCAAAATCCAGGAATTCTTACTTTTTTTGTTCCTATTTTTTGTTTCCCATTCCTGAAAAAAAATCATTTGTGGGAGAGCTCTCATTCTTCTCCATACTACTCTATCACCACAGGAAATCTACAATCAACTTCCAAGAAGTCAGGGAATAAGGCTTAGATAGCGTACAGATAGTAACTATCAGAATTTTCAGAAAAATAATCCTTCTAAATCAAAAGCCTGACATTTCCTCAATACCTTTCTTAAAGTCCTTTATGATTTATCAGCCTGTTATGACAATAAAAACTTTAATAAACAATATACACTATGGTATTAGATGTTTATCTTCCATCTGCATAGGATAAGTTAAGCAAAACTTGACTATAAATTGCATTTTAATGATCTGTTCACACTATGTTTTATTACAATATGCTTAAGTCAATGGAAATAAGTGGTTGCCACGAAGTGGTTGCCAAGGTCATACCTTCTTCAGCATCTGTTCTTGAAGACCTTCAGTCACTTTAGTTAACTCTTCCACTTTAGTTACTGCAACTCTCAGATCTAACTTGGCTTGCCTGAAGAAGAAAGCAAATTCATGTGTTATGTTAGAAAGTTCAAAATTTAAATTTCATAAAATCATTACCAATGTTTATGTAACTAAAAATGGATTCCAAAGGTAAATTTGGAATCATTTTCTTATTGCTAATAAAATATATGTAAAAGTAAATAGAAAAAATATAGCTAATTATAGAGGGGTATAATGAAGAATACTTTATTTGAACAAATTACATTTAATGTACAATCTTATGCATTTAATTAAGAAAAATTTGATCATCTTTAAACGACAATTTCAGTATAGTAAGAATTTATCTATATTTATACTTTCTTCAATTTATCTAATTAGAAAAATACTGCTGATTCGCTTTTGTGAGAATGAACTTAAAGCTTGAATGTCTATCAGCCCCTGGAGCAATGATTACAAAACTGGTTAAAATATGAATACCCATAGCAATCTGGTTTCTTACCTTCAAAAAGATTATAATGTTTCTTTTTCTATTTGTTTCATGGGTCACTGGACAAGTGAAAGTAAAGTACATTAAAGTGCCCAGTAAACTCTAATTAAATGTAAGACTGCAAACATCTGTTGGGAGAATCTCAATATGCCCAGCACTGGCATCCTGAGCCCAGTGCTGTTACCACTAGTGATGAAACCCACCTGACCAACTGCTGTGAGAACAAAAATTCTCTTATTAATAGAGCTTTTCCTTATTTTGATCTGATATTAAGTAATCAGGCAACTTCTAAATTGTCAAGTTCGTATAAAGTTTTATTTCATTATTTTTGAATAAAATTCTATACTGCTGTATATGGGAAAAAGGTCACTATAAGTCAGCCCCAAAGTCCCATCTCCTGGAAGTTCCTCCCATGTACTCTGTTGAGGTTTAACAGAGAACATACAAATCATGTGATTCCTGAGGACACTCTTTATTTTTCCATTTTTACTGCATAAGTCTCTCCTTCTTTTCCCAATTTTTTAGTATTTACCAAATTAAAAGTTTTCCCTTGTCAAGTCCTCATTTGTTTTGTCTACATAATATCCCAGTTGCAATCCTTATAATAATAATTCCTTGTATATTAACAGATCACATTGCATTAAACTTCATACTACATGGATTCTTCCTTGTGGAACCACGAGCTCACAGAAGATGGAATGCAACTCAAATAAATGTGTGCAAAGCAGAAGATGAAAACATCACCTATAAGCACCGCTGAGTCTTCATGTTTTACTCATTTACTGTTCATGTATGGTCTATCCTAGAGTAATGATTTGTGGAAGCCCTAATTAAAAAAAAAAAAACCATGCATACGTGTGTGTGCGTGCATGCTACCATGCACACACTATTTCTTTAAAGCAAATCTACTACTCTAGAAGTAATGGGCCTCTCCTATTAGGATGGACTGGCTGGCCAGTGAGCCTCGGGATCCCCGTCTTTATCTTCCCAGCATTGGAATCATGAGGATATAGCACCCTGCCTATCTGTCTGTTTTTATAAGGATTTTCTCATGCTTGCATAGGAAGACTTTACTAACTGAGCAATCTCCTTTGCTCCCTAAAATAAAATATTCTTTCCCCCTAGAAGTAGAGTACCTACTATTGAAAAATACCAAGTTTAGTTAGGTAAGGTGGTACATGAATATAATCCCAGCACACAGGAGGCTGAGACTGGAAGATAAAATATTGGATGCCAACCTCTTTGGGGCTACTGAGCAAGACCCTGGCAAAACAAAACAATAAAACCCCTAAATAGCTGACCTAATAATTCAATTCTTGAGGTCAACAAAGCAGACCAACATGAAATATATGTATTTGGGAAACATTATTTTTGATATTAATGAACTTAGGTAGGATAGATTTTAGTAAAGGAGGAATTGAGTAAAAATGAATAGAAATTTAAGAAATATCTATTTAGTGGATCAGATGAGGACATCAGGAAGACAAAGGAGGCTGAGGAGTGGCCCCAAAGGTCAGAGAAGGAAATCAGAAACAAATACAAAATAGAAGAGGAAATTCTACAGTAAGTAAAATAAACAGATTCTTCTTCTTCTTCTTCTTCTTCTTCTTCTTCTTCTTCTTCTTCTTCTTCTTCTTCTTCTTCTTCTTCTTCTTCTTCTTCTTCTTTTTAAAGACTTTTCGAGACAGGGTTTCTCTGTGGCTTTGGAGCCTGTCCTGGAACTAGCTCTTGTAGACCAGGCTGGATCACAAAGATCCACCTGCCTCTGCCTCCCGAGTGCTGGGATTAAAGGCGTGTGCCACCACTGCCCGGCGATTCTGGGTTGTTTTATTACATTTAGTTTGGAAACAGTTTCAATTTCAGTGAGAACTATATAAACAACATGCACGAGAACACAGACCACAATATGAATAAAAGTAGTGATAAAAGATGGGCATATATTCAGTCTTCAAGCTTATATTAATTTGTATGAAGTGTTGAAAAATCTTTTTTCCCATATTCTTTTTTTTTATATTTCTCATTCAAAAATTTACACTTCCTCCCCTTCTCCCAGTCCCCTCCCACTCCCCCACTACCTCTTCTTCCTACCCCTGCTTCCTTAAGAGGGGCAGGGTACCTTGCCCTGTGGGAAGTCCAAGGCCTTCCCCGCTCCATTCCGGCCTAGGAAGGTGTGCATCAAAATAGACTAGGTTCCCAAAAAGCCAGTACATGCAGAAAAGATAGGTCCCAGTGCCATTATTGATGGCTTCTCGGTCTGCCCCCATTGGCAGCCACATTCAGAGAGTCCAGTTTGATCATATGCGCATTGAGTCCAGGTCCAGCTGGATTTGGTGAGCTCCCATTAGATCAGGAACACTGTCTCAGTGGGTGGACCAGCCCCTTGTGGAAATGACTTCCTTGCTCATCTTCTCCCTCCTTCTGCTCTTCAACTGGATCTTGGGAGCTTAGACAATGGAATCGAATCAAAGATCCAGATATTAATCCAGAAACATATTAACACCTCATATTTGACAA
>JAQHUG010000076.1:2826838-2850205 GCA_028555095.1 Dicrostonyx torquatus | reverse complement strand
TTTTAACAATAAAGAAAGGGATAGTCTTTGTTCTTCAAAGAGTAAGCAAAATAAAAATTTAAAGAAAACATACAATATAACCATCTCTTAGGTAACATTAAGGTTAAACATCGTGAAGAGACAGAAAAATGACAGGCAAGTCCTATCCTCATCCTAGAACCTGTTTTCATTTTTTATGCTCAGGAAGCTAGCTGCCAACACATAAGGAGCTGTCTGGCAATTCTATGACTAAGCACATCTGCTCAAGACCATTTCTCATAAAGGAGAGATTCCAAGAGACACGATGAATCAAAACTAGTGATACATGAATTCCAGATTCCCACAGCATTTTATAATAGGAGACACAATATTATTCAAATTGAAACATGAAACATCTGAGAAAAATCTGTTATCTCAGTTAAAATAAAACCATTACCTGGCAAAAGTACATTTTAAAAATAAGTGGTATATAAAAATTACTGGCACACATACTTTTGGGAAAAAAGTATGCATTTGTAAAAATGTCTTGAAATGAACACAATGAATATACATAAACTTCAATTTACATAATTTATATATTACATTCAATATGATAGCATGAGATCAAGAACTGCATTTCATATCATCAGTTCTTATGATCTTCAATAAAACCATTTACTTATGATCAGTTTTTAAATGTTTTGGATTTTATTTAAATATTGACAGCACTAAGCATTTACCTTTATCACTTACTGAAGTTTTGAGATTACTGGTCATAACATAGATACAAAGGGCAATACAGCTTAAAGGCTGGATCTGTAATAGAAAATGGAATGTTGGGGCTGGAGAGATTGCTCAGAGGTTAAGAGCATTGCCTGCTCTTCCAAAGGTCCTGAGTTCAATTCCCAGCAACCATATGGTGGCTCACAACCATCTGTAATGAGATCTGGTGACCTCTTCTGTCCTGTAGACATACACACAGACAAAATGCTGTATACATAATAAATAAATAAATAAATAATTAAATTAATAAAGAAAATGGAACGTTTTCTGATATGAATGGTACAATGTTTCTGTTTACTACATCAGATGTGCTCATTTGGAAATCAAACCACTATATAGTCATCCATTCCTGAGTAGCTGAATATAGCGTATAATACAAAGATTTTCTGAATAATGAAACTCTAAAAAAGCAATTGTGCCTCTGAAAGATTCTAGAGTAAGGGACATGAATAGAAAATCCATAAAAATAGATTAGTTTATCATTTCAATAAAGGACAATTTAGTTATTTAGCTTGATAAGTTAATCACTCAAAATATTTTTTTATCATCTTTCATGGACCCTACAAGTTGGTGCGATGAAAATGGACAAAGTTACATACAATAAAATGTTAACAATACTGTAACAGACCAACATTCCTACAACTGTACTACAGAGGAAGCACGTTGAGCTTTGAATGGGAAGAAACAAAAAGATTCAGAAAAAGTTATCTAAAATTACGAGACATTTGAGCTGGACTTTTAAAATTGGGAGGACATTTGTTAAAGGAAGGAATTTTAGACAATCTGAACAACTTGAGCAAAACAAGCTACAAAATGGCTTGTTCGGAAAAGTGAAACTAGTTCAGAAAGCTGAAGTGAGGAGTGACCTGCGGTCAGGCCACAGAAGACTGTCATTCTGGGCAGTCACTGACATTAAGCAGCAGCAACAAAAATTCCTTTGAAAGAGTATTTTAAGAAAAGGACAGAAAAGGAAGAGGGAAATGGAGAGTCATAGGGCTTTCTTCAGTGGCTCACAAGGGAGAGGTCAGTGAGGGCAGTGACTACACAGAAAGCTGGGAAACATAACCAAGTATGATGCCTCCTGCTTTTCTGAATCAGCAACTGGATGGCACTACTTACAAACAGAAAAAAAGGTTTGAGAGATAGAACAATAAGCCCATTCTACAGTCCATTGTGTTTTAAGGCCCTCTGACCACTTGGATGGAGACAGCCTACAGTACAATGAGTTAAGAAAAACTTAATGGTATCCCACTATGGTCAAACAATGTGAGGAGGATCATGTCACATAACCCATAAATTTATAAGAACTTTTCTGGTTCAGAAACCATGTTATATAGTTAAATCTACAATAATTGTTGGGAGTGATTCAAAGGAGTAAATTCAAGGCTTTGCATGTGTCAAATAAGAACCCTAACACTGAATTATATACTTAGCTCCCAATTCTCAGTCAATACTGATTAGAAAATTACACATTCCTCATGTAAAAATAATATCAATGAATTTTAATGTGGCTAAAATTAATTAAAAATATATATTATCTGGAGACCAGATGTAGGGCACTGAACAAGCTAGGTACACATCTTAACATCAAGTCAAATCCACAGTTAATTCAAATTATTTTAATAAAGTTACTTAAAAATTGCTTTAATTTTTACCTCCTTTTGTTTTTTTTTGTGCTTTCCTTAAAATATTCTTTCAAAGACACCCACAGGCCAGCCTGGGTCCTCACAGTCTAGACCGGCTAAAGAAGACATCCACAGGCCCATCTGGCACCTTGGGATTCTGGCTGGGGAGGTGCCCTTATAATGAGCAAATTCATGGTGGACAAACAGGAGAAAAAGAGAAGCAGAACTGAAGAAGCGAAGATGGTGAGGAATAGGCTGACATAGGTCCACGGTAGTGCTACAGTTGGGGTCTGTGCTGACATCCATGGTCAGCTACCTGAGACCATGTTGGTGTCCGAGGGCCACGCTGCTGCTGTGTCCATACTGATCTGAGTGGCCTGTGCTGCCACCCGGGGTTAGTGTGACATCCAAGCCTAAGCTGTTACCTAGGGTCATGTCTGGGTCCATGGCCCTGCAGCAGCAAGGGTATGAGTTGAATTCTGTAGCTCCTGTTACCAATAAGGGCTGTGTAGATGTCTGGGGTCTGGTCAGCCATGTGAGACCATGTTAGAGTTTCAGGGCTATGTGGCCACCAGGGCCATACTGATCTGGGTGGCCTGCGCTGCCAATGGGACCACGGAGACATCTGGGCCCAAGCTGCTGCCAAGGGCCATTTCTGGGATGTGGTACTGCTGCAGCTGGGATCTGTGTTGATGTTCACAGCCTATGTTACTGTAGGGTGCCATAGGAATTATGCATGTTGAAATCTATTCGCCATGCTGAGCTCTGGCCTGGGCCTGTCACTGGGCCTGCTCCTCTTTGGATGCTGCAGCAGGAGAGCTGACCCTCCCCACTATGGAGAGATGGCTGCACCCCTCACCAGAGCATAGGAGAGCTGGCTCCACCTCTTGCCTGAGGGGAAGCAGTCCCAGTGGTGAGGACTGACCAGCTCCTCTATCACCCAGATCTACTTCCTTGGCCATGAATTGGTCCACTCTAACATCTACCCTATCTATACATGAAGGGATTGATTGTGCAGAATGATAGCTGCAGGATCTCCATGATTCGGGGCAATAGCGGAATATCTGAGAGGGGTTTTGGTGAGGTTCCAGTGATGATGGTGTGCCAGAGACCAGAGGTCTTGAACCATTTCAATTATTCACTGCAAGGAACATTTGCTGATGGGCCTGACTAGATGTAAGGATATACTGTGGTGACACACCACAGCTACCAAGGCCACTAGGATGAATGAATAGGTGTTGGAGAGGTGGGGAAAATGGAGAAGCAACGTAGATTTTTTTTTGTTGTTTTGAATTAAATGTTTTTGGATTTTCTTTTGGGGGGAGATGCTGCAGGGGTGAAGGGAAGATATAGAGGGACTGGAAAGTGAGCAGGGTTGGGGTGAATGATGTGAAATTTCCCAAAGAATCAATAAAGAATCATATTGCAAAAATATTCTTTCAAAAATAAAATTTGAGCATATCATTTCATGTCAGTGTCTGACCAGAATGACATCAAATCTTCCACGATCTGACCTTGGGCCATTCCTCACTTAAATTTCTTAAACTGTATTTGTTAAGTTTGAGAGGTTAATATGATGAACCCATATGCTAGACTCAGGCCATTTTTTGAGCAAATCCTTTTACACCAATAAAATCCATCATTCCTAAAAGATACACTCAAATGGCAATATATACATTTTAAGATAAGATCTCACTATTAGAACTTACTATGTAGCTCAGGCTGGTCTCAAACTCAGAGATCTATTTGTTTGCCTGCCCAGTGCTGCAATTAAAGGTGTGTGCCACCATGTTTGGATCCCTTTCTTTCAAAGACATATCCAACACGCAGAATTTGAGCTTACTATGCTCAATATATTTGCTACTAAGCAAATATAATGAAATAAAAAAGCACCTACAGAGAAATAACATAAAATTTCAATTAAATGAGTGAGTATTAAGTAGATCAGCAAGGAAGAAGGTAAAATTCTGGTGTAACGAAGAACACCCTCCTGCAGAAAGCAAGTGTAGCCAGAGAGAGTACACATTTTTCTGAGAAAGAATAATAATCAAAAGGCAAAGCAAGAGGTTTTTGAGAAACAGTGAAGTGACCCTGGGCACTTTACACTGGAGGGTAAGAACAGCCCGGTGAATGAAGACTGTGAGAAAGCAGCCTGAATAGTTTCATTTGCTATGGCAGAGTATCACCAAAACTCTTCAAAAGGAAAACAAAAGAAGCTTTAATTATATATTCACATGATTTTAGTTTTTGGAATCATATTATCAGACAACAAATGAAACTATGTTTCAGTGTAAGTACAAATGTGTTTAAAGAATTTCTAATTTACTTTTTCTTGGCATGGCATTATAGAGCATTTCAAAACTGAATTTTGGTAATGTCAATATGCCCATCATTCAGAATCTGTCAAACTTGAAAGCAACATCCTTTCTCTCAAAGAAGCATCTGCTTATCCTTATGTTCCTTCAAATCTGTGGCAGCAAAAGCAGGCATAGCAGTATGTATACAGCTCTGAACTGCTTAATGTTGAGCTATAGAATACCATTGGTAAATATTGTAGCAAAATTGCTTATGGGCAGTGCAATATTCAAGACCTTTTAGGTTTCATATAACCACAACTACCAGTATCATTCTCAACTCATTTAATCTTCAGTCATAGTCTTTACACCAAATGTTCAAAACCCAAATGAATCTTCCACACAGATGTCAGAAATCAACAAACCCACTCATCATCCTTTCTTTTCCAATCAACTCTCATTCTTGATTCTTTACGGCTGTGAATACTGTCAGAAAGCCAGGGTTAGCAGCTCACTAAGATTAGCAATGAAAAGATATGACTTCCAACTTGGCTCTTCCTTGAGTCTGTTGGGAAACCCTGGGTGAGACAGTTCAAACCTTTGGTTCGGTTTAGTTTTTTTTTATAACATTAAGAAGTTGTTTTTTTTTTTAAAGGCCATTAAGATGATGTTTGCCAGTTCAACTAGTAATAGTTTATCTTGACCTCTAGTCCCTACTTCTCCCATTTTCCCTTTCAACAAGGGATCTTCCATATCCACTTTATTTCTCAGATGATTGCAGGTCATCATCAATCAGTTTCCTGACTCATCTTTTTTCCAGGATCTATCTCTGCACTCTAAGTCATCCTCTATAAGCTACAGATATTTTTTCCTTACAATTTTTTCTGGGCCTTGAATTCAGAGTTAAGCATACTGTTAGATGACTCATTGTTTTTAGTTGTGTTTAGTGGTCCCTCTTGTTTTGGAAGTTCATGCTAAACTGCCATAGATGTTGTTAGTGCATGTTTTCATATTAAAGACCCCTACCTGTGTAATGTAAGCATTATTTTCTAGATCTATGTTTTGAATTTTATTATCTATTTTTATGAAATACACCAATGCTTGTTGCTGATACCTAGTTTTTCCATACACCTAATTACCACATTTTACCTACAGCTCCCTTGGTGATGAACAAGTAGGCTGCCTGCTGTTTGGGGATATTCGATCACACATTTGCATTAATTAAATAAAATAAACCTTGGATCAGGAGGCTGAGTTTGCAACTAGTTGACAGAAAGTAATCATAGAGCATCAGAGGGCATCTGGAAGAACACAGGAACTTGTTGGGAGGGATTTGGAGTGGTGCAGAAGGATGTTCTTTTTGGGAGACACCAGCAAGGAGAGGTTAGCTTGTTGCTACTTTGCCTCTTTGAGTTTGCTGGTTTTCGCCTTAGCCTTTCAATCTCTAGTTTTCTTTATAAATAGAACAACAGAGATTTAGTTAAAGCTACCTTTATTGGCAGCGACAGGGCCTGTGACTGCAGGAACAGAATTCCCACCAGGCTGCAGCCTTCATGGCCAGGCCACAACCAGAGAAATAGGCCAGTAAATGTAGAGACACAATGGCTGGCTAAAATAGCAGTAGACTGAGGTGCAGCCACTGTGCTGAAGTTAAAAAAGCCTGCAGTTCCCAACTCTACAAATAGTCCACAGAGCAAAACCAACTAATTTAGGCAACAGAATTGCTGGAAATGTTTTTATTTTAGAAACAAATTAATATATGTAATACATCTTTTGTTCTTGAACTATATACACTAAATATGGATACATATCTCTATAGCTAAAATGTCTATAATGAATATAGACTATTATAATTGTTGAATTATATATAAATGTATACTATCCTAGAGTGCTTCATTATTATATTCTACTTTGAATCTATGCATATGTATATGAACATACATATACATACACACACAGAGAAAAAGAGAAAGACTGACTTTTTTGAGATGGGTTTTTACAATGGGCTAGCCTCAAACTCAAAATTCTCCTGCCTCTACTTACTAAGTGCTATGATTACAGGGGTGAGCCATCATACCAAGCTTCTATCTTACATTTTGACATCAATTTTTTTTGTTTGTTTTTGTTTTTTGAGACAGGGTTTCTCTGTGTAACATTCATGGCTGTCCTGGAACTTGATTTGTAGATCAGGCTGGCTTCGGACTCAAAGATCTGCCTGTCTCTTTCTCCCAAGTGCTGGGGTTAGAGGCATTTATCACCATCGCCTGACCCATTATCAATTTTTGAGCAGAGCAGTTTATAGGTTAAGAATCCCTAATCCAAAACTATGAAATCTGAAACACTAAGAAATCATAAACATTTTTAGTACCACAGCAAAGCAACATGTGGGAAATTTTACACCTGACTATATGTGCTAGCTTTCAGAAAAAATGTTTGTAAACTAAAGATACTGTATTAAACTACTTTCATACTCTGAGTGTAAGACATACAAGATAACTTAATTTTTGCTTTTAGACTTAATTCCACTTATAAGCTATCTCATTGTTTCACTGTATTTTCATTATATGTAAATATACCAAATTTTGAGAAGAAAATCAAAACACTCAAATCTGTAACTCCTCAGTTATATTGCTTAGCTTGCACTTTCCAGAATGTTGTGACCTTTGAAATGTTTGCTCAGTCTATGTCCAATATCTTTGGATCTTATTGATCAAGTTTTCCTATTTTGGTTTAGATTTTAAATATTGGATTAGAAATATTTTCCCATATTCAATGTGTATATGACTTAAAACAAGAAATATCACTGAATGAATATGTACTAAGTCATGTTTTAATGTACCAGTTAAATTTAACTATAAAATTAAAAACAGAAATATTTTCCTAGTGAAATATTTAGATTATCTTATTTAAAAAAAACTCTGGAGTCTTGCTTCTCAATTTAGATATTAAACCCATAAACCTATATAAAAATAAATGAGGAAGGAAAAGCTCTCATAAAACTTTCATATATATAGGAACTATTCCCAACATGATAGTTCCCTATTGACTTATAATGTTAATGCTGATATAGGACACTTCCATGAATATATTGTTTTGTTTTATTTCATCAATCTCACCCTTAAAAATAACAAGATTTTTCCATGGTAAATGACATTTTATTATTTTATCAAGGGGAAACTAGATTACTATACTTCTTTCAATCTTTCTGTATCATACACAACACACTCTCTTTAAACAAATTATTCTAACTTACATTACTTTGAAATATAAAGATATGGGAAAATATTCTTACCAAAGAATTGAAGTTTCTAATTCTGATGTAGTAGTTCTCAATTTTGATTTGTTTTTAGATTTTCTGTTTCTTTGCTGAAATTTCTTAATCTATCATTACAAATCTCTATTTCTTCAATGTTACTTATCTGAGTAAGATGTCATGTGTTTGCTCATGTGTGTATGTAGATATATTTGCCCCATACACATGCACGTGTAGAGGCCAGAGGAGACCATCAAGGCTTTTCCTCTCTTGCTCCCTGCTTTATTCTTGGTTTCTCACAGAAAGCATTTTCTCAGCTAGGGTAAAGGCCTCTAACTCTGCCAATTTCCTCTTTCTCCTCTCCAGTGTTGATGTTGTAGTCATGCACAGCTATGCTTAGCTTTTTATATCTCTGCTAGGATCTGAATTTAGGTTCACATGCTTGCAAATTTTACCTACCGAATCACCTCCCTAGTTGTGGGCTCTGATACCTGCCAGCCAGAGGATGCCATGCAGGTTCGTAGCTGAAGGCGACATTTTAGAAAGACAATAGGTGAAAGTTCTGCTCCAGCCTTCCTTTTCATTTGTAGATTGCTCCAGGAGAAGTGCTTATCTCCAAGCTGGTGAAGGAATGCAGGTGTGTGTGTGCTGGGGGAGGTGCCCCGGAAAAAGGATTAAGATATAGATAAATTCCTCAAAGGTGAGGAGAGATAGCAGAGCGAGAAATGGGTTAGAGAAAGAGCATGGCAGAGCAGAAATAGAGAGCATGGAAAAGCAGAAGGGTTTTGAGAGAGCATTGAGAGCAAAATGGTTTTTAGGGAGATATAATAAACACAAGGCCACGCTGAAGAATAGGACAAGTCTGAAGCGGCCTTTTAAGCTGTAATGGTGTGAAAGCCTGTTTCTTTCCACGCGTCTCCGGGGACACATTTGGGGAAAAACATCAGTTTCTATGTTGGGGCGATGGTCCCCGACACCTAGTCACTATTATTTAAGTTTTTTGGAGGTATTCATAATTTCTTACCTATTTATTTTGCTGTACTTGTTTAAATATCTTTGTCAAAAAGAAGGCAAAACAAACTAAACAAAAAAGAACAGCCAACTTATATCAATGAAGGATATAAGTATAGCAAAAATATATGCACTCAACAGTACTATACCAAATATTATAAATCAAAACTACTGGTCATAAAGGACCAAACGGACTTAAAACAACAATAATGGGTGACTTCAATAATATTTCATCCCCATCAATAACTAAGTCATCCAGATAAAATATAACAAAGAAACTTCAGAGTTAAACTATACTATAAATCAAATGGACTTAATAGACATCACAAACTATTCTACCCCGAAGCAACGAAGTACACATTTTGAATCACTAAAGGCATCAGTAAGGTAATAAAACAATTCTTAGCATTGAATGAGAATGAAAGCACAACATACTAGAAGGGGGGACGGACGGGGACACACACACATACACACACAGACACACACAGACACACACACACAACAGAAAAAGCAGTACTAACAGGGAGTTTTGTAGTAACAAATGTCTACATTAAAAAAATTAGAGATCTCAGCTGAGCAGTGGTAGCGCACGCCTTTAATCCCAGCACTCAGGAGGCAGAGGCAGGCAGATCTTTGTGAGTTCGAGACCAGCCTGATCTACAAGAGCTAGTTCCAGTGCAGGCTCCAAAGCCAAAGAGAAACCCTGTCTCAAAAAAAATAAATAAATAAATTAGAGATCTCAAATAAATAATCTAATAATAAAACTCAAGGTCTTAGAAAAGTTTTTTTTTTCCAAATCTGCACAAGGAAACAAATGATAAAGACCAGAGTTTAAATTCATGAAATGAAAAACTAAAAGAACAACACAAAAGATTACAAAACAGGGTGGGTTCTTTAAAAAGGACATGTGAACTGACAAATGGTAGTTCCCAGCCAAACTAGTCAAAAGGCCTGTCAAAACTAGAGATGGAAGGGAGACATTACATTACAGCAGTTTTCAGTAAGTTCCAGATAATTACCAGTGAATATTCAGAATTTATATTATATAAATTAGAAAAATCTAGATGATATAAAAAACTCATCTTGAAATCTGTTTTTTTTTTTTTTTGATTTTATATATTGTTTGGGCTGAGTGTGTAGCTCTGTGACAGAGGATTTGCCTAGCATTTGCAATGCTCTGGGTTTGATCCAGAGCAATGTCACTCCTCCCTCCCCAATCCTACCTCAAATCCTTTATTCTTCCTAGTAAGTGCATAGTGTTGGATGACAAATGTGCTCACTGCTTTTTTGTTGTTTGTTTTTTAGTCAACTGTGATATAATTTAAGAGTCATCTGAGAAGAGGGAAAATAAAGGAACTGCCTCCACCAGATTGGCCTTACACAAATCTGGGGGGAATTCTCTTGTTTAATGCCGATGTGGGAGGACCCAGTCCACCATGGGCCCTGGCTGTGTAAGAAAGGTAGCTGAGCAAGCCAGAGACAGAAAGTCAGTAAGCACCATTCCTCCATGGTCTCTGTAATACTTCCTGCCGTCTTCCCTCAGTGATGGACGGTGCAATGGAAGGGCAAGCAAATAAAAGAAACCTCTTATTTCCGAAACTGCTTTTAGTTTCAAGTTCTATCATAAAAACAGAAAGTCAATGGCTATCTGTACTAGGTATACCTTCTCTTCCCAATCTCAGTTCCCCACTCCCTACTGGTACTTCCTGCTAAGAAACAACAGGTTTTGGAGCTCCTGTTCCTCAGGCAGAAGTCCAGTGAAAGACAAAGATAACCAGAACACTTTTCTAGGAGTTAGTTTTCTATTGTAGCACTGGCTTACGATCCCTTCACATACATGTTAGAGCCACCTCTTGACTGACTGCTTTCAGTCTCTTCCCATGGCTGATGCTCATATATACAGAATGTTTCTGGTAAAGGTTTAGTAAAAGGCAGGAAGAAAAAAGATTATGGGAATATAAGGAAGTTTCCCTGAATGAATATCATTAATAATAAAAACAAAACTCATGCCTGAAAATACCTAAGATGTTTTCGAAGTTTCTCGATCTCCATATTTTGTTCAGTTACTGTTTTCAGGAACTGTTGATTAGTCTGCCATAAGGACAAATCAAAAACGTTCAGTATTAGGACATTTAAGAACTGTATTTTCACAGATGACATAAAGCATATAAGCAAAAAAACTCAAAAAAGATAAGATTATTAATAATTACTATGTTTTTTTGAGGTTAAAATGTATCCTTGGTTCTTCCTTTCTTACCTTTACTTCCACGGATCCTTCTAAACTACCTGACCCTGAATTCCTGTCTGAGGGCTTTCTCCGGTTGATATTTTATTCATCTTCAAGTAAAACTGAAAAATGCTATAGGTTATGGGATGAATGTTGAATCTTGTAGAACAGTCTAACAATATTGATGGTACTGAGGTATAAATAATGCAAAACCCTGTGTTCACGGGTGGGAGAAAAACCTATCTCTATCACTGGGATTAAGCTCCAGAAATACGGCTAATTTATCTGATTTATTTTTAAAAAGCTGAAAACTGAAAATTATATATAATTATTGAAGGAAGGTACATGCCACAGTACTTGGAGGTCAAAAGTCAACTTGTGGGAATCAGCTCTTTCTTTCCACTACATAGGACTCAGGGATTAGATTGAGGTCTTTAGTTTTGGCAGCACTACCTTTTTCTGCTGACTCATGCTTCTGGCCCAATTAATTTTAAAGTCAATTAAAAAAGCTTGATAGAGTCTTGCCATATAGCTCAGACTGGTCTCTAACTTTCCATCCTTTTGACTGCTTCCAGACTGCTAGGATTATAAGAATATTCATCTTGCCAGGCTGTGGTGGCGCACGCCTTTAATCCCAGCACTCGAGAGGCAGAGGCAGGTGGATCTTTGTGAGTTCGAGACCAGCCTGGTCTACAAGAGCTAGTTCCAGGACAGGCTCCAAAGCCACAGAGAAACCCTGTCTCGAAAAACCAAAAAAAAAAAAAAACCAAAAAAAAGAAAGAAAAAAAGAATATTCATCTGTATAAAATGATGGGTTTCAAGATGACATCTGCATGTATAAAAAGTACTTCAATCAGATTTACGCCTTTTGTTATAATTTGTCTCTTCTCCCCTTTACTCTCCTACATCTCTACAATCCCTTTCAAAATTAAAATACAACATCATTTTCTCCCTCTCTCTCTACTCCTTCCGTATTCTGTCCTGTATTATCTCTTAAAAAATTAATGGTCTCAAATGTCAGCCAATCAGGTGTTTTTATTTGCTGTTGCTTATATGTATAGTCTTTTAGGGATAGGCACTTGTGATTAGATAACTATTTAGGGTGCTCATTTCTGGGCAAGACAAATCCTTCTCTAAGTTGCTTCCAATCACCTCTAGCTATTCATCTAAGGGATACCTGTTAAGTGTATGATTTCACTCTGAAGTTTGTGTTAACTTTTCCACCTGGATGACCTATCTACTGATATTGAATGGGGTACTGACATTTCCCACTATTATTACATCCTTTTATATCTACTGATAATATTTAGAAAACTAGGCACACTGGCATTTGTTGCACACATATAAATGGCAGTTACATTTTCTGTATGGATTGTTCCCTTTGTTAATACGTAGAAACCTTTACAAGCTCTTCAGATTAGTTTTGGCTTGAGTCTGCACTGCACATATGAGTTTTTGCTGTTGTTAATTCTAGAGGATGGTGTTTTTTTTTCCTGAGTTGAACATGCAAGATTCATTCCTAATTTTTATTTGTTCATCTTTCATCATGAAAATTATTCTTAGGTTTCATGATTCTTTTTTCCTCATTTCTGCTTTGGAATCTTTTAAATATAATTCTTAGTGCTGGCTTAGTTGGTATGTGTTGCTTTCATTTGTGTTCATATTGGAAGATCTCTATTTCTCCATTGATTTTAAATAACGCTGTTGGAGCTGATAATCTTAGTTGGCAGTTATTTACCCATGTTTTCTTGGCTTAGCGCTTCTCCTGAGAGGAGAGGTCTGATGTAATGCTAATGAGTTTGTCTTTAGGAGCAACTTGGGATTTCGCTCCTAGAGCTTTCACTATTTTGTTTTTGTTCTGTACTCTTGGCATTGAACTACAATGTGACATGGAGACATTCTTTGTTGTCCTATTTGGAGCTCTTAATGGTTCCTATTCTTGGATTGCCATATCTTTTTGTAAATTTTCTTCTATAATGAACATGTTTTATACATCTCTATTTGCTTTTTTAATCCTAGCTCTTTCTTTTGCCCTTAAAATTATTCAGTTTTGCTAGTTATTGAAACTGTGTTAAGTATTTTTTTAAAACTTTTCTCTAACCGCTACCAGGAATTAGCTCTATAACTTATCTTCAATTCCTGATTCTCTATTTTTTATTAGATTCATTAAGATTTTAATTCATCTCTTTAAATTCTCTTATTCTTTCACTTGATCTAAACTCTTAAAGTGAACTTGTCAGGCTAGTATACAATGTTTGGAATTAAAAAAAAATACGTTCTCTTTGTTCAAAGTTCATGCTTCATGAATTTTTTCATTGACCTCACTGATCTTAATAAGAGTTACTTTTATATTCTCTAACTAATATGTCTAGAGAGATATATATCTAAACCCCATGTTCTTTATTTAGGGTTGATCTCTGAAGATTTATGTGGTTCCTTTGAAGCATCTTTGTTTTTCATATTTTTAGGTAATGTTTTGGTTTTTAGACATGAAAGAAAAGTGGAATCCTAACTGAACTTCAAAGACTGATGCCTTAGAAGAGAGGACTCCACCAGGTAGCTAGTCACAGGTTTGGGAGGTGACATGGATCATTTTCCACCCCCTAGAGAGAGTCACAGCAATAGCTTTTGTGTACTTGCTCTGTGATGATGGACAAGGCATTATGGTATGCATCAGTCTGTTGTCATAACCCCGCATTTCCTCAGGTAGCCACACTGTGCTGGACAGAGCATGAAGACTAATAAGACCTAGTCTGGAAAGCCCTAAGAAGATAGGGTGCTGGATGCAAAGATCTATTCTTTCATGCAGGAGGAAGTCAGAGCTGAGCTGTCATTCATGAACTGGTAATGATGGCCAATGACATCTATTAGTCCCAGTAGCACACCATCATTACATCATACTATGGTGCTATACTGGGAACCACAACTGTAATAAAAACCAAAACCAACTCACTAGTTTTACTGGGTCTGGTTTCATTTTCTCCTGGGAGACAGGAACTTTTCAATGGGTTCTGGGCTGCTAAATCAATGTGTTTTGGGGGGAAAGGAGTCAGGTTTTTCTACTCTTGACATCTTCCTCAAGTTTCACTACAACAAATTTTACCCTAAACTCATTACTTACTGTGCATCTGAAGGAGCCTAGTGAGCGACCTTCTAAAATGGGAACTGCTTGACTTTCATTGGGCATGCTCCTTTTTGTTTTGATCCTGATTCAGATTTGTTCTTGCAACTAAGCTCTGAATGCTTTTTGATTTGTACACAATTGTTTCATGCCAGTCTTATTGCTTAGTAGTTAATTGACATCCACTATATACATTACATAGTGTCAGTTCTGGTCTGACACTATAGATTTTTCCTTTTTATAAAGACAGGGTCTCACCTCATTATGTAGAAAATCGTGGTCCTAAACTGAAAAGAGAGCTGATTGCCTTTGCCTCTGTCTCATAAATGTTGGAATTAAAGGTACGACCTTTACTTCAATGGTTTAATATATCCTATAAATACTCAAACATCCTTTTTCTATGACTTTCCTTAAAAATATTTATGAGTTATCAAAACAGTAATGTATCTTCAGTAGGAATATCAAAGGATTATATAATTCCCATAGTTCTGAGAGATACACTGAGAGAAATGATAAATAATTGTTACATTAGGTTAAAGTACTAGTTTCGATGTAGAAATATATCATTAAAAGCGTCTCTTAATTACAGAGCTCAGCAATCCTTTTGTCTTGGAGCATTTACTTGATTTTAAGACTTCTCAAAAATATATTGTAAAAGAAGCAAAAAATAAAAACCACACAAACAACCTACAATTAGAAAGCATAGGTGTGATGGCTCATGTCTACAAGGCAAGAGGATTGAAGGAGAGTGAAGCCAGCCTTGGTAAATGCAAGCCAGCCTAGGCTATAGTTTAAGTCTATGTTTCAAAAGCAATAAAACAAATTCCTAAATGTTAGCAAAAGTAGGAGACATTTGATTAAAAGATAATAAAACAGTGCAATAAAATGGGATGACTTACTTTTGATGACATAATTACTCTTAAGCATAGATATTGTTTAGGTATTTGCAAGAATTAGCAGAGTAACTAGGGAAGAATGAAAGCAAAGGAAGGGATCACCCAGAGTGCTATAATTCTATTACTCAACAATGAGTAAAAAATAAAATTCCAAGGAGGTAAGGAAAGCAAAAGGAAAATAAGAGAATAAAGACTTAAGTGCAACTGAGAGCCCGAATTATATTTGCTTTAGAAAATATAAGGGAATTTATATATATAAAGGTTAATATTGACAGTTAATTTACAGATCATTCTTAGTTTAATTTCTTTTAAAGGAGCAAATCATTCCTTCAACAAAGGTTTATGTTATTCTTATCACATTTCAGGCTGTGTGTAGTAATAAACACTAAGGTTTAGATGTGTGCATTACTTTTGAGGAACTGACAGTCTAGACAACTCTATTCTTAAGAGACCTTGCCAAATAACCTAAGATAGTTTTCAGATTAGAATGTAATTCAAATACTTGTTGGTTATATCTTGAAAGGGTACGGAATATGTAAGAAAATCAAAGAAGATACTGTCTAGATGTTTTATCAAATACAACATGATTTTTGCATAAATAAATATAGTTACAGTTTCTAATTTGTAAAAATCAGGTACAGAAAATGGTTATTTCCACTTACCATTTCTATGTTCTCATTAGCAACATGAAGTTTCTTGGTTAGTTGTTGAAAATTATTCAGCTGATCCTAATAGGAAAGTAAGGTGAGTTCATTGTGTTTTGTCTAAATAAAATACGATTTTAAATAAAACTAAAATCAGATCCAAAATCATATATTTAAATTTATATGACATCAGCATTATATATTCTATTATGTGAATTCAGTAGTCAGATAAATAAGAAAAAAACCTTCAATGTTAAAGAATTTTAAAAAGGAGGCAATGGTGATAATAATTTATTTGAAGTAAAATCATTTTTATAAATTTATCTGCTGGTAAATACTATTTTAGATATAAAAGACATGCATTTACAAACATTTGCTAAGTGACTAAAAATTTCAAAAGCTAGAGAGTACATGCATGACACTGAAAACCGCACGTTCAAACACATTCCAAATGGATAGGATAAACTGTGTTGACTGTGCATCTGTTGTAAAGTTCCCATGTTCTACAAGTTTAAAACCATTTGATCAAATCTTATGGTTCTTTTACACATTACAAATAACATCAAGTTGGAACAGGTTGTTAACATGTTAGATAACAAAGTAATAATTAAAAAGCAATTAGGGAAAGAGATGAAGTATTATTTGTAAAGTTATTTATAGAAAAATTAAATGATCTAACTACAGTAGATGAATGATCTTATGTGAAAACAACATAATAATTTAAGGGTTAGCTGTTGCCTTGAAGAATTTACTTTTATAAAAATGGTTTATATTAGATCTCAGAAGTATAAGTTCTATAGCTCAGATTATATGTGTTATTTCAAACCATAGCATGGATAAAAAATAAAAAGATATCTTGTAAACTAGAATATCATATAAGTATCATTATGATTATGCAGGCAGAAATTCACTATGATGATAAAAATATTCACAAACTTTTTTTTTTTTTGGTTTTTCGATACAGGGTTTCTCTGTAGCTTTGGAGCCTGTCCTGGAACTAGCTCTTGTAGACCAGGCTGGCCTCGAACTCACAGAGATCTGCCTGCCTCTGCCTCCCGAGTGCTGGGATTAAAGGCGTGCGCCACAACTGCCTGGCTAATATTCACAAACTTTAACTTGAAGAATTAACAAATGAGAGTTAAGATAACCCACTTATTTAAACAGATACTCCTCAAGACTGGCAGAAAAACTTAGCAGTAAAAGAACCAACAAAAAAATAATGAAGCGTGGGAGAATGGTCTGTATTCTGTCAATTATATTTTAAATAAATGCTGATTGGCCAGTAGCCAGGCAGGAAGTATAGGTGGGACAACCAGACAGGAAGTAGAGGTGGGTCATGTAGAACAGGAGAATTCTGGGAAGAAGAAAGCTTGGTGTGCAGTCCTGATGCCACCACAGAAGAAGTAAGATGTGACTGCCTCGCTGTATAAGGTACCGAGCCATGTGGCTGGCATAGATAAGAATAATGGGCTAATATAAGTTATAAGAGTTAATAAGAAGCCTGAGCTACTGGGCCAATCAGTTTATAGTTAATATTGACCTCTGTGAGATTTCTTTGGGACTTAATGATTGCAGGAACTGGGGAAGGACAGAAACCCCACCAACAAAGGCAGCTTTCCCAAGCACTTTTGTTTTAGACAGAAGACATCCAATAACTAAGCCTTCTTCCTAGGATAAACTGTAACTCAATGACCAATTTTCGTTTAGTTTCAAATAAGGTAGGAAATTAATCAATTAAAACTTCAAAGATCATTTTATAAAAGAACAATCTTATATTTCTTCCCCAAACTAATACAACCTTTTATTTCTAATCACATTAAAAACATAACAGCACTGCGGTACTTTGATTACTCACCTGTTTAAAAGACTCTGAGATATATTCATTGTTAATTAATTAAAAAACATGAGAATTGGGAATTTCTTCCCAAAACAGTTTTCTTTTCATGATTTTTATGATTTCTGACCAATATTTAAGGAAATCATGAAACCTGGGTTTACCTTTTGCTTTTGATTCTCAAAGACATGGATCTGGGCTTCAGTCATATGCTCCTGGTAAAGTTTCCGTACACTCTCCAGCTCCTGAGAAGCAGTCTGCCAGAGTTCCAGAGCCCAAGTTTTCTCCTATAAAACAACAAAAAAAATGGTAGTTTATTACACTATCAGCAGGCTAATGATAGTATAAATCAATCACATTCTTTTACTATTGGGTTCTTACAAAGTTATAAAGTAAAACTAGAATATATATATATATATATATATATATATATATATATATATAAAGACAGTAGTCATGCATTTTTTAATGATAAGAACACTTTCAGATAAATGTACTATTAGAAAGTCTAACCATTATGTTACCATAACAGTGCAACACAAAGACAGGTGATGCACTCATAGGGAATAACATCATAGATGTAGTCCATCATTGTCAGAAAGGTTGTTATGTGGCATGTGGTCTAAAATAATATTTGTGATTTAAAAATTTTAATAGTAATTTAGAGAACAAATTTAAAAACTAAAATTTTATTTAGGAATTTTACTTAGATTTAATAGCTAAAATTAATGTTATCAGCAATACATATAAAACCTATTTTACTTGTTCTATAAAAAAGTACAAATTAAGCCTTGGTATTACTAAGGAGAAAAGTCCTGAGAAAGTACAATATGATTTTTCAACTGTAAAGAGTTAAGTGCTTATTGCAGAAAACTAGGAAAATATGGAAAACAGAAACAATAAAAAACTACTTAGAACTATAGGTATTAGTCCTGCTAATTAATTAACAGTACTATTTGGATATAATCATCTTTATAAAGGTTGACTCTGTTCATGTCTATACAGTTTTTATAAGTGTGCTTCTGGGATACAATTTTTGAAGTTTTTCTTTTAGCAAAATTATAGTGACAAAATGTATGTTAATATAATGTAACACTATTTCACTTGGCATTTTATAGTGAGATTATTTTTAATTCATCAATTAACTTTGTAATACAGTCTCACCAAGACATGGTAAGGGAGCTCAGGGTTTAAGACTTTGAGAAGATGTTGAGGTCAAAATTATGTTCATAACAATAGGAAGACACTTGCTATCACAGTGGAATTTTCTAAAGTATCTGATATGTCATTCCTGTGCTGAGGGCTGGTACAAAGTATGCTTATATTATTATTCAAAAAAATAAAGCCTGTTAATTTACAGTAGACTAAATACTGACAGATACAACTCACAAAAAAGTACTGTAGGATACAAAAGTAAGGGGTCCAGGTATTGTTTTGAAACCAAAAGGCTAAGAAATGCTAACAGTAACCCACCGAGACCATAGGTAAACTGCCTAGGGTCCTTACCAAGTTTTGACTAAGAATGGAAAACAAAACATTTTCTCTTTGTTGTTATTAGAATGATAAATGTCCCCCATGGACACCTGTCTTTGGTTCTCAGTTTGGGGTGCTATTTAGGGAGGTTATAGAAACTTTAAAAGATGGATCTTGTTAGAAGAAGTCATCACTGGTGGAGGGTTTTGAAGGTTTTTATCTTTATCTCACTTCTAGTTTGTGGCCTCTGATTCCTGTGTGTAGTTGAGATGAGATCTCTCAGCTTCCTGTTCCTGATGCTGGCCTCCATGGCTTCCTTGCCATTATGGAGCCTAATTCTCTGGAGCTATAAGTCAAATAAATCTTTAAGTTGGTTCTGGTCACAGCACTTGGTCATAACAAGAGAAAAGTAACTCATACATTCTTTGTCTTTAAAGTCTAAGCTTTGGAATTCCAGGTGAAGGCTAGGGAATTACTTGTATTCCTGAGAAGGTAGAGCTTAAAGATAGGTATTTTTGGTCTACACCGAGTATACTTTCAGAATATATATTGGAGTTTAAGTTTCTATAAAATAATTACTAAAGAATAACATGCACTCAAAAATGTACAAATGACCCCCACACACACTTCTTGACAGCATCATAGGGAGCTCCAAAGAGTTTTCACACAGAGAGCTACAAAGCAGAAGAGCAGAGATTCAAACTCATACAAGGTTTGAGACATAGGGATGTAAAATTATAAAGTAAAATAAAGTTTTCTTGTATACAAATTCACAAAAATGATAACACTGAAAAATGAAATACATAGGACACAGAATGCCAGAAATTTCAAAAACTATGAAGAAAAAAGCCAGAGAAAGTATAATTTTAGAAGGATATTTATGTTATAATCTTTGAAAATTGAAAATGGTATCAGAAGAAAACATATAAAAATGCTAGTTTAAGGAACTTAAACTACTGATTACTCCTTTAGATTTTTCTAACATTAATTATTCTTAAAGGACAAAAATGTTCAAATGTCTCATTATTTAATTAAATATATTTGAAAATACATTTTAACAGTGAGGGCATTTACTATAAGTTTTAAGTCACAGAAAAATCAAGTGATATAAATTTTGTTATTTATATCAAAATGTCAGTCCTGAAATCATAAATAAAAGTGACATTATACAGATTGAACAGGTTATATTTAGAGTGTATATGTATAACATATATCCATGTAACAACAATTATTGGGAAAAGGTCATAAATTTGAAAAGGAGCAAGGAAAGTATATTGGAGGGTTTGGAGAAGGAAGGGGAAGAGAAGAAAGAAATGATGTAATTATAATATCAAAAGTAAAACAAAGATTAACACATATTTCTGATGACTTTAAACTTAGTTAAAAACAAAAGTAATATGTCACTTACTTGATTGGCTAGTTGCAATTGTTCCTGAAGGTTCCTTAAGGTTTCTTCATCTGCACAGATGTCATTTTCTATCCCTGTGCCAAAGGGAAGGGCTTCCAATTGCTTTTCAACGGCATCTTTTAATTTACTGTGCAACCTTTGCAATAAGCAGTTAACATTATACTCATTTTAATAACAACAGTATAATTACCATTGGAAGGGTCATTAAATCAACATGGGTCACAAAAAATTCTTCATACAAAATTATTTAAGTAGACTTCAAATGAAAATAGAAGGAATAACCATTAAATACTATGTGAATAAAAATATGATATTTTTTTTCCTTTTTGAGACAAGGTTACTTTTCTTAAATGTTGGCAAGGACGTAAGAATGTAACTTAGTGCAGCCACTAATTGAAGCTGAAAACAGAACTATCGTATGAGAAAGCTATACCACTCCTGAGGATATATTTTGATGGACCTACAGCAGATATACTTGTATATCCATTTGTATTGTATTTACAACATCAAAGATGTGGAATCAACCCATATATATATCAACATATATATATATCACCAGATGACATATAACCTGAATTTTACTCAGCTTCAAGGAACAAAATGAATGATCTCTGAGATCATCATGATAATATTTCAGGTTAAATTCAGATTGTAAAGAAATAGGTAAGGCATTAAAAATAGGAGAGACTATTTGCAAAGAGAAAGGAATTGTGCTGGGTGAGAACAAGTAATGGAAAATGCCCAACACTTAATAGGCACTCAAATATTTGCGAATATTTACTTTGATTGTTATTGTGACCAAATACCTGACAAGAGGACTTAACGGCTCATGACATACATATGTACAGACCTTATTACAGTGGGGAAGGCATGGAGCAGGTGGTTCCATAGAAGTATATGTATAAGGCTTTTGCTCAACTCTAAGTAAATCAAAGAAAACAAAGAAATGGGAATGCTAGCACTCCTCTGGCTTTCTATCTTTCCCTCCTTATTCAGTCCAGAACTCATAAGATGTTGCTGTGTACATTCAGTATGTCCCTCTCTGGATAAGCCTTCAGATATAACAAGCCCTTAAAACGTGTCTTCAGGTGATTCTAAATCAAATCAAGCTGGGAAAAAAAGATTTACTGCTTCACTTAACATTAAAAGATACATGGTTCTAGATTTCTGTCAGCAGTTCAACAATGTTCTTAGAAAAGCAAAGCTTTTACCACCTTTTCTTTCTAAGTCTTGCTTAGTCTCTGAAATCTGAGCTCATAGATCAACAGTGTGTGTCCCCTGGTAAGTCAACCAAGTTGCATTGCATACACCCAAGAGTCTTTGGGCAGCACAAACTGGTCTTGAGGGGGGACAGGGACACAATGTTGGAGAAGGGAGCTGGATATTGGAAGAATTGAGAGAGGAAATGAATACGATCAAAACACATTGTATAAAATTCTGAAGGAACCAATTTTTAAATTACAAATAGGAAATCAAAACATTTTTGCAAACAACCACAACAGACTTTGCTTATATTTACATTTTACTGACTAAGAGTTATATGACTATCAAAGAAAAGAATGGTATTTGTACAGGCAACAAATGATGCCTTTCATACCCTTAATATGTAAAAAACGAAAAATGCAAACTATTTTCTCAACATGAACTAAGCTTTAAAGAAAAGACATGAAAACAGGACAAAACAGAAGTTTTTTTTACTTTCTGTTTAGTATCTTTCTCATAAAATGATTTCATTATTTATAATCAGTGTCTACATACTATGCATCCCTACACAAACATATTAAAATGTTTCTAAACTCCAAGATTGTGGCACTGTACACAACTGCATAACCCAAGCCACTGCTAATTTTCAACATTTAGGCCTGATCAAGTATCATGTATATTTTTCTTAAAATATTTTCCCCATAATTTATAAATTATTTTGATTTTACATTCATTAGCTATGACATGTATCTAAAAGTACATTTTTCTCTACAGACATAATTAGTAGAGTTCACTGCTAGCATTTTCAAAGTGCCTTCAATAAAACCGAAAGTCCATTTTTCCAACTTTCCAAAAATGAAACGCAACTGCTGTTATGGTTTGGATATGGCTTCTGTCAAATCTTATGTTGAAATGTGATGCTATTGCAACTTTATTTTGGGATAGTAGAATCTATAGGGAGTAAGTTCATAGAAACTAGCTATTTTGAGAATGAATGAGTTCTCATGATTATAGTAATAACCATGAAAGTGACTGTTATGAAGTATGCTGACATTTATGTCCTTTCGCTATGTGTCCCCTTCTACTCTGTATTTCACTACTAGGATATGGCAGCGTGAAGCACTGACCAGAAGCTGAATGATATTAGTGCCACGTTCCTGGAACTCCAGAACTTTAAGAGTTAAATACACATCTTTTCTCTATGAATCACTCAGCATAAGTATGACAAAACCCTGGCACTCATCATTACATTACTTTGAACTACATAGAGATTTAAAGACTAGCTTCAAGATATCTGCATATGAAAGAAAGAGTGTTGTAAACAAATATACAAGACAACTAAACAGTTACTATCTTTACACCATAAAATGTCCTGTCTTTCCAGGACATTAAAAATCAAGCTCAACCTAAGTATGTTGGTGAAGGTAAAATATTCACTGTAATATTCTTTACTAGGATATTAAAAGTCTGTTTAACAATAATCACTTTGAGAAAAGAATATTAAAACTAAAAAAAGCATAGATTTGAACTTCCGGAGGCATTACCATCCCTGACTTCAAACTCTACTACAAAGCTACAGTATTGAAAACAGCTTGGTATTGGCATAAAAACAGAGACACTGACCAATGGAATCGAAT
>JAQHUG010000076.1:2806429-2822356 GCA_028555095.1 Dicrostonyx torquatus | reverse complement strand
TTTTTCAAGACAGGGTTTCTCTGTGGCTTTGGGGCCTGCGCTGGAACTAGCTCTTGTAGACCAGGCTGGTCTAGAACTCACAGAGATCCGCCTGCCTCTGCCTCCCGAGTGCTGGGATTAAAGGTGTGCGCCACCACCGCCCGGCCCTTAAAATTTCTTAAACCAGTATCATCTCCAACTGCATTCTAAATACTTATCCTTATACACACAGTAAATGTAGACCTCAGCTCTCATCAAATAAGTTTCTTTTAGCAGCAGATAGAGACCACTATAGGAAGCTACAAACTGGTCAAAATGCAGAAAACTGACTATGAGGCACCCAGCCACATCTCTAACACTACCCCTATATCTAAGACTAAAGGAACAAAAATGAAGAGGAAGCAGAAAAATTGTAAGAGCCAAAGCACCAGGACATGTGCTAAGAGATTGTGTCTTCAATATATAGGTCAGGGAAGCTACACTCATGAAATCTCAATAACATGGTAACTAAACAAAGATCTGAACTGCCACACCCACAGTGGTGTTGCCTGTGTGAAGATGAGGCCTTTTGTCTTTGCTCAAAAGCACACAGGAAAGATGGGGAGGTTTGTGCTTTCGGGCTATGCCTCTGGTGTTCTTCGGTAATCAGCTTAAGTTGTAAACTTGAATGGAGGATTGTGCTCTCAACTCTGTGGCAGATGGATAGCTGCCTCCTATGTTTACTGTTAAAGTCTTTTGCTGTACCTGGCCAAACACATAATTTTACCAGAGGACCCCTTGATGTCCCTGAAAATGATAATTCTGACTTTGATATTAATACAGCACTCAAGATGGCTCCAGTGTTTCAAGCCCTTGTGCAAATTCTGGTCGTAAGCATTTAGAGATCAATAAGGAGAGTATTTTAGATAGGTTACAACAACAGAAACTCTCCCTAATTAAAAACTGACGATTTGGGAAAAGCATGAATTAAGATCCAGTTGCTATTAGAAAATCTCCATTCTAGAAATATAGAAACTAGGAAAAGATTCCTTTACAAGATTAAGTATTCCAACCTAAAAATTAGTTTAACCAAGGAGGAAATTTTTAACCCAATAAATGATCTAACAAAAGATGGGAAATTTCTGGTAGGAGCCAGCCAGGGAGCAGAGAACTAGTTAGGCTTGTTTTAGAGACAGGGTGAGAAATGTTTTAGATATAGAGTGGGAAACAGGGAGCCACAGCAGTTAACTAAGATAAAAGCTTCCTAGATGAGAGGAAACCACCTTATCTGAGATCTGTGATCCCAAAGACAAGAATTCCTCTGTTAAAGATACCTTATCTAATACCTATCTGGATGTTAAACTGTCCTAAAAATCACTAAAAGAAGCTTTTCTCACTTTGTCAACAATATATGACCTTCTGAGTTCTTTGTTTGAAAACTATATAATGAAAGCTCTCTTATGTGTTGGTCTAACTCTGCCTTCCTAGAACCAAGACCCTGATTCCCCTAAGTCTGAGGAGCTCATCTGAGCCGGTCAGTGGCACTGAACAACAAGTTGACATGATAATTTGAATAGGGGACCCTCTTACAGGGCTTCACCCTTAGAGGAAGAACTATAGGCAATTAAGAACTACTAAGAGGCAAAAGTAATGGTTACCCAAAATCATGTGGTCAGCCCTATAAACACATGAGAGCAAGATTAAATGGACTCAGTAGGTTTATATACATACACACATATATGTATTATGTGTATATATGTATATGTATATATGTATGTATATATGTACACCTAGGGTAACAATAATAGGTGAAGAAAAAGGTTCTTTTATAAGCTGCAATTCATAGGCAAGAAAGTTACAACAGAAAGAAGTTAAATAACCTGTTTTACGTCACAGTTGAAAAAGACAATAGTTACAGAAATTTAAGCTCGGGAGTCTGCACTCTAAATCACTGTACTCTGTGTATCAAGAACAAAATAAAAGTTACCTAAAGCAACAGAAGACAAACTGGCTAATTGATTTACCTTTCATTTTCACTTATGACAGTTTCAAGTTGTAGTTTCATCTCACCCATGTGTTTCTACAAGAATAAAACACAGTGCAGTAATACATTCTCAAGACAATTAGATCTCCATTTTAGTACTTAATTCACATGCAAGCAGTCAGACTTTTTGATATTTACAGATGAAATTTATTCATTACATTAAACAAGCAGTACACATGTAGATCATTTAACAATTATACCAAACATAACAGAACCTTCATTTTTAACAGATTGTAAATAAATAAAAACATTTTATGCAATAATTGAGAAATATTTAAAAATATATATTCAGGAAAACAAAAGAAGATACACTTCATTATACTAAAAACATCAGTTGAGTTGGGCATGGTGGTGTATGCATTTAATCCCAGCACTTGGAAGACAGAGGTAGGTAAATATCTGGGAGTTTGAGGCTAGCCTGGTTAACAAAGTGAGTTCCAGGACAATATCCAGGGCTATTACACAGACAAACCCTGTCTAAAAAAAAAAAAAGAAAGAAAAGAAAAACAAAACAAACAAACAAAAAACCAGTTGATAGCTATACCTTAAATTTATATCTTAATTAATTCACCGACTCTGGGGGAAGCCCATATCAGTATGTCGATTTTCTCGTATTTCAAGAGGTAAAATGGGAATGGTGAAAAAAAAATTAAGGTCTTCTTTAGCAATTATTCATTCTCTACTTCGCTACCCTTAGTAATTATCTGAACTCTGTTCTAAACAATGGTAAACAGACAAGGTTTATTATTTAGCAGGTTAGATGACTTAAAAACTCATTAACTAAAATACAATGAAGGTTATAATCCATACTGTAAAGAGAATGAGATGAAAGTTTCACTGATTTTCTCTGAGGTGATAATAGAGAAATTATTAGCATTTCAAAGGGAAAGGAAGAGGGAATTTAATAAAAGCAAACTGGGAAAAATAAGGAGTCAGTTTTCAATAAGAGCTGGTCATGGAAATACATGTTTAAAACAACAGTGCACTCAGCTCAAAATACATCCATTAGTCTTGATTGGGTACTCTAGGGCAAAGGAGAAGGAGCCAAGCCTGAAGCCGACCTGGCAAGAGATGTGTGAACAGGCAGCTCTCCAAATCTGTCTCTCTCCCACTCAGAGAGGCTCAAAGCAGCTTGGCTTAAGAAATCACTAACCACCTTTTAATATGAAATTGGCATCAAAGCTGAATTTTTCCTAAGTTCCAGCTAAGCCAGGATTTCAGTCAAAGTAAAATGAATTAATGTACTACCAGATAACTGAGTATTGGTCATATTTGCAGAGACAGTCTCCTTTGAAAAATATCTATTACTGCAAATGATTATACAGAATACTTATATATTATATATAACATTCTTATATAATTATAAGATTATATATATTCTTATGTAAGCATATTATATAAGTCACATTAAGGACTTTACCTAAAAATACTTAATTATTTGGAAGGAAAGAAAATCTACATAGTAGATTTTAGATCTTATATCATCAAAATTTCCCTACTATATTATATACTACTATATACTGGTTAACAAAGTGAGTTCCAGGACATCCAGGGCTATTACACAGACAAACCCTGTCTAAAAAAAAAAAAAAGAAAGAAAGAAGAAAAGAAAAACAAACCAACCAAACAAACAACAAAACCAGTTGATAGCTATACCTTAAATTTTGTGGTGGGGTGAGGGTGGGGATATTTATATATAGAATTACAACATGCTTTTCCTGTTTTGAAGGTATATTTCTTGGTCACACCTTTAATCCCTTTTCTTTCAATGTGTTAGATTTTGTTGGTTGTTTTTTTTTTGAGAGTTTATGTAGTTCAGGCTGTTCTGAACTCTCTACGTAGCTCAGGCTGGCCTCAACTCATAGAAATCTACCTGCCTCTGTCTACTGAGTGCTGAGACTAACTAAAGGCACTCACCACTATGCCCAAGTAAATCTATAATTCTTAAAATTAGCTCTACTTATTAACCATATCTATGCAAGCAAAGATAAACTATTCTTAGAAGTAGATACTAACATCTTTTTTTTCTCTCTCTTTAAAAAAAATAACACTATTACTATTATTGAAGACTCTTGGGCTGTCTAGTGTAGTTTCTTCCTATATCTAAGTCAGTAATCACCTACAAGTGGTAAGAACACCAAATGAGAAATTTAAGGCAAGTACTTCAGAAAAATAGCTCATTAAAGAGACACAGGAACCAGATAGGTGATAAGAGGTTTTAAGAGATTTTAATTTCCAGACAACTAGCTATTCTGGAATGTAGGAGGGTCCTTTATTTCTGTTGCTTTCATTGGTTAAATAAAGACTCTGCCTGGCTTGTAAGGTAGGTCAGCCCTTAGGTGGGTGGAGTAGACAGAAAGGAAATTCTGGGAAGAAAAGAAGTGTGAGAGTCGCCATGATGCTCCTGCCGGAGATGGATGCAGATTAGACTTTTCCGGTAAGTCACCACCTTGTGGTGACACACAGATTATTAGGAATGGGTTAGTTTATGATATGAGAGCTAGCCAAGAAGAGGCTAGTGATAATGGACCAGGCAGAGTTTAAATGAATACAGTTCTTGTGTAATTATTTCGGGTACAAGCAACCAGCGGCTGAGCAGGCCAGCGGCTGGGGGCTGGGAGCTGGGTGCCGGGAATATAACCTGCACCTCTCCCCTGCTTTTTTTACAACACTGGAACAACAACTGAAGTACACAATACAACATCACAGCAATTCAGAAAGTGCATTCAGCAGGAACTTTAGATTTGTTATTCCTAAAACTAAAACATCATTTACACAAAAAGGACTTCTGTTGTTCTTTAATTGCTTATCTAAAGGAAAAAGGACATTGTTGTGGTTGGTTTAAGTTTAAATGGCCAAAGGCTAAAAAAAAAAAAAAACACATCACAAAGAATGGGAATGAATTAACTTCAGAATTGTCTGCTAATAATACACATCAGAGTCTGGCTCTACCCCGTCACTTTATAAGTTTGTAAAGAAAAAACTTGGACATACGCAGTGAGAGGACAGCTGGCGCAATCTCTAGGCTAACCCACCGGAATCACAAGTATTCAGTGGAGGAAACCCAATTTGCAAAGCTTTGGAAATATTTGTCTTTTGAATTAGTTGCTCTCATTGTGATGTCATTCATAGTATTCCCCTTTTCCATAGTGGGATTTGTCCCAAAAAAACCCTCAGCAGTGTATCAATTGATTATTGGGCATGACTCTTTTCTGTACTGGTGACTGGATGACCTTTCCCCACACTGTGGGCCCTGGTGTGAAAGTATTCACTCTATTCTTATAGTAGCCCCAGAGAAAGGAATTCCTTCTCACCTGGACATCAGGGGTACAAGCACCCCGCCACTTAGCCCAGGGCTGGAAGCTGCAATCTCCTGATTTTACTACATAGTTGCAGCTTTTCACCTTGATCTTGAAAGGACCCAACCAATCCTGCCTAGAAGGAACTACATTAAGTAAGTTAAAAAAAAAAAACAAAAACCTCACAATATAGAAAATAAAAAACTGCACAATGTGACAAACAGGTTTGACCAGCAGGTTATTCCTTTCTCCCCCACTGGGCAGGAGATTAGCAATTACCAGGACCGATTGCAGATGGTTATCAGAACCTGTCACAAGCAAATATCGAATTGTAAACTGAGTCACGGGGGGGGGGGGGAATAGGCAGGATGTTGGGTATCATGTAGTCAGCAGGAAATCACGTAGCCTGCTCAATGTCACATACTCAGGGATGGGTTGAATTATGCTAATTTTGTTCTGGGTTGAACTCTGGACCAATTCCAATTGGACTCGTATTCCATATTATAATGCAAGGAAAACTTGTGATTTTGTCTATAAAAGCTTGCTTGCCTGGATACTCAGGGTGCTTAGCTATCCCTAAGCTATAGCACCTGGTTGCAATCGTGAAATAAACCACCTCATGCGTTTGCATCTGACGGCCTGGTTACTGAGTCTGGGGGCTCCTTGGTGTTAAGACCACTTTGGAGGTCTTTCAATCTAATGCTAAGAGAAATCCTTTAATCAGCAAGCATTTGGTGAAAATGTTAAATGTGGATCAAGTGCCATCCATTTTCCTCCCATGGTTTATGCTGTGTGCTGTGTTCCCAGCTACCTTAGAAGTAAGCAGAAGTGCGCAGAGAATGCATAGCATTGCAGTTTTCCTATTTTTCTACGTTTATCAATTACAAGCTTCTAGATTACCTAACTACACAAATGCAGTTAACTCACAAAGTCCCTCTCCCCCTCTTAGAGATCATAGCCCCTTCCTCTATTTACCCTTTTCAGATATGCCTGGGTGTTTCACAGCCACACTCCCTCTGAGACATAAGTAAGCTAACAGGCACCCAAGCTAAGAGGTATTCATTTTGCCAGCCTTATCTGTCTTGGCCCTAAGAAATGCATGCCTGGTATCCTTACTATTGCCAAAGAATTGTTAATTGTGACTGTGTGGGAACCTTGTGGTTTACAGTTTATATACCCACACAGACACAATTAACAATTAACAGACACAAGAGAGCATGGAAAAAGAGAACACTGGAACTATATATGGCTGATTCATTCCTTTCACCATCAGACCCCTTTAGCCATTTTTCACTTGCTGTAAGTGCTCCTTCTGAATCCTAAAGGTTTAGGGGGCAGGCACCCCAATAAACCTTGATGGAAATGAAAAGTCTATATAAGTCTTTATGCAAAGAAAATATCTAACTTTATCCTTAGGAGTTGTAAGCACTGTGTTCTCTTAGTAAAGTTATATACCAATCTATTAATTAAAAATTAATACTGTAAAAAAACCCATTAATTTACTTCTCTCTTGTTCCCGTAAGCCCTGGGATTTACCAGATATTCAAAGGCCTCTATATAAAGGTTGAGTATAAAATGCCTCTTAGGTTTGAAAGCTTATGTTCAGAGGTTAGAACTTGCAAGGAGATTACATCATAAGGGCTCTAACTTTATCATCAAATTAACCATAGCTTAATGGACAATTCAGAGACAGCCTACTGTGAGCACACAGGTCACTAGTGTATGCCTTCCAAGTGCTCATTTAGGCACAGCACCCCTTCTCCTCTCGCTGCTTCCCAGATAACAGGAAGTGAGCAGCCTCCTCCATCATGTTCTCCATCACATTCTCTCTCTTCTCAAAGCCAGGCAGCCTGGATTGAAACCATTTGCCAAAACCCACCTACCTCCTTTAAGTTGATTTTTCTCAGGTAATTTTTAAGAGAGACAGAAAGGCGCCAAGGTTACTAGGTGCTACACTTTAAGGCACAGCACAGGCAGCACTCTGAGACAAATACAATCATTAGTATTCAAGCTCTAATAAGGTGTAGCCACTGTCAGAAGGTGGGCTTAGCCTGAGACACAGAAGTTCTGCTTAAGAAACACTTTTAAATATTGATCTGCCATTTGTATTTCTTCCATTTGTGACCAGAGGATTATCTGATTGGTGTTGTAATGAGTTGCGGGTTGTGTTCCCAGCACCTGAGAGGAGCTGGACCATTTGTTTCCAGCGCCTGGCTCCCGGCCACGGCCGCTAGCTTATGCCCGAAATAACCACACGAAAATTGTATTAATTAAATTACTACCTGGTTCATTTCACAGAATGTCTGGATTATGTATTTTATTATGTTTTCTTTAAATTTTTTGACTGTGAAGCGGCTCAATACAAAGAGACATCTCATTATATGGACTGCCAAGCTAAACCAACATGGATATTATAAAGGTGTTATTGCTTCACAATTTGGGTCTAAGGATATGATGCTTTCAGAAAGAGGTTCTTCTTTTGTTTTAACAGAGGATGAGAACCTGTGGACTTCTCCTATACCAATCTGGTATGATAGACCACACCCTCCTGAAAGTCACCATGAACACCTTCAGAAAATTGCTTCACTCAACTGCCTTATTCCCGACCCCGAACAGGCATACAAGGATCCAGTCCCACAAAAGCCACTGAAATACTTTATAGCCGGAGTTTGAGCTGGCGGCACAGCCCAGGAAGCCCCATTTTAAAACCTCCACCGCAGTGTTGCTTTGCTGAGTCAGGAAATCTCTCTTAAAGGAGCTATGGCAAGGCGCCAGCCATGCTACACTTTATATTTGTGTCTAGATTTCCTTTTTAAGCCCCCTCAGGTTTTACGTGGAGTCAGCCAACCACGTTGGCTTACTTATTACAACAGCCAAACTGTTGTAATAAGGTGCGGGTTGTGTTCCCAGCACCTGAGAGGAGCGCGGCCGTTTGTTCCCAGTGCCTGGCTCCCGGCCGCTAGCTGAAATAACCACACAAAAATTGTATTAATTAAATTACTGCCTGGCCCATTATCTCTAGCCTTTGCTTGGCTAACTTTTACGTCTTGCTTTAACCCATAATTAGTGATCTATGTATCACCACGTGTTGTGGCTTACCAGCATGAGTCTAACCAGTGTCCATATCGGGCAAGATCGGGCAAGAGCAGCATGGCATCTCTGGCAGTGCCTTCTTTCTTACCGCCTTCCATTCTGTCTACTCCGCCCACCTAAGGGCTGTGTCCTATCTTACAGGCCAGGCAATCTTCTTTATTAACCAATGAAAGCAAAGAAATACAGAAGAACCCTCCTACACCAAATTGGCAGTTTTGTTTTTAGTGTTTAATTTGTACAATTCTTTATACATTTTAGAAAGAAGCAGTAGTGGCAACAGCAACTTTAAGAGAAGATAGTGAGAAAAGCAACAACAAAAGCAGAAAATGAAACACTAGGGCCAAAGTGTAGCTGGGTAAAGGAGTTAAGGGAAAGTGCAGGTACACACGGAGGGAGAGCTAGGAGAGCTAGGGTTTTCCTACATAAATAAAAACAAAGTATGTAGGAAAACCCCATATGGAAACATATTACTTTATTAGCTAATTTTTAAAATAAAAACCTCTCTCTCTCTCTTTTTTTGTTTTGGTTTTTTTGAGATAAGGTTTCTCTGTAGCTTTGGTGCCCATCCTGGAACTAGCTCTTGTAGATCCGCCTGCCTCTGCCTCCCAAGTGCTGGGATTAAAGGCGTGCGCTACCACCGCCCAGCAAATAAAAACTCTTTTAAAAATAAAGTATTTATACTGTTTTTCTGGTATCAGAAAATTTGGGAGGAAAGGTAAAAGACATTTATTTCAATTCAAGGAAATGAAATGTGGGTAACTGAAATAACAATCCTGTATTATTTTTAGTTTTTCATGAGCCTAGTCTCAGAAAGATCTGCCTATAGATAACTTCCTGAGCTTATTTCTGTTATTCTTAAAATAAACTTCCACTAGTAACAGAAAAAATGTACTAGAATCTAAGCCTATACTGGAAGTAGGTTAGTAATATCTAAAATACACAAGATAAAGGCATCTGGCAGAAATAGATCTGAAAATGGGGAAAGCCATTCTGCAAATAGTGATAAATATGGGTAGAATAAGGGCAAGGTATGAAAGTCTATGAGACAGTTCTGAGCACAGAGATACAAGCAGATAATAATGCAATCAGGACACAGCTCCAAGCTTCTAAAAGACGCCTCTGCCAGACAGCAAGAACAATGAAACACTGGGTTTAAAAGAATACTGAAAATAATGTCTAAATATATACATTTAGAATGAATGAAACTTAAATATTTTCTTCTCACAGTAAAACCATACAGAAGCTTAGTGATCATGACTTCATACCTGGTAATAGGTCAGCTGTCTGCTTAGTTCTTCCAGATGTTTCTCATACTCAGCAATAAGAGGAGGTAAACAACTGTAGAAACATACAGAATTAAATTCAGTTCCATTTACTTTAAGTATCTAACAAGTAAAGTAAATCCCAAAATAAAAATTTGTGCTTAGTAGGCATCAATAGTTTGCTGCTTTCTTAAACTTAGCACAAGTAATATTTTGGACTAAAACTTTCTTGATTGTGTGGAAGGGGCAGGAGGAGAGGTCTGAGCACTGACGGATGACAAATAGCTTCTCTGGCTTCTATCACACGAAGCCTCACTTTCCAAAGGGTTTACTTGTAAACAAATCAAAACTGCTCCCAGATAGTACCAAATTTTCCTGGGCATGGGGCAGGAAGGTAAGATCATCCTCCATTATAATTCAGTTTTCTTGACTCCACCAATATTCTTATGAACTCAATAGCATGTCATTAATGCTTAATTACAGCAGACCATAAAATAAATATCCCTAAATTAAAGGAACTCTTTTAACGATCAAGCAAGCAATAGCATATATCTGATAATACTTTACCTTTGGTCATCTATTGAGTTTACTAGTACGTCACCTCTGCCATCTTTGGACATGCTGGCCTATAAAAGAAGATAGTCATTTAAAAATGTTTTCTCAAGTTATTCTAGTTAAAACTGAAACAGGTTTAAAATTAAATGTCATTAAAATTTTTATAACTTTATAAAAAAACTTTACAAAAAAAGAAGAAAATAAGCTGACTTGCATTTGGTAAATTTAACCATATAGGATAAAAATTAGCCAATTAGAACTATAAAGAAATTTCTATTTGATGAAATATCTACCAACCATCAACACTAGTTACCATTATTTGTGGTGAACAAAGGAAGCTTACATTACTCTCAGCAACAATACATGGCTGTTTGCTATCACTGTTTAAAGTTCTGGTGAGCACAGGGTAAGGAAGATTTAAGGGCTGAAGAACATGTGACACTATTATTATACACAGATATTTGGCCATGTACCTAGAAAACACCACATAATACTATATATGTTATTGTAAATTAGAGAATACACTAAGTCCTAGAAAGAAGATAACACTCAAAAGAAATTCAGTAGTTTTCTCAAACATTAACAGCCATTTTCTTTAATCTTTGAAAATGATTTGCATACTTTCTTTTTAACAGCATCTTTTGACTTTTGTAATTTTTCCTAATGCTCATGCTGGTATTTCATTAGTCAAGTTCTACTTCCTTTCTTCTTTTGCTGAATTTAATTTGCTCCTTTAATAATAAATAAATAAATAAATGCAGTTCTAATGTATGAGTTTAAAAGTATTTATTAATCTTTCTTCTTTCTGAGATAACTGTGGGTTCACATGGGATTGTTGTTTGGGCAACTTTCCTCAATGGAAACGGTTTGTTAGTCACAACATAAATATAGTCATTCCTAAGCTTAAGATGGCTGACAATTTCATCTGAGGTTGAAAACGAGAAAAGCTAAAAATGCATTTAATACACTGCCCTATAACATGGTGGCTGAGCAACGAAGACCATACAAAGTATGTTTATACTTGTGATTATACAGCTGGATGAGAAGCTAGGCTCACTGCTGCTGCCCATCATCATGGGAGAGCATTGTATCCCCTATTCAAGAAAAGATATGAATGTGTTTCACTTTCACATTATCAAAAGCTGCAAGGTTGTGTGTCAAACCACTGTTGCCTGGGGACCTTCTGCAGTATAATGACATAACCAATATAGAGATACTGCATAGATGAAGATATGAAAGTTTGCATCCTGGGCCCGCCTGGCACCTTCTGGTGCTGGGCAGATGGGGCACTGTGTTATGGGGAGGGAAACAGAATAGTTCACTTCCTGTGGAAACAGGTGTAGCTGAAGAAGTGAACGCGGTGAGGAGTGAGCAGAGGTGGGAGGCTTTATAGTCACTCCGTGACATGATGATGTCTGGGCCGGGGTCATGGCTCTGATGCAGTCATGGTCTGTGGTCCTTGGTACCATGAAAGGAAGAGAGGATAGGGCTATACAGAGACACCATACTGACTGCAACACTAGGGAGAACTGGTCCTGACCCTCATCAGCTGAAGCACTCAGAAGAGAAAGCCCTAACACCTCACCTGGGCAACACAGTGGAGCTGACATAGGGGCATAGGTGAGCTCGTCCTGTGGGTGTTGAGAATGGGAGAGCAGGCTGCACCCCTCTCATCTGCCATGGTGGCAGCATGGGTGAGGGAAAGAGGCCCTCCTCTCCTCACCCCTTTACACCTGCAGCAGGTGGGGGAACATGACCCAATTCTTTAGGAGAACAAGCCCTGACAGGGGCACAGCTGGTACTGCCTCTCTTGTCTGCAATGTGGTGGTGGTGGTGGGACGAGGAAATGTGCCCCCGCCCCCATCCTATACTATCTTCAGCTAGAGAAGGAAAGCAGGCCTGGCACCTTGTCTGGGTAGTACAACAGAGCTGACCCTATTGACAGGGCACAGGTATGTTGCTGGAGAACATGAGCTTGGGACCTGGACCTGTCCCTCATCTGCCAAATGGCAGCATGGGCTGGGGAGAGAAGCCTCCCCCACCCCAATCAATGCCTGAGGCAGGTGGGAGAGCTGTCACCATTATTCATCTGTCATGTGGTAGCATGGGCAGGGAAGAGATCCACCCCCTCTGCCTCATGGGAAAGCTGGTCCAGAGGTCATAAGGGCAGGAGCGCTATCCCAGCCCCTCATCAGCTGCAGCACTCAGGAGAGTGACCTCTATACCTCGCCTGGACAACACAGTACAGCTGGCCTTGAAGGTGTGGGTGTGGGAGAACCAATCCCGAGGATGTGAAACCATGAGAACAGACCCTACCCCTTGCACACTCCTGCAAGAGGTGACCTAGCCAGGACAATGCTGGAGAACTCACCCTGGTGGTGAAGGAGAGAGCTGGTGGACTGACCAACGCTGCAACTACCCAGGCCTAGAACTGAGGGTAAAAGTCAGCCCACTCCAAATCCACTCCATCTGTGATCTGCTGGAGCACAAGTGGGGGTGGGCAGTCCTGCAGACCCAGGGCTACAGGATGTCTGTGACACTGACAGCAGCAACAGGATGTGCGGGAAGAGTCCCAGTCCTCCTTTCCATCTGCATGGGATATTTTTGCCCCCCTTTACTTTTAACTTGTTAAGTGTCCTTTTAAGCCACAGTTGAATATCTTATGAATAGCATTCACTTGCTTTGTGTCTTATGACTGGAGAATTACTTCATGAGTAATTACTGTCAATACTACTAATGCAGTCTTGCAATTTTCTGTTTTGAAGCTCCTTTGTTCTCAGCTTTTTTGGTTTCTCTCACTGATTGAAGACTTCTATAAAAAGTATGTTTTGATTCTTTTCTCCTATCATTTGTGTATCTCCTAAGTGCATTGGCTTTGTATTGAGCATGAGGCATGCATAAAACATCTCAAACTTGTTTCAGAGTAAGTGTTTATAACTGACCTTTTAGAATGATGTACAAAAAGTTTATATTGTTATTCTCTTCCATACAATTAAAATTTCCAAGTTACAAATCATTGTTTTTATGTGTATTCTTCAGGAAACAATTGTAATTAAAGTTACTTTTAGCATTTCAACCTTTTAAGTTCTATCACAGTCCCAATAACAGAATATTCTTGTATGTAAGTTTTACTTTCATAGTTCAACATGGTAACAATCAGTGCTATTTTACTTCAGCTTGATGAACTGTCTTTATCAAGTGTTGCAGTTCGAGAGTTATGAAGTCTCTCAGCTATTCTTTATCTCTTTTATTTCTAATGGACAGTTTTGACAAGTAAATTCTTGGTTGATAATTTTGTTCTACTTGAAATAAACCATCCCACTCTACCTAGTTAATATGACAGGATATAAGGGTAGATTATTGAATCTACTTAGTAAAAAAGAAATAGAAATTATAGGATAAAAAGATAGATTATTGAATCTACTTTGAAAAGAAAAAAAGAGGCTTCTCATAGGCCCCATGTCAAAGTCAGTTGTTTCCTGTCATTGTGGACAAAACTCCTTTCCAGAACATTTCAAGAACCTAATGCCTACTGTAAAATACCATACTGCTGTGTATGATAGAACAGCTATAAAGGGAAAAAATATTCAGAAGAAACCATGAATCAAAATTGACAAAGATTTGATATGAATCGAGACTTCTTGATTAGAAGAGTTGATAGGTTACCAATCAGTGTGACCATTCAATCTAACTTATATGACTAGTAAATGCTTCTCAATCAGATATAACTTGCCAAAAATTATTATTGCTCCAAAATTATGGTATATATTTAATTTATATCCAAAATTACATATATATTTAAATATATTAGATATATATCTAAGTATATAATATTTAAATATATATGTTTTAATTTTTTGTCATATTAATGGTTATATCGAGTACTAACTAATTCTAGAAAAAGGCTTCATCCATTTAGTTTCCTATACATGATTTCGGGTTTGAATCTCTATCAGTTTTCTGCAGTGAACCATGACCATGCCTGACAGCAAACTCAAGTTTCCAAAAGGATGATGGGGTCCCACAATTATGATGATTCCACCACGGTGATGATAATACCACTAATCTGAAAAACGCCACCTACAGATCAGTTTTGGACTACAAACTGCTCAGAACAATTTTGAGGTGGCTAGCTGAGATGACCCAGCCTCACAGATTACTCTAGCCTGGACTTGAGACAAGCCCTGCACTTTCCCACTACACAGAGACTGGACAACAAATGATACCTCTACCAGGACTTGACAACTAACCCCAAATTTTTCTTTTCAGGATCCCCTAAAGATGCTGCCACCCCCAGACATCAGAAAGTAAACTTAAGAACATGATACCCACATTCCCAAGAGGTAGGATAGGTGGTTTTTGGTCATTCAATTGGTTATGGGTATTTGTCATTGTTTAGGGTGGTTGGTTACAGGTTCTTATTGGTAATGGTCAAGAAAAAAGCTGAACAAAAGAGTTTAGATTCAGGATTCTTGTTTTGAAAAGAAAAAAGAGGATATAATTATGATAGGATATAAGGGTACATTATTGAATCTATTCTAAAAAGAAAAAGGGGTGATATAGAAATAGGATAAAAAGGTAGATTACTGAATCTACTTATAAACCAAAATAGCAACTACTAGTTTTAAATATTTTACATTGATATGGATTTTTGCATATTGATATAAACTTAAGATTATTTTTATTAGAACATACTGTACATATGTTTCTAATCTTGTTCAAGGTATTGTACCTATACAACTCATTTAACAATGTAATGCAAATTTCTAGTCCTTGAAAGTTATTATTACCAACTATTTAGGGTAATAAGATAATGCAGATTAGAAATTAGTTACCTATTACAATCAAACTTTTAGTCATGTTAGGTAAATTCTCAAGATCAAACATAAAAATTTAGATAGACAGGTCATCTTCAAACACTTCAGACATTTCAAGAATAAGGCATTTAAGATGTCTTAATAACATGGGGGTTTTTTTTGTTTTTTTTTTTTATGACAATGAGACATGTCTACTCCTGGCAGCACCAATCTACTTTGGAGAAGATGATGGACATCAAAGAAACTCCACATGGAGTTTACTTTCTTTGTGACAAAGTAGCTGCACCGTTTGTTGTCAAGTCCAGAATGTGCTCTTGCCTCGACTGCTGACAGTATGCTGTCCAAACTGGATAAGCAGGACACAAAAGAGAGTGACTGCCAAACCTTGCCCAGACAATGCAGGATAGTCCTTCAAAAATCCTGCTTCATAAAAGTCTGTCAAATATTATAGTCCTGTAGGCCCAAAATGGATGCCCCAATGTTTCAGAGGAACCTTGGGTGACTCTCCGGGCAGCCAGATGTTTCTGTCATTTCTTAAATTTTTTGGGGGTCGCTTGCTTGTACAGGAATTCCTGCTTACTCAGTTATTATTATTTCCTTCTCAGGTCTCTGAGGGAGTTGAAGACTAGACAGTTATAATTTTTCTTGTTTACTAGACTCAGAAAAGAAATTCAATAAAGAACTGTAAAGTGTATAAGGTTGAGAGACATAAAAAGATAGTTTTTTAGAATAAAAAGTAAATCAGGTACAACACTTCGGAGTCACCAAGATAGGATAGATAATGGAGTATTTTCTCTGAATTTGTCAAATGCAAATGGACTAAACATTGTTGATGTACTTAATGCCTGTATATATTGTATATATTTATTTTACTTATTGTACATACTTTTTCTTTTTTT
>JAQHUG010000076.1:2791921-2802535 GCA_028555095.1 Dicrostonyx torquatus | reverse complement strand
GCCTCCCGAGTGCTGGAATTAAAGGCGTGCACCACCTGGCTGTATTGTAGTTTTTAACCTCTAAAACTTTCAGTTTGTCTTTTTGTATATTTTGTTCACTTTTGTTACACAGATCCTTTCTCTAAAATTACTGTGGTCCCCACTGGCATGTTCCTGTTGCTCACTGAGACCACTCACTACATTCTCACTCTCACCCACAGGTGGAATTAGGCTATCTTGAGGTAGAGCTGATGTGGTAGGTAAGACGGTTTTACTATTAGATGCCTCTAATCTCCAATTTCATTTAGTTTTACTTTGTTTTACAGTGTGCTGTAACTTCTCTATTTGATTCTTAGATTCTTAAAAAGGGACTTAATATCATCTGTGGATGATTATAAAAATCTATGTACTATACAGAGATGATGCTATAAAATTCTTATTCCATCATTTTGCTCATTACCTACTAGATAGATTTCTTTGAACTGCAGAATCTCCAAAGGTTGTGCAGCAAAGGGTGACAAATGTCCAAATGGAGGATGGGTGACCTTAGGGAGCTGGCAAAGAACAAGACCACTAAGCTTTACACCAGAGAGGGAGACTAGAAGGAACACAGCACTCTCAGGCTCTCCCATCTTGCCCAGCAGGAAGAAGGTGAGGCAGAAGGGTAAACTGTTGAACCTGATTTCAAGGCTCTCAGTACTGTTGGGTAGCAAGCCAGAGGTAGCAATGCAATGGTTCCAGAGGCCAAGTAATCTGAGAGCCACCAGTTTTATAAACCACTGGCAACAGGACTGGCTCCTTGCCATGGGTGCTGCGGACTATCATCTACTTTGTCCTCCACAGCCTGAGCTCTGTGCTCCTTAAATTTATTAGAACACCTATGCCTCCCTACTCCCCACGCTCCTGCCCCTGCCCCTGCTACTTTTCCTGCCCATTTTCTACCAGGCCCTATGTCCACTAGCTTCACGACTTATTTTTGCATCTCTAGAATGCTCCATCTCAAACAGTAGCTTCTTCTAAAGGTAGTGCCTGTCTATAGAGCTCTTTGATATAAAGAGCAATGCAATTGCTCTCTTCTCCAATGCTAGGCTACCACACAGCAGGAGCCACTGCCACACCATATCCCACAAGGGACTTAAGTTTCTCAAGAGCTGTAGGTTTCCCCTGTGGTTAGGAATGTCAGTATGCACTAGGACTTCCAGACACACCTTCTACTTGTAGCCCCAGCCCCTCTACCCTCACCACTCCACTTCTGGCACCAAGGCTGAATCTGCAGACTGTGTTCCACTTTTCTCCATGCTTCATAGCTGTTACAAGGATAACAAATCCCCAGGGGATGAAGTACACATGGTTAAGGATGTAGGCACGGCTGCTAGAAAGGAGATCAACACTCAGTTTATGTTACCACATATCCTCTTCTCTCATTACTGCAAAGTGCACGGTGAAAAGCAAGACGTGTAATGGAAGTCTGGGAGCTATGGAGGACTATACAGGACAATATTCTCTCATGAAGATTAAGAATAGGAATCAAGATCTGTTATATGATTATAAAACTCTACATGTAGAAAAGAACCAACACCTGCTAAGAATTAACACAGAGCTATTTTGGGATGATAAGGGAAGATGTGCTCCTCACTGGTTTGCTACCTTGAGGATTCCAGTAATTACAATCACGATGTGTAATACAGACACCTCCGATGGTTGTCTTGAAGCCATTGCTGTGTTACTGGTAAAAACACATTCAGGGTCAAACCAGCTACAGCTTCCAGCAGATGTGCTACAGTGACGTCCACAGAGCTGCTGGAGCTTCAAAACTCTGTCTTTTGCTGCTGTTACTGCTTAAATGAGCTTTCAGACTTCTGCTGGAAGATATTTACCAGAATAAATTCACCTTTGCTGATAAAATCTAAAATTAAAGTAAATCTAAAAGTAAATAACACCTCAGGGTTACTTAATGTTATTAAAAAACATTAAAAATCAATGTATATTATTACCTGTGTTAGTTTATGTTTCAGTCATAATTTCTGGTTTTTTTAATTGGGGAGATAGGAATCAAACTCAGGACCTTACACATGCAGGACACTTAACCAACATTCCCAGGGTTTTCAATATCATAATTTTTAAGAACTGAAATAGTTATACACATCTTAAGAAATCACTTTACTATGTTTCAAAGTGTGAATGAATTCCCATTTTGGATCTTAGATACTTTAAAATATATAACATTAGCTCCAAAGATAGAAAAAAAGCAATTTCTATGGACAAAGAATTTACTATTAGCTAGCAAAATCAAAATTTCCCATACAAGAATCAAAGCTATTGCAATATTTTAAAGATTATAGGCAATTTCAAATGTTAAAAATTCTAAGTAGAATTTATATTGAGGATTTGTACTGACTGCAATCAATAATTCATAAGGAAGTAGATATATTTATAACCAAGTTTCAATCAGCTTGTTACACTTAAATCATTCCACATACCTGCATAGCTGGGTCTTGGAAAATATGTTCAATTTGGTACTGCCTAAGAATATGATTTAGGTTATCATCTGAAACAAAGGAGAAAACCAATTTCAGTAAGTCTATTTGGCAAAACTAAGAAAACAGCAGCTACTATCTAAGGTATCCAATGAAAAATTTCTAGTCTCTAAGATTGCTTCTCATAAGATGAATCATCAATTTCAGCATATCATTTTGGAATGTAAAATTAGGTCTTTTTAATATTCATAAGCCAAATAATAACTCCCAAATGAATACAGAACAGCTACAAAGAACTAATCTTTTCCTTTATAAGTGTGAATTATCAGTTTCTTCTGGCAGAAGTGGAAACATATTCTTCATTGTTTTTTGTTCCCACTTCTACTACTAAAAAGGATTGGGAAGGTACACATCATATTTTTCTTCTTTATTTCCTTCCTTCATTTTTGAAAACAGGGCTCCACTCAGGCTAATCTAGAACTCACATGTAGCCCAAGTTGGCCTGATTCAATGGAATCTTCCTGTCTTTGCCTTCTGGGAGCTAGGACTACAGGCATGAGCCATTACCACAACTAGCTGTGGACCAGTTCTTTAGAATTCTTAGAGTCAGCTGAAAAGATTATCCATTCTATACTGAGGAGAAATTGTATGATACAGAATCCAATTTCAATAGGAATGCCATGAGACCATGAAAAAGATGGCCCAGAATGAAGCTGAGCTTTCACTAAATGCCACATCTGTATTCACATCAGGAAAGAGACTGGAAAGGCAAGATGGCTCAGCAGATAAAAGCACCTGTCATCAAGCTAGACATGAATTCAATCTCTAGAACCAACAGGGTAGAAGGACAGAACTACTCCCTCCTGTTGTACTCTGGCTTCTGCCTGCACTCTGTAGGTACACAGGCATGCATGCCTGCACACACATGCAATCATTCACCCCCTGCCATGCATGTGTCCAAGTACATGCACAAATACGTGAAAAATTTTAAGAGGAGCTAGAGAAATCATTCAGCAATTACAGTACTAGCTCTTCTAGGGAATCCGAATTCAATTGCCAGCAGCCTCACACAGTTCACAACTGTCTGTAACACCAGCCTCAGGGAATTCAACACTCTTTTGGTCTCTACCAGCAATATACACATGGCTAAACAAAACTTGTCAATTAAAAGATATTTAGAATTCATAAATATAATGATACACACTTACGCATACATGTTAATAAGTTAGGATCAAAGGAGTATTCCAGAACTCGAGCGGGTGTAGATGGAGAATGGGTTTTTTTGTTTATGGATCTAGGTCAAGCGGACAACTAAGGGAAATTAATTTAATATCAGCCACTAAAATCAATTACAAGTGAACTGTAGACCTAAATATAAAATAATAAATTGGTAGAAAAGAACCAAGAAACACATCTATAACCTTAAGACTTAAGGTTATATAATTAAATGAAAAAAAAGAAGAGAAACAAGTATTTGAGGTGGTCTGAATGAGAATGTCCCCACAGGCTCACAGGATTTGTAGCCTTGTTGGAGGTGTGTCACTGGGATGGGCTCTGAGTGTGGTTCAAAAACCACAGCTATTTCCATTAGTTCTGTTTGTCTGTCTCGTGCTTGTGGATCAAGATGTGCACTCTCAGCTACTACTCTATCACCATGACTGCCTGCTGCCAGGTTCCGCACTGTGCTACTTAGAACCCTCTGAGACTGTAAAGCCCCATAAACCATCTCTTCTATACGTTGCCTTGGTCATGGTGTCACAGCCAAGCAAATATGAAAATAAGACAACATTTAAAATAAAAAATACCAACAAACTGGGCTATATTATAAGAACCCATACTTATTTTAAAAAGAACATTAAGAAAATAAAAGCACAATATAAACAAGACATTTCTAAGATCTATAATGATCAAAGATAGTGTATTAGAATAAAAAACTTCTAATCAGTTGAGAAACAGAAAAAAATGGTTCAGTATGCAAAAAATATTCTGAAGAGTTCAACTAACAGCTCAGTAGACATCGGGAAAGTATAAATTAAAACTAGCACAAATTAAAATTCAAGACTGGTGAAACTAGGGGCTAGCAGGGGAGATGGCTCAGTTGGTAAAGTGCTTGTCTTTCAGGCTAGAGACTTGGGTTCAATTCACACAGTCCACATAAGAAAAGCAGGACTTGGTGAAACACCAAGTAGTACATCCAGGTAGAGATGGAAAATCCCTGGCCCTTCCTAACCCAACCAGCCTAGGCTATTTGGCAAGTTCTAGTCCAATCAGAGAATTTGTCTTAAAAAAAGAAAGAAAAAAAGATAGGAAGGAAGGAAGGAGGGAGGGAGGGAGGGAGGGAGGGAGGGTCAGAGGATAGCATTCTCTGGCCTTCACAAGCACACCTCTGCAACCTCAAGAGAACTGGTGACTATGTGGAACAAACTGAACTTCCATACATTGCTGATGGGAGTTCCAAATCAATAAACTTTAAAATTAAATATAAACACAATTCTTGCAGTATAACCAACCAAAATGTATGTAACTGAGCACAAGAACCATAACAACAAAAAAGTAACAGTAGTATTCCTAATGACCCATTAGCTGTAACTATCTCAGATATCCATCAAAATAATAGAAGAGTGATGAATTAAAAACGGCCAAGTGTGTATGCATTTAAAATGAACTAATTCTAGTATATGTGATGATACAGATAAATTTAACAATCTCATGAATGATGAAGCACAGAGAAATACATGGTTCATGATCTTACTTTTAAAACTAAAACACAGAAAAAACAAAATTAAGGAATAAAATTAATGACAGTGGTTATCTTTCACTATTTTTGAGGAAGAGGAAGGATTAGGTTTTTTGAGGTCCTAGCCATTCCCATTTCTTGACCTGAATTGTATTACAAGAAGTTTTCACTTTGTAATGATGCACTTGGCTTATTTGTTTTCTTTTGTGTATGTTATAAATGCACATAAATATGAAAATGTGCTAACCAGCTGCTTGTATAAATTTTAGAGACACTGGTGGTACCATGTAATACTAAAGTTTATTAACATATCATTTTCTTTTAGTAAAACTCTACTAAAGAAATCCTCTTGTATTCTGAAGACATAAGAAATGCAAACTTAAGGATTTTTGAAAAAATAAAGATTTATTGTATCTTGTTTGAGCTAGATCTTCTCAGAACAAAATAAACAAAAACAAATGGAAGCAGTGAGAAGTAAATCAGATTGACAGAAGCCAATGTAGAAGAGCACAGAGGCACAGGGGAGGATGGACAGCATCACCTGCATCTCAGCAGGTGCTGAGGCTAGGACAGCCCACACCTTTACCTGGCACACAAGGTTGTCATCTCTTCATACCAACCTCACAATTCCATGATCCTTTCCCTGAATACACAAATTTCGAGAATGCTTTGCTGCTTGTCTGAAAATTTCTGCTTCCATTCTACCTGTCTTTTAATAAACTACCATCCAGTTTTCAATTTACGATAAATTCTCTTACTTAGGGTTGCTAGTATTTGGAACTCAATTTTCATCTAAGAATTATGGTGGTGCTTTATTCTTCTAAAAGTCATCTTCTAAAATTCAGATATCCCACCACCAAGCAAAACTCATTCAAGCAATTCCTGTCCCACATCAGACTGTGGCCATATTTATAGATCTTTATAGAATGAGGCTTTTCCACTTCAAACCTATGAAATGACGCTATTATTGTAGTGTTGTGGTGTGTGTGTGAGTGTGTGTGTGTAGAGGAGAGGGGACGGGAGAAGATGGGAGGGGAGTGAAGGAGAGAGAGAGAGAGAGAGAGAGAGAGAGAGAGAGAGAGAGAGCCATTTAATTAACATGTTCTAGTTACCATGCTAAGGACTTCATCTGTATCATTCCAATTAAGTCCCACAACTCTATACAGTGAGGGTGTTCTTACTCGGGAGTGAAAAACAATGGAAACAAAACCAAAGGCACAGACAGGAAGCCAAGGACTTTGCCCAGGATCAAACTTAGGAAGTATGAGAGCTAGGCAATATACTTACAAACACAAATATAGAGATCATGTCCTCAGCCTCTGGTCTATGATGCAGCACCCGGGCTGCTCTCTTCATTTTTTCAAATCTCTCAGTCTTCAATCTTTACATCCTCCTTAGGTCACTTCTTACCTATGACGACTGTAGCTAACTGAACTGTACTCCTCTGCAAACCTCCCTATCCTGTTCAAGGCAACCTTGCTGTCTTTAAACCCAGCATACTTCCTGTCCCTTCAACGCTGCAAATACTTGGGATACCTAAACCGTCCTGATCAGTAAACACATACTGATATGTCAACTCTGTCCAAACGGCATCCCCTCTGGCCATGGTATAATAACGGCATAATGGTCAATGTTTGTTCTGCGCCAGGTGTCAGACGCTATTCTCCCTTACATCCCAATATTTACCCAATAATTCCATCAACTCTCCTTGGTAACTGATGCAAACGAGCCAGCTGCTGCTACCAGGTCCGTGTATTCATGGGATTTATGTATCTCCCTCCGCCAATTACGTGCTGGGAGGACAAGAATATCTTCACCCCGACATCAGCTATGTTTGCCTAGCCCCTGGCACGTAATAAAACAGCAGCTCAACACATTTCTTCTAAACTAATGACCAGAGCAATGCCTGCCGGTCCTTTACTGCAGACTTGGAAACTCTTCCTGACCCATCAGAGCTGAGTTTCTTTGAGCACAAGAGAAGCAGCACAAACCTATTTCGGATCTAGCCCACTACTACGCACGCTTAAGGAATCGACGAGTATTTGCCAGCGGTTCCGCTTCACTGCTAAGTACATACATAATCTCATGTGCATCACCAAGCATTTTGTGAAGCGGACATCTTTTCAGTTTTTACATATTTCCACGCTGGGACCCAACCACAACCAAAACATATTAGTAGGTCAACGACAGCGACATTGCACCTTACAGATGAATTTGCCATCAGGGAATAGGGCGCTTACTTTGGTCTCTCAGTAAGTCGAATTCTGTGGCCATTTCGATATTTTACTTTGGCGCTTTCATCACCTTTATCGATTCCTCGCGGGGTTAGGGGGGGGGGAGAGTAAGATTTAAAAAAAAAAAACAAAAAAAACAGCCCCCCTCTCCCGGTGTGAGGGCAAACGAAAAGCTAAGGAGTCGCCGGGGCAGCCGAGCCCTGGCGCGGAGGCATCAGCATCCCACTCACGCGGCGGCGCAGCCCGGGCCGCAGCTCCGCCGAAGGCAGGCGACGCGCGTCAGTGTCCGCTCGCTCGGCCGGACCCGGGCGGGGGAAGGGGCGGCGGGGCGGCAGGAGGGCGCCGACTTCCCGGCAGACCGCGCGGGAGGGCGACGTCGGCACCGCCGGGCTCGGCCGCGGCGTCCCCGCGAGGCTGAGGGGCGACGCCAGGACCGCGGGGAAGCCCGAGCCGCCGCCAAGTCCACTCGGCCCGCCCTGCGACTTTGAAAGCGGTGCCCCGGACGGTTCCTTGGAGACGGTGACGCCGCACCCGTCATCACGCGAGCGTCGGCGCTACGTCATCGCGCTGCCTGGAGCTCCGGCAGGCGATTGGCTATCTGTCAGGCGCGGGGCGGATCCCTGAGCTCGCTAGGGGCTGAGTCCCTCGCTTGGCGCCTTCCGCAGTGCCGTGGCGGGTGCCTGAGGTAGTGTGGCGCAATTTTATTTATTTTTTCTTTCTTCCTTTCTTTTTGTAGGAAAACAGAAAACAGTGACAGAAGCAGACACTAGATAGATATTTTCGTTGCTCTCCGAGTCTTGGTTTCGCAGACACTAAGCGTCTGTGGGGCTTGTGCAGGGAGGTCTGTGGGTCCTGGGGCTGAGGGGTCCCCTCAAGTTGACTTCGAGCTGTCGCTTCTCGGTCTGGAAGTAGTGAGAGCTGTTGTCGGATATTTAACCCTGTCACGTAATCAGGATTCAGGGTAGCCTGAAAATCCTGTAGGTACTTTAAATCTAAGAAAGGATAACATTTTGCAAAAGAGAAAAACTAAAGCAAAATATGTATTGGTGGATAAATTACCATTCCCAGTTTTAAGAAGTGACGTATGTGTTTGAGCAATAAAGCTTAAAAGACTCACACACAACACTGGAGAAAGTGATGGCAAAAATAAGTTTACTTGTAGCTTATCCCTGGCTTTATAGAGCCTTTATGCATTGAAATATATACATATATTCTGGTCCTGAGATGGCTCGGCTTGATTAAGAAGTGCTTGCCTGATTTAGGATTCCCAGCACCCATATAAAAAGCTAGGCAGGGCCGCTGTATGCCTTTAATACCGGTACTAGGGAGGTGCAGACAGAAGGTTGAGGGAAAAAGGGTGTTCTCTGGCCAGCAGCCTAGACAATCGAAATATCCAGGGTAGCGAGACACTCAAAAAGTAAGGTCATATATGTTAATAAGTTTTTTTTCTGTGAGAAAATACCTGGTGGAAATAAAGGTTAAAAAAATGGTGAGCAGCATTTGAGAATGACATCCCACCTCGATCTCAGTCCATACACAGGTGCGAACACACTCTCCCACAGGGACACACAAAAAACAAAAATATGTTCTGGGTGAAGTTATGTTGGGCTTTCTGTTGGATGACTTAAGTTTTGTAACCCTGTAACCCTAAAATAGCATAAACAGTGTTAACCTCGTTCCTCTAAAGAGACTACCTTTAAAATGTATGCATGTCTGTAGCTTTGAATAAGTGAAGATTGAACCTGGTCTTGTTTTCAGTGGTCATAAACTTAACATAATAACTTACACTGATTGCGCAAGCTCCACCTCTTCAATGTAGAATACCTTCTGATGAAACTTTTTCACTGCCTCTCCTCAAAGAGAGTTCCCTATATTTGAACCCTGTATTGCATTGTAACTTGGCATTGAGTAAGTACCCATAAATTTAATATTTACACTCAGCATTAATAAAATATATTGGCATAGAAAAAGCAAGGTGTGACTTCTTATAGAAATGATGAATGGCTTTTGTCTGAATTGAATAGTGAAATAGAACTTATGTTTGCGTTTAAAGTGTGTGATTTTATATGATCATAGTCAAACACAAATCATTTGAATTTTCATGCATTGAAAAATTAATGGCCGGTTTCCCTACTAATTTTAATAAGTTGACACTAAACACTTAGTATTCTCAAAACAAACCTGAAGAAGATAGGAAGTTGGAGTTTAAGTAAGCAAGTTTCAGGATAGCTCATTATATCAAGGTTTTGAGCCCAGTATGGTTTTAATATCACAACTTTTAACTACCATGTAATATAAATTATATCTAAGGCTTATAGTTAGTTTCTAGTTGAAATAAATGGGTTGCTATGTTACATATTTTATTACAATCTCAGTGATTTATAGTTCAATTTCAAATGTTTTTATGTTCGTAACGCTATAGAAGTAAACACCCAGACTTCAATGATTAAAAGCCTTCAAATGTGTGTTTGTATGTCCTCGAAACATTTTTCCTGAAAACTTGGGTTTGTCAGTCTCAGAAGTCCAAGTCCCTCCCCCTAGAACGTGTGCTGGGTGGAGCCTAAGAGGGAGCTCTCCTCTACAATAACAAGTAGGCCAGAGACCACAGCGGAGCTAGAAGGAAGAGCCTCCAGGCCTGTGCACTATTGGTAAATCCTCTTTCAATTCCGTCAGATTCTGGTACTAAAGACAGTTTGCTTCCCCCAGCCTCAGCTGGCATGCCTTCCTCTGACTTCACTTCTCCATTTCTTTTAGGAGTGTGCTGTAGTGCAGCACGCAAACTGAAGAGAAGTATGTGCTGTAGGAAAGGGATTTTAGTCTGTAAATAAAAGAACTTGGAATTTTTCTTGGAGATTGTTTTATAGAAAAACATTCTTTAAAACCTTTCTTTTAAGGTTTTAAGGATTTTTTTTGTCTTCTAAATGAATGCACCACTTTTCATTTACATGTATAGAAGTTAAAAACAATTGAATTTTTAAAGTGTCAGTTGAAGAAGATGAACTAAAAGTGAGAACTAACAACATTGTCTTAAGAAAGCCAAAGGAACTGATAGACTGTGTAGTGGGATGGTGAACGGCTAGTGAGACTGTGTAGTGGGATGGTGAACGGCTAGTAAGACTGTGTAGTGGGATGGTGAACGGCTAGTAAGACTGTGTTGTGGGATGGTGAACGGCTAGTAAGACTGTGT
>JAQHUG010000076.1:2774109-2791535 GCA_028555095.1 Dicrostonyx torquatus | reverse complement strand
AGACTGTGTAGTGGGATGGTGAACATCTAGTGAGACTGTGTAGTGGGATGGTGAACGACTAGTAAGATTAATTCTGACTCTAAATGTTTCATCATAGTGCTAGTTAAGAGTTAAGAGATTTATATGTGGGACAATTGTATTCTGTCAATTATATTTTAAATAAACACTGATTGGTCAGTAGCCAGGCAGGAAGTATAGGCGGGATAACCAGACAGAAAGCAGAGGTGGGTCAATGAGAGCAGGAGTATTCTAGGAAGAAGGAAGCTCTTTCTGCAGTTGTGAGCCTGACACAGAAGAAGCAAGATGTGACTGCCTTGCTGAAAAAAGGTACCAAGCCATGTGGCTAACATAGACAAGGATAATGGGCTAATATAAATTATGAGTTAATAAGAAGCCTGAGCTAATGGACCAATCAGTTTATAATTAATGTAGACCTCTGTGTGATTTCTTTGGGACTTAACGATTGTGGGAATCGGGCAGAACAAGGACTGGGCAGGACAGAAACTCCGACAACATTTATCCTTAAATGTGACTCTGAAGTATTCTCAAATTATAATTTGTAATATCTTACTGTCATGAACTCAAATTGAGGCAGCTGCTCACACATGCAGACCCACACTCCCTGTCTCTGCATTGCAGTGCAGTAAACTTCAGACTATTAGAGTGGCCATTCCAAAGCCTTCGACCTTCGTTCAAGGTTTGACTCCTTCACTATCCATTATATTTTTATGCATTTTCTATCACACACACACAAACCTATGACAGATATTAGGCTAGAAAAATAAGTAGCTTTTATATTCTTGGATGACTCACGTGTCCTTTTGTCTGCATCTGTCTTTCCTCTTTACTTAGTATTATTCTTTCTTGGTCTCCTTTCTGAATGTTACATAGGAGCCACACTTACAGCTGTTTCCATGCATACATGTATACATTAAAGGCTGTTCACACATTTACACATATACATTATATATAACACATGCCTATAATTAATATGTTCATACTGATACATGTATATATCATAATTTATTCTTTCAGAATGTTATATACACATAATGAATTTGGTCATACTCCTCCCCTAACTTTTCCTAGAGCTACTCCTGCCAACTTCATGTCCATTTTTTCCCCAAATAATCACTGCATCTGGTTTCTGGTGCTAATATATTCATGCATATGGAACCATGACTGGGTCAATATACCATCCTTAAAGAAAACCAACTCTTCTCCCAGAAGTCAATTGCTCCTCAACTAAGGATTGGGGGCATTTGAGTCCCTATCTCCTTCATGCTAAAATATTGTATGTGTTGATTGTAGCATGATTTCTTTTTTATATTTATTTATTATGTATACAATATTCTGTCTGTGTGTATGTCTGCAGGCCAGAAGAGGACACCAGACCTCATTACAGATGGTTGTGAGCCACCATGTGGTTGCCGGGAATTGAACTCAGGACCTTTGGAAGAGCAGGCAATGCTCTTAACCACTGAGCCATCTCTCCAGCCCGATTGTAGCATGATTTCTAATTGTTCTTGATAATAAAAACCCAGAATTAGATATTGGGGGTGAAAGCTGAAGGATCAGAGAAACAGCTGCCAGCCACTAGAGTTTTTACCTCTACCAATGCTCAGACCAAAGGGGCAATCCTGTCTCAACGAATCCTCAGACTGACTGCTCAGACTGAATCCTCAGACTGCATCTGAACTCTTATCTCCTCCCGCCTTATATTCCTCTCTCCACCCAGCCATATCACTCCTGTCTCCACCTCCCTTGCTCTGGGGTTAACGGTATGTGATCCAGAGTACTGGGATCACCTTTGTGTCAGCTTTGTATCTCTTTAAGACAGATTCAATCTCTTGTAGCCCAGAGTGCCCTTGAACTCACAGAGATCTGTCTGCCTCTGTCTCCTGAGTGCTGGGATTAAAGGTGTGTGCCACCACTGCTAACTAGTGGCTTAACTCTGCACTCTGGTTTTCAGGAAAGCTTTATTTGTTATATTACAAACAAAATATCGCTAGGGTTGATCTTGTTCAGGTCTTGTGCACACAGCCACAGCTACTATGAGTTCATGAGGACAACAGTCCCATCATGTTCAGAACACACTAGTTTGCTCCTGTATCCGTGACTTCTGGCTCTTGCAAGCTTTCTATCCCTTTTTCCTTAAGGGTGTGATTTAGATGCCTTATTAATACATCGAATTTTAACAAGACATTGATGTAACTGGCACAGTGTGTTTCTTCTGTTAAAAGTGTCCACTCTGAATTTAAGTTGTAGACATCAGGACAGTAGTCACTTGACATATAAATAGCTCCTACTTCAAGCAGTCTCGCTTAGACTGAGGTAATAAATACATATGTATTAGTTGTGTGACTCAAACTGGACCAGTGCAGTGTAATAGAGAATGGCAGGGAGGGTTACGCCAGGCGAGGAAGGCCATGGATAATTAAGATGTCTATTTCATTGGCCTATGTACAAAGAAACAGAAAGACAGTAAGGGCTTAGGAAATGACTAAGGGAGTTGAGAGGAGGTTTAGTTGTCTGTAAGCTTATGTTATCTTCAGATTGGTAAGTCAGCAAGATTATACATTGTAGTTTGAAAATAGATTTTTTTTTTCTGTATAGTATACTCTGATCAGTTTCCCCTCCCTCATCTCCTGGATCCTCCCTACCTCCCTACCCATCCAACTCCATTTTTTTTGTTTGTTTTTTTGCTCTCTCTCTCTCTCTCTCTTTAGAAAACAAGCAGGCAAACAAACCAAAGCCAAAAAACAATAGCAATAAAACAGAATACAGAATAGAAAAACAAGGATAAACAACAACAACAATGAAGTTTGTGAAGCACCCACACACACTCAAACAAACACCTTTCCAGATACCATTAAGTTCATTTTGAGTTGGTCATCTACTGCTGGACATGGGACCTGTCCTTGAGAAACTCATGTTTCTCAAGTGAAACTCATGCTCAGTGAAACTCGAATGGAGAAGACTAATTTTTCCTTTATGCGCAGTTGTCAGTTGTTTTTTGGTTAGGGATGGCAGATTGTAGATCATGTCCACTTCCCCATCTCAGTACTGTCACCCCATCCAGCTTAAATCTGTGCATGCTGCCACTGTCTCTGAATTTATATGAGCATCAGTCCCTGTTGTGTCTTGGAGGCTTTGTTTCATTGGTGCCTTCCACCCTCGCTGGCTCTTACAATATTTTGCTTCTACTTCCATAAAGTTCCCTGAACTCTGAGGGAAAAGGTTTGTTGAAGACATCCCTTTTAGACTGGGTGTTCCAAGATCTCTTACTCTCTGCATGTTGTCCAGCCTTGAGTCTGTGCTTGTTCCCATCTACTGCAAGTGGAAGCTTCTCTGGTGATGGCTGAGTGAGGCACTGATCTATGGGTACAGCAGAATCTTGTGAGGAGTCGGCATATTGCTGTATTTCTTGTACTGTTTGGTTTGCCCCTTGGCCCATGACCTATTTGGTACCTTGTTCTTGGCCACACAGGCAGGGTCAGGTATGTGTTCCATCACGTGAAGTGGGACCTTAAGTCACATCACTTTTTGGTCACTGCCTCAAGCTTTGTGCCCCCATTGCCCTAGCATATCTGACAGGCAGAACATCACTGTAGATCAAAGGTCGTGTGGCTGGGTTCATGTTTACATTTCTCTTTTGTTAGAGATGCTGCCTTTTTTCCGATCTGTATTTCTGGCTTCTTTCTCAAAAATCAGGTGTTCACTGGTATGTAGATTGATGTTTGGGTCTTCAATTTGATTCCTTTGAAGAGCTACAGGCAATTAATGACTGCCAAGAGAGGAAGAGTCATCTTCCCCAGGGATTAACCCCCTAATTGGTTATTCAGTACTAAGTAGCCCTGAAAACATGTATGAATATATAAACAACACTAAATAGACTTAGCAGGCAGGATTTATATATTAATATGTATGCATTAATCAATGATTAAAGAAAAAAAACAAGAGATAATACATGAATGTAGAAAAAGGGCTTGAGAACAGAAGAAGGGGAACATTGAGAGGAGGAACAAGATATAGTAGTAGGGAATTGAAGATGATCAGCATATAATATATACATGTATAAAATGTCATAATAAAACCCATCATTTGTACAATTAATAAATGCTAAGAAAATGAAATAACATTTACAGATAATTGATACATACACATATAATGTTGCCATATGTTAAAAAACAAAGTTGTATACTAATGATGGATATAGTTATTTTTACACAAAGGATTAATCTTGGCTAAATATGGAAAATACATAAACTCACATAATTAAGTACATTTACAATTTCTTCAGTGAACTTAGTCATAACATTTTACAATGACTTGCATACCACAAATAAACAGAGCAACATCAAGATTAAAAGTCATAAATCTTGGATCCATGATTTGTCACAACCCAGATGGCCTTTTGACTCCTAGGATCCTGTTCTTGTCGTTCTGTTGTCTGTCTCTTGTTTGGCATTGCAATTTTCAAGTAAAGGGCAGTGCTATATGTTGCTAACAAGTTTATTTTAATTTGCTTCTTCAGATGGATTTTAAAATTGAAAACACATGGGATGGTTTTCCAGCGAGGCATGAGCCAGTGTGTATCAAGCTGAGTCCAGGAGAAAAGGGCGTGAAGATGGAGGTTAGTGCTCCATTTTTCAATGATCCTCCAGCTCCTCTTGGAGAACCAGGAAAGCCTTTCAGTGAACTGTGGAATTATGAAGGTAGGTAGAAGTATTGTATTTTATTAGAAACATAAATCTTTTTCTAATAACCTCTCAGAGAACTATTATTTTATCTTGCTGTTAGGAAGTAATGTGCTTTTGAACAACTGATGTTCAGTTTCTGATCTTGACCATCTGTCATTCTGACTTTGCTCCCATTACAGCGGGGCAGAGGAAAATGGCAATCCCACATCGAGATTTCCTTCCTTTCTTACGTCATCTGCTCTAAAAAGAGATCATGTTCTGTCTTTTAAGAATATTTAAATCACGATCTTTACCTTACAAGCCTCCTTAGTGGAAATTTTAGGGTGTGTTACTTACTGGAGAAATACTGTCAGCATGAGATTTAATATTTACTTTCTGCTATCGCGTAATCTCACATATCAAATTAAAGACAAAAGACATTCCAGGAAATTAAATGGTTTCAGGTTTGTTCTCCGACCTTGTACTATATCCTCATCTTTCTGAAATACTGTTCTTGATGCTATCCCCTAGATATAAAACACTACATTACAGAGAAATTAAGAATTTACCCCAAGATTTCTCACTCAGTGTATTGGCATTTATTTACTTGGTTAACAGAGAGCCTTCCTTCTAAGTAAACTCTTTTCCTAAGTCCATTTTCTCTTTGAAGCCAGAGTGATCTGTTACTTCTCTAAATGAAAATTTAAGTTTACCCTTTGGCTGAAAGTTTTTAATGCAAAAAAGCAAATTGTACTCAAGTATGATTTCATATTTATTTTTAAATATCTTAAGAGGTAAGATCATTTATAGAAGCATAGGAAAGGTCTGGCAAGTTTTAGACTAACGTAGAAAGAAAAGGACTTGGGTTTCCCTTCATATATTTTATGCAATTGTAACTATTTACCAGGAAGAGGCACTTCATCCACAATCAACTAATTTTTAAAACAGCTAATGCTCAACTGCCCCTGATATTATAATAAAAATCACCACTTACAAATAAACCAGTTTTTTTTAGTTAGTTTTAGAAAATTAGTTTGAAAAAACATTTCCATGCTTGCGGGGGTCAGGGGACTTGTGGGAGTTGGTTGTCTCCACCCACCGTGTGGATTCTGGGCTCTAACACTGGTCCTCAGGGTTGGTAGCAATCACTTTGCCTGCAGCTACCACACGATCCCCACCACTCTTCATATTTGTTGTGTCCATGTTGTAGACAGGTAGTCACTGGCACATACAAGCACATACATGCACATGTTTAAATCTCACGTACATTCAGTTCATTGGCTCATACATTGAGTTACTACTCTATAACCAGCCTGCAAATATCATAGAAGGCTTGTCATGCCAATACATATTTCACTGTCTTTGATTTCATGGCATCATTGTATTCTATTACATGACATGTATGCATTCTGTAACGTACCCAATCAGTTTTGCTGAATAATAGGTGATCTATTTATGTACCAGGAAATATTTTTTTGTATAAGAAGAGATAGCTGTTTGTATCATTTCTAGTTTTTTGAGTCATACCCTGATGGGTAACTGTACTTCTTTTCCTAATTGTCTGATTTGTTTCCTTGGAATAAATTCCAAGAGGAAGATAATTGGGCCAGAGTCCGGCTGTGCAGACATGTTCATTTCCCTGTGGTCTCACTATCACTAGGCTTTGTATTTCCTACTGGCGGTAGTATGATGATTTTAAAAACTTAGTAATTCACTTTATATTAAGAGGAATAAATTATTTACTATGTAAGCAAAATAAAATTTCCCATGTTCTGTCTATTTTCAAAAGTTGTGGAAGCATTTTTCTTGAATGATACAACTGAGCAGTATTTAGAAGTTGAACTTTGTCCGTAAGTATGAACTGTTTATCCTACCTATTACTGCATGATTTGAACTTGCTTGTTTTCTAGTCTTACATAGTATGGTTGTAGTAAAGCTCACTAGGTTCAACTAAGTAGGGGTCGTATTAATTGGAGTCGGTTAAATCTTATTTTTTTACTGTTTTGTACAATGCATACCTTCAGAATTTATGTTAGAATATATATTCTACACACATACACACGTATATATCCTATATATTTAAGTGTATTATGTTGATGTGATTTTTTTGGTTTACTGATATAAATGATTGTGTAATAAACTTGATTTTTTTTTACAAAGTAGAAAAAGATTACTGTTAATAAATCATTACTTTATATTTTTGCACCGTGATATATTAACTATTTAGAAATAAAGGGAGATTTCTGATCCCTAACAAAGACATTATCTCCAAATCACAACCACATGCAATGGGAAAATTAGTTTTCTTCAGTGGAATCTCAATGGGCACACAAACTACACTTAAGGGCAGTCCCCATGCTCAGCAGTAAGTGACTGACACAAAGCAAATTCAATGGTATTTTTATAGGCTTTTTTTTTTGTCTCCTATTGCTTTTTGAGGGCATTTTTTAAAAAAAAAATCTTACTTGTCTTTTGCTTGTATGTTATGGTTTCCAATTTTGTGTTTTTATGGGTTTTGTTTTTGTTCATATGTGTGTCTCTGAGTGTGTTGTGCTCATGTGCACACGTGTTTATTCTGGTCTGATTTTTTTTTATCTGCCTGTTTGTTTCCTGAAGAAAGCGAGAAAGAAGGTGTGGAGTTAGATGGGTGGGGGAGAATCTACCAGGAGATAGAGGAAACTGTGTTCAGAACATATTGTATGAAAAAAATTATTTTTAATAAAAATGGGACTCATAAAGATACCACTAGCTTACAGAAATGTTTCTTTTAGATTCTTGAAAATTTTTATTTTTAATAAAAATGGGACACATAAAGATACCACTAGCTTACAGAAATGTTTCTTTTAGATTCTTGAAAATTTTTATTTTTAATAAAAATGGGACACATAAAGATATCACTAGCTTACAGAAATGTTTCTTTTAGATTCTGGAATGATTAAACTTTAATTTTATGCATTATGTAATTATATGTTCATGTATTTATTCATTTAGTTGTCATTCATTCTTTTGATCACATAGTATATCATTTCTGCATTTAATGCCAAGAAGCTAATTTAAATCATACCTAAATTTTCCAAGAGTCACAGTATAAATATTATCTTTGGAATTTTTTCTTTTCTTTTCTTTTTTTTTTGGTCCTCAGACACATTTTCACTGTATAGCTCTGGCCAGTCAGGTGTGGGCCGCTACACCCAACTGTCTTGGAATTTCTTCATTTGAGCTTAAATATTTACTTGGGAACTTGCTTTACATGGTGACAGACTTGTATTTCTCATAGATGTAAAGTAAGGAAACTTATGCTTACCTGTTATCTAAATTATAGCATGCTTTTAATACATGAGATGTTTCTATGTTGCTTATTTATTTTAGATGTCACTTAAATATTTCTCAGTATCAGTGTCCAGTAGTATTTATTCCTTTGTAAAATGACAATTGAGCACCAATTAACCTTCACAAAATTTAGATTCCCACTTGTTAGTTGTTTCTTTTTTATTTATTTATTTATTTATTTGCTTTTGCTAACTCTAATATGAAACAATGCAGTTATTTGCAATTCGTTTTTGTTTCGTTTTGCATTGTTTTCTGAGACAGGCTCTAGCCTTGCAGCCCTGGTTAGCATGGAATACACAAAATTCACCTTCTTCTGCCTGCAAGTTCTGTGAATGAAGATGCACGCTACTACATAAAGCCTGCTATTATGCTGTTGTTGTTTCTGTTGTTGTTATTATTTGGTTTTTCAAGAGAGGGTTTCTCTGTGTAGCATTTGGAGCCTGTCCTGGAACTGGCTTTGTAGACCAGGCTGGCCTCAAACTCACAGAGATCATCCTGTCTCTGCCTCCTGGTGCTAGGATTAAAGGCATGTGCCATCACTGCCTGACTGCCTGCTATTATTTTTAAAAATCAGAGTAATTAGATATGTTTTCATGTTATCTTCTGCTAGCATGTCAGAATATTTTATTTAAAGCTATGATTAGTTCTTATAAACTATTATGAAGTGTAGAAAAGTTTTAGCTATCATGTACTGACTTTTGCCCCACAGATGAGAAAGAAAGCTAAGACAAACATTCCTAATTTGATTAAAAGACAACAAAGAACTTAGATTTACCAAAGCTCTCAAGTTCAAGCGTAGATTTTTTAAAATTTGTCTTTCATTTTTGAAAAGCACTTATTCATTTGTTTTAGATATGTGTATGTATGTGTTTGTGTGCCTAAGTGCACCATGTCTAGCATTTGAGGGTCAAGGGACAATGTGTAGGAGTAAGTTCTCTCTTTCTAAGTTCTTGTAATTGAACTTAGAATATCAGGCTTGGCAGCAATCTCCTCTACCTGCTGAGCCAGTTTTCTGGCTCCTGCAGTTTTCTTTTATTAGATTGTGTCAGATTATTTTCATGAAGTGACAGTCTCACATTAGATACATGTAAAAAATAGTTTTTCATTAAGAAACTACATGGTAGCCATTATGTATAAAAGTTTTTAAAATTAGCATCCTCAGGGTAGTTTGGTTTTGTATACCTCAGAATAGTTAGTTATCAAGAATCATGGTTCTGCCTCAGGCAGTCAATTCCTGTACTACTTAATTAAGAGCAAGAGAAGCAGCAAGAAGAACATTGTTTTAATTTGCAAGAAGTTTTACGAATTCTAGGATCTTTCTAAAGCCCCATAAAAACATAAAATTAGTCAGAGAATTTTAAAATGGAAAGCATTACTTGTCTTCTGTTAGCGTACTTTATTGCAGAAAATCCTCCCTCCAAAAGCTCACAAAGGACCATCTGGGTGGAAATGTTTGATAGACTTCCAGAGGCAGAAAATTTACTTATCGTAAATACATGCAATCCATTGCTTCTTAAAGACTTCGATAGTCCCACTTATTCATTCCCATTAGAATTTCCTTTTGAGCTGGGCGGTGGTGGCGCATGCCTTTAATCCCAGCACTCAGGAAGCAGAGGCAGGTGGATCTCTGTGAGTTTGAGGCCAGCCTGGTCTACAAGAGCTAGTTCCAGGACAGGCTCCAAAGCTACAGAGAAACCCTGTCTCGAAAAACAAAACAAAAAAAAATTTCCTTTTGAAACTCTGTTGTGCTTCTTTTTGGAGATGTGGCATTGGTGCCTGAAAAAATGATAGAAAGCTGGGAAACAGGTGGCAAACTGTTCAAGGATAGCAGTGTGAAAAAGCAACTATAGGTTAAAATCTGTGCCTTGTTGACTATTTTGGCCAATTCTGTCTTCCTAATGGGCTTCAAGAACATTTCTTACAGAAATAACCTTTAGTTGAGCTATGAGATTAAGACTCGGAAATCAGCTGCAGGTTTCCTTGGCCGCTTCAGTTGTTGCAGCTGTTTTATTTTAAGCTGTAAGCTTTATGATTATCTCTTTTTTCATACATTGTGTTATCTAACCAAATGAAGTATTTTATATAATTTCCTATCTAAAGAATATGAAAAGCAAAGGCCAGTGAGATTGTGCAGTGGGTAAAGAATATGAAAAGTAGTGTTAGCCTGCAAAATGTCATGATTTATCACAGTTGTTTAGGAAACAGTAATTCCAAAGTTGCCATTTCTAAATAGTGTGAGACACTGGCTCTCCGTATAGTTATTCAATATTGTATTGCATATTTTATTTAGAAATTTAGCTACAAGCACACACATTACAGATAGAGAAGAAAGTAGAGAATATTGTTTTTCTTGTAACAGGTCATAGAAATGATCCCTAAAGGTATAGTCTTAATATTGTTTTTCTTTAACACTCATGTGGAATCTTAATTTTGACAGACATGGACAACATTTAGTTCTTTTACTCTCTGGAAGAAGAAATATTTGGAAAGTGAGTAAACAAACATATGGAACCATATCCTATAATGCACAGCATGTGTATCTGTAAGTTTGAATTTGCCTTTTATGTCTCTCATAGAAAGAGCTTGAGTTATCATTCAGAGTGTTCAGAGGGGAGACAAACTGGGAAGGCATAGCTTTTCTTCCTTGGAGTTATTTTCCACCAAATGTGACAAAATTCAACTCATTTGCAATTCATGGATCAAATGATAAAAGAAGTTATGAAGCCCTTTACCCTGTGCCACAGCATGAACTGCAGCAAGGACAGAAACCTGATTTGTAAGTAAAAAATAAGTGGAGGTACATTCTAACTACAGAGGCTATCGTGGAACTTGTTCTGTAGGCCAGGCTGGCTGCAAACTCTGAGACCTGCCTGCTACTTCCTCCAAAGTGCTGGAACTAAAGGCTACCACTACCTGGTGGGAATTAGTTCTAACACTTGGTAGTTGATGATGGTATGCGTGGGTGTATAAGAAAGGCCCTGTGTTCCCTCATGAACCTCTACTTTTGACCATGATAGATTATCTCATTACTTTCAGCAAAGCACTTAGTCTTTCATGATTATATAAGAAGAATATTAATTAGTGAGTGCACACCAACTGATACTTGTTGGCATACAAAAGAGTTTCACACTAACCCAGAATGGAGTATAACAAAGGTTTATTTATCTAGGGGTAAACTCACAGAAAGAGTAGCAATTTGTAGTCCTCTGCAGGTGTTGGGAACTAGGACCAAATCCAGCAGCCAAGAAGCCTGCACATGCTTTGTGGTCTGCATTTATAGTATGTGAAGCTATGCCCAAAGTGAGCCGGTATTTTAAAGGCTATTGGATGAAGGAGTTTCCATAGCACCTCCCCCTTTTCTCTAAATAAGAGAGTTCTAAGGTTAATACAAAACTATATACAATAAGAACAAATATCAAGTATTGTCCAGGGAAAAGAAGAGGCAAAAAAAGTATGTAAAAATTAGAATTACAACCAGCATAAACAACATCAAGCAAGAAACATATGCTAAATGTTTCAATAGTTATCCTGTCCTAAGGAGTCTAAGCTTTCTCTGCCTACCTAAGTTCTGCCTTGCTATAGGTTCAAAGTAGTTTCTTTATTCATTAATGGTAAATCATAGCACACAGAGGGGACTCCCACATTAGTCTTTTATGTGTGAATTGGTCCTGTTGTGTATCTGAAATCCTTTTCTGATAAGGAACATTTTAAAATAGTAAACAGTATGGTTGTGGCAGCCCTGGATGCTGACTTCGCCCCTCCCCTCTTGTCCTTTCAATACGGTGGAGGTACGTTTACTGCCACTTCTGGGACTGCTGAGAGTGAGTCGTGCTCACCGCCTCAACTCTGGGAAGCACCATGCAGCACATAAACTCTTTTTGTATGAGTAAAAGCTAAATCTGCCCTGCTGCTCTGTGTATAGAGGCTAGGTGTGCACACCTAACAGACCTTGTATCCATGGAGATAGAGTCCCAAAGATACCTTCATGTGTTGTTCTTACGGGATACTGCCCACATCATTTGAGACAGGGTCTCTCATTGGCCTGGAGCTTACCACCAACAATAAGCTGGCTAGCCAGTGAGCCACAGGTATCATTCTGTCTCTGCCTTCCCTGCACGGAGATTACAAGCAAGCACCACTACATCTGGCATTTTTATGTGTGTTTTGAGGATTGAATTCATGTTTACTTAGCAGACACTTTACTGAGCCCCTTGAGAGCTGATATTTACTTTTCCCTTGAGATGTGAGGGAACTATGTGTAGAACTGAAAAAGACTGCTTTGAAATATAGGTGAATGTTTTTAGAACCGAGTACTTGATAGCTACAATGAGAAAATTGTACATAGAGAATACATTTAACATTTGTTATTCCTTAAAATGGAGTGTTGTACTATCATCGGTATGACAAAACAAATAGCTCTATAGGACCAAAATTTCACAAATACATAATTCATTTCAATTTCTTCCTTTCTTTACCTTTAGCCATCGTCTGGAATATTTCAAGCCTTTCAGTCTTAACACGCTGCTTGGAGAAGAATGGAAGCAGCCAGAGTCAGACATGTGGCTAATAGAGAGACCTGACGTATAGAAGTATAGTAGATAACCGGGCATGTCCATCATTTCTCCTCTGTACTTTTAAGGTATTCTAGTAAAATATGTAAACACATTTCAACAACAAACATTTTAACAGCAGTCATTGAAATGTAGCATCTCTGTGGCAAATTGTATATGTTAACAAAGAAATAGAAACTGTATAATATAAAATAATTTTTACTTAAATGGTGTAGAAGGGTCCTTCTGTAATTCTGTTGCTTTCATTGGTTGAATAAAGAGACTGCCTTGGCCTTTTGATAGGGCAAGACTTAGATAGGAGGGGAAAAGAGAACAGTATGCTGGGAAGAAGACTGAGTTGGGGAGAGCCGCCATGAAGCCGCCAGGGTCAGACATGCTGAATCTTTCCTGGTAAGACCACTATCTCGTGGTGACTTACAGACTATTAGAATGGGCTGAATCAAGATGTAAGAGTTAGCCAACAAGAGGCTAGATCTAATGGCCAGTCAGTAATTTAATTAATACAATTTCTATGTGGTTATTTTGGGTGTAAGCTAGCCAGGTGCCGGGAACATAGCTCGCCCGCTCCGGGAGCTGGGTAGTGGGGGCAGCAGGACACAGCCTGCTTGTGCCACTTATAACACTTAAATATCCTGTTAATCCTTGAAATTAGTAGAAAACAGTAATCTCTTTCAGTTGATGAGACGATCTATATCTGCTAAGACACCAAGATAGAAGAACTATATAACTAGATATATTTACTGTGTAGGAAGAAATGAAACAGTCTTGAATTCTGGAAATAGAGTTGATACTTTTACTTATAGATAAGGACATTTTCTTAATGCTTCTAAGTGTGATGTCAGAAAACTTCATTTGATTTTTGAAGTGCCACACCTTCCCAGTTGAAGATAGATCCCAAAATAATAAATTAGTACCCCCTCACATAAATGGATCATGCAGATGAAAATGTCAACAAAAGGAACCACAGAGTGAAACCGCACCACCGATTACATAGACACAACTGCAGGGTGTTCCACCAACAGCTGCAGAATAAGCTTGATGTTTTCCAGAATAAAACCAGTAACACATTTGTTGCAATCCAGATGGCTGTAGCTGCTTGGATTTTTCTATCCCAGAATTTTAGATCTGATAAACAATTCAGCCAAGTGATACACAACACAATCAGCATATATGCAAAATAATAGCTTTTCCACACATCAATAACCAACCTACTGAGAAAGAAATCAGGAAAGCAATTCCATTCACAGCAAAAAAGATATCTAGGAACAAGCCTTGTTCATAACTTTTCTCACTGTAGTTATGAGATAATTCAGAAAAGTAACTCAGTGAAGGGAGGTTTCATATTGACTCATAGTGTGAGGATACAGTCAATCATGATGAGGAGAGCATGGCAACAAGGTTATGAGGTCAGAGAACAGAGAGGAATGTTGGTGCTCAGCTTACTTTCTTATTTTCATTCCACCCTTGGACCTTCTGGGTGTATTTTCCATTATCAAACGTCTTTGAAGGAGTACGGCTCCTCCATGATTCTAAGTCCAGTCAAACTCATAGTGAAGAGTAGTCATCATATCTTGCTTAGGTGGTAAAAGCCTTCTATAACAAAAGTTGCAGAACACTGGAGAAAGAAGTTGAAGAAGACATTAGAAGATTAAAAGACATTCCATGTTGTATCTGCAGATATAGTATCGGGGAAATGGCCATATGAAAATGAGATATCTAGAAGTTCATTTGATTACCTTCTAAATTTGAATTCCATTCTGCAGACAGTTAGAGCAATATCCTAAAATGTGTATGGAAACACAAAGACCTGTAATAGGTAAAGCTATCCCAAGTACGAAGAACATTATTGGAAGTCTCTCAATATCTGATTTCAAGTTATGGTATAGAGCTATTGTTATTACAGCTCTATGTAATAACAGCACAAAAGCAAGCAGTAGACCAATGGACTAGAACAGAGGATCTAAAAATTACCCTACACAGCCATAGCTACCTAAGTTTTAAAGAATAAAAAATAATGATGAGAAAGTTTCCTTAACAAGTTTTGCTGAGAAAGTAGGATATTTGCATGTAGAAGACTCAAGCTAGATCCCCATATCCCACCCTGTACATAAATCAGCCCCAAGACCTTAATGTAATATCTGGAACATTAAAACTGATAGAAGAAAAGATAAAGAAAATGCTTCATGATATAAATATAGGCAGTAACTTCAGGAATATGCTCCATTGTCTCTGGAATAAAAGAATTGACAAACTATTTCATCAAATTAAAAAAAAACTGTACAGGAAATGAGACAGTTAATGAAGTGAAGAGACAGCCTACAGCAGGGGAGGAAATCTTTGCTAGCTACTCTTCCCTCAGAAGCTTAACATCCAGTGTATACAAAGAGCTCAGAGAAAAAAATTACCAAACCTAAGCAGGAAAACTCAATAAGCTACACAGTTCTCAAAAGAATTTGTAGAGCTATCTAATAATTATTTTTAAAAAAACTCAGTGTCTAGGTATTAGGAAAATGCAAGTTAAGACTGCATTGAAATTTCATTTTAGGAAAATGGATCTTCAATAAAGTAACAAGTGCTGGTGAAGGTGAGGAGAAGGAGCCTTTATTTACTAGTCATGGGGACTTATATTAGTACTATCAACTGTGGAACTCAGTATGGAGATTCCTCATAAACACTGAAGATAGAGCTTCCATGTGATCCAGCTCTACTAGTTCTGAGTACATCCCCAAGGGAATCAGAACCAGCATAACGCAAAGATGTCTATATAGCTGTGTTCACAATGTCCAAGCTATGGCATCCATCTAGGTATCTGTCTGATGACTGGATAAAGAAAACACACACACAAGACAGACAGAGACAAAAAGGACATATCATTCATCCACAAGAAGAGCAAAATTATGTCATTTTCAGGAAAATGGAAATAAATAAGTCAGACTCTGAAAGATAAGCAACTCCTGTTTTTTCTTATTTATTAAAGTCAAAACAAAATGTTCGATTATAAACAAGAGCTTATTAGAAAAGTGCAACAGGAGAAGGGAGGGAATGGGGGGAAAGACTTGGGGAATAAAAATGTCCACAGTTGTATACATGTATGAATCTGCCAAAGTAAAATCTACAATTCTGTGTAATTAGCATATGCAAATTAAAATTTCTGGGTCTAGAACTCTCAAATTTTGTACTGTGTTTCAGAGTATGCCTTCTAATAGATCTGTGAACTTATGTTTCATATGTAGTCCTTCTCAACATCATTAGCTCAGAGGCCAGACTCACAGAAGCTAAAGCTTATCACTTATACAGACACTTTCTTGCCTAGTCAACAGTGTATCTTCCCCATCTCTTCTCCCATTTAAAAAGAAAATATTTATTTGTGTGCATGTGTGTTTGTTATTGTTTACATTAATGCAGAATACCAGGAGGCCAGAAGAAGCCTAGGGGTCCCCACAGCTGGAGTTACAAGCAGTTTTGAGCTGCCTGGTGACATGGGTGTTGGGTCTTTTACAAGAGCAGCATGAGTTCTTAACTGCTTTTCCATCTTTCCAGCCCCTCCCCTCTTCATTAGTAACAGAAGTTGAATTTTTAGAGGCTTTTCTTATGAATGTTATTTCCTCAAAACAATTCACCTCTGTATTTTCCCAGATTCTTTTGCAGGTAATATGGCCATGGAATGCTTTGTGTCAGTGAGTTGTACAGTATAATACATGTCATGTGCTGTATAACATTTTGATTAGTAGCAGACTGTTGGTACTGCTTCCATAAAGTTCTAATTGAGCTGCAATGTGATATTTTCTAGTAATAACATAGCCATTGTAATATTAACAGCACAGTATACTGTATGTTTGTGTTGATGTTTATAAAAAGGAACCCACTGAACTGCTGGTTCTATTAAAGTGTAACAACATAGTTATTATGTAAGGCACAAAATACTTGACAATGATGATAAATGACTGTTTGACTTGTTTATTCATTTAGTATACTGTACTTTTATCATTTTGGAGCATATTCCTTATTAAAATTTTTATGATAGAATAGCATGCTTTGATATGGTAGCAACAGCTTTAAGCAGCTCATTTTTAGGGCATTTCTTGGTAGCATCAGATAGTGATACTATCTGAGTTTATGTAAGTGTACACTATAAAATATAAAAAAATCAAATATGGATGACATATCTCTGAGAAAATGCTCATGGTATTAAGTGGCATGAGGCTGTTACATGGTCTTAGTTGGGTGTGAAGAAAGCTATTTTAATCTGGGGGTACACCTCAGTAGTAGAGTGTATAGCGAGTGTGTGCAAGACCCTCATTCGATCCCAGAATGGGGGAAAGAAAAATGTTGAAAGAAGAAAGTTTTTATAAAAGCTAAATCAGTACTTTTTAATCCTTTGCCCTTTGACTGCTTGTCTATGAATTTACAAAGTATGTGTGATACTGTAAAGACAACCCATGGAGGGTTTCATCAGAAGACAGAGGAAGCACACTAGGGTTCTATGTCACAGCTAGACTACTTACCATCAGACTGGTTACATGGAGAAAAACTGCCTAATTTGTTCACAAAACTAAAAAGAACAAATAGCTCTCAAACTTAGTCCAATGAAACTCCTAGCTTCCAGTTAGATAGAAAATGTAAGTTGGGGTTTCTTCCTAAATTTATAGTTTCAATTAATATCTCTCTCATTTAACCTTGTGTGAAACATACTAGTGTTGTAGGAGGTCCTTCTGTTTATGTGTTGCTTTCATTGGTTGAATAAAGAAACTGCCTTGGCCTTTTGATAGGGCAGAACTTAGGTAGGCGGAGTAGACAGAACTGAATTCTGGGAGGAAGAAAGCAGAGAGAGATAGCCACTAGG
>JAQHUG010000076.1:2763464-2773494 GCA_028555095.1 Dicrostonyx torquatus | reverse complement strand
GCTGGTGGCTGGGGAACACAACACGCACCTCTCTACCCATTTACAACAATTGTTAGTACAGTTTATAGAAAATGGAGGTATTTACAACAGATTTCTATAAATGAAAGTGAATTTAGCTCAATTGTATCAACACACAGCCAATATATAGGTATATATTGTATTTCTGTCTATTATTAACAGTTCATAGTTCAAAACTACTTATAAAATCAAAATATGAAAAAACCAAGACTAAATGTAATCACAATGTACAGAACCTCTATACTAATTAAAATCAATATTATTAAGATGTATTTTAATTGATTTGTAGATTGTTTTCAATCCCAGTTAGAAATCCCTAAAGATTTTTGTGTTGTCTGTTGGTGGAAAAGAGAGGAACTGACAAATGGATTAAAAATTGTATGGCAATAGAGAGGGATTAAAAATGACTTAGATAATTCTGGGGGAAAAAAGGCAGAGTTAGAGGATTTATATTATATTAGCAGATTTCAACAATCTCTGTTAAGCTTTGGTCCTGAAAAAAAGAATAACATTAAGTTTATACAAATGCATCAGTAAAATAAATGCCATGTACTGGGAAAACAGAATTTGACTCCCGCTTAAACATCATATTCCAGAATTAATGTGCCTGAGACTGTTGAGATAAAAACTCACAAGATCTTTATAGATCAGGATGGACATTTTTCCAAAAAAAAAAAGTCCACAAAAATCACTGAACAAGACATATTGGACTTCACCAAAATTATACACTGATGAAGCAGGGAAGTTTTTCAGTAGGTAACAGTGTTTTCTGCACAGGCTGCTGACCTGAATTCAATCATTGGAACACACATTATTGTTTAAGTATTGACAAACTTGAGAGATGGCTTGGTGGTTACCAGTTTCTGCTCTTGTAGAACAACCAGGTTTAGTTCTCAGGTCCCATATCGGGCAGTTCACAACCACATTTAACTCCAGCTCAAGGGGATCTGACAACTGTGTGCCTCTGTTGGCACCTGTGTATACACATGCACACACACACACACATACACACACACACACACACACACACAAATCTGTAATCCCAACATTTTTGTCTGTGAGGTGGTAGGCATAGACAGGAGGATTGGCCAGAGCAATGTGGGCCAGGTAGCATGGAGTATGCTGTCAGCAGTAGCAAGGAGAGATCCTGCCTCAAGGTGGAAAAAGAGAACTGATTCCCAAACATTGTCCTCTGACCTCTACATGTATATCTTCACTCACAAATGTGAATGCAGATACTTATACACATGCACACAATAAATAAAAACTAAAGAAAACTTCATGCTCACCAATATCCTCTCAAGGAAGGGAAAAGACAGCTATAGATTGTCAAGGAAAACATAATATATATGTAATATTATATAATAAACATACACATATATGTATGCATATCCAACAAAATTATTTTTATCCAGAGCATATGGAGGACTTCCAGAAAACTAGAAAAATGACAAGGCAGTGAAAGAGCAAAGACTTGAACATACATATTCTGTATTAAAATACACACAAGGGCATGTTTTGAAAGGCTCTTAATTTTAGTCATTGCCTTAGTCTGTGTTCTATCTCTATGAAGAGACACCATGACCATGGCAATACTTATAACAGAAAGCATTTAATTGAGGCTGGCTTACTGTTCAGAGGTAAAGGCTCAGGAGTGCTGCCTGGAGCTGAAGCTGTCACTTTTTGCATGTGCCTTTCTCTTGGAGTGCTTTCTGCTCTGGGCATTATACTCCAGGGACATAGGAGTCACTGAGCTGAAATGTTTCTGGCCTCTTGTTTAGGATGGGCGGAGGCTTAACTAGGGCCTCATCTGCTTTAGCTATTCCTTCCTATCAATATGTTGCATTTCAGTAACAATCTAGATATTCTTGATATATATGAAGAAAGGAGAGAATGTTAAGTTTGGTAAGACCTTCAACAAATACATGTCTTGCAATTTGTCGAGTCATGTCGTTATTTGCTATATATCTAAGAGAAATAAATGTATAATCTTAATTAATAACATCAAAGAGTTGTAAACAATTTTCCATTCACAAGACAATACAGAAGCTGTGATATTATTGGGATAAATGGGATAATGAATGTGTCAGCTTTCCATTACTATGGCAAAATGAAAGGTACTCTAAGAAGAGGAAAGGTTGATTTTGGCTCATTTTCAGAGAACTCAGTCCAAGATCATTTGATGCTGTTGCTTTTGAGCCTATGAAGAGTCACAAGATCAGTTGGGTGGCAGTGGCACACGCCTTTAATCCCAGCCCTTGTGAGGGAGAAGCATTCATATCTCTAAGACCAGCCTATATAGAGAGAAAGACTCCAAGCTACACAGAGAAACCCTGTCTCAAAAATTAAAAAAATAAAAAACGAACAAACTGTTTACAAGTGAGAAGATCATGGATGGAGTGTATAATGAAGGAAACTTAGGACGTGAAACAGAAAGGGGGTCCGGTTCTTAGTGTTCTTTTAAGGGGATGTTCCCAGTGACTTTACTCCGTTCCACTGGTTCCCACCTCCTAAAGATTGACAATCCTTCATTCAATTCATAGATCTTTTGGGGGGGAGGGTTATATTTAAAATCCAAATGTTAATTTCTCTTTTAGAAAGAGAAAAAAATAAAAGACTAATGATATATGTAGTATCCTAGATGAAGCTAAAAAATGTACTTTTTTTTTTTAAAGTTGTTTGAGACAAGGTTTCTTTGTGTAGCTTTGGTGCCTGTCCTGGAACTAGCTCTTGTAGACCAGGCTGGCCTTTAGCTCACAGAGATCCGCCTACTCCTGCCTCCCACGTGCTAGGATTAAAGGCATGCACCACCATCGCCTGGCTCCAAAATGTACTTTGAGCAAAGAAAATCATAAATAACCAGACTGACTTTGGGGCCCAGCCTGGCTAAGAACTTACTACATAGCTGTTATAGTTATGGTGTCTTTGTTATGATAAGATATCATGACCAAAAGCAAGTTGTGGAGGAAAAGTATATTTTGCTTATGCTTCCATATCATAGTTAATCACTGAAAGAAGTCAGGACAGTAACTCAAGCAAGGCTAGAACCTGGAGGCAGGAACTTATGCAGAGGTCATGGAGGGGAGCTGCTTACTGATTTGTTCTTCATGTCTTGGTCAGTCTGCTTTATTATACAGCCAGGACTAACAGTCCAGGAATGATAGACACTATCTTCAATAGGCTGTCCCCTCCCCTGTCAATCATTAATTAGGAAAATGCCTTACAGCTGAATCTTATGAAAGCATTTTCTCAATTATCCTTTTTACTCGAACTTATATCAAGTTGACATAAAATTAGCCAACACAATAGTAAAAGGTGGTCTCAGTCATATAGCAATCCTCATATTTCAGCTTCCCAAGAGCTAGGATTATAGGTATGAGCTATCATGCCCAGAAATTATTTTCATATTAGAATCAGTTATTGTGGTCAGCGGGATGGTTCAGAGGATAAAAGCTCCTTCTGGAAAGAATGAGAACCTAAGTTTAATCTCCAGAACACATGTGTCTTAGTTAGGGTTTCTATTGCTGTGAAGAGACACCACGACCATGGCAACTCTTATAAGGAAAATTTAATTGGGGTGGCTCTCTTACGGTTCAGAGATTCAGTCTATTACCATCATAGTGTGACATGGTGGTGGGCAGGCAGACCAGATGCTGAAGAAGTAGCTGATAGTCCTACATCGTGCAGGCAACAGGAAATGGTCTGAGACACTGGGCGGTATCTTGAGCATATATGAGACCTCAAAGTCCACCTCCACAGTGACATACTTCTTCCAATAAAACCACACTTACTGCAACAGGGCCACACCTCCTAATAGTACCACTCCCTTTGGAGGCCATTTCTTTCAAATCACCACAACATGTAAAATGCCAGTTGTAGCCATTCCTGTAACTCTAGCTTTAGGAGTAGTGGGCACACAGGAGGAATGCTGGGCCTGTCAACCACCAACCTCACCCAAGTTCAGCAGGAAAGCTGTTCTTAAGGAAATAAAAAAGGGAGTAATAGGTCAGAACCCCCCAGCCTCCTTTGGCCTTTGTACCTGTGTACACTTCCCACATACATATGCCACATATCTGCTCATGTACTTGCATGTACATGACACATTCATGTGTATCCATGTGCCTACCTCATATGTGTACATGTGAGATAAGTTGACAGAGACATCAAAATAGCAATTCTTTTGAATAAGGGTAGGAGGTTCCATTTGCCATGAAAGGGTTAACTGGGGTGTTTGAAATGTTTTATACTTTTAAATTTATTTTTTTATTTTAAGTGTGTGTGTGTGTGTGTGTGTGTGTGTGTGTGATGTGTGTAGAGGTGCCCCTGAGGGCACAAAATCTGGAGTTGGAGTTATATGGGATTGGGAGTCACCCATGGGTTCTGAGAACAAAACGCCTGACCTCTGGAATAGCATCAGGTGTTCTAAACCACAGAGCCATTTCTCTAGACGTTAGCCCCAGTGTTTTATAATTTGATAAGATGATAACTGTAAGAATTGGAGTATTTGTCAACATTCCTCAGGACATACATTAATTTTGTCTTAAGAAAATGAAAGTTAAACAAGCTAAAAATTAAATGATACATGTAGCATTCTAGATGATGCTCAAAAACCTAACTTGAGCGAAATAAACCAGAGATAACTGGACTTACATATGTCAAGGTTGCATTGAGTTTGCTTTTATCCATTGAACAATCAGCAGTGTTAGATAAAGGTGGCTTAATTCTCTTCATTTATTGAATATATTGCCAATATGAAAAAAATCACTGTGGTAATGTGAACCTGATGTTTATCAAAAGAATTTTATCTTCATGACTGCATACCATTGTGGCAGTGTTAAGTATCTTAGATAAATTCAGAAGTGTTTAAAAACCTGACAATAACAATTGCAATACTTCTTTAAACAAAAGTTTGAGTCTATATAATGCTGTTTTTACAGGGCAAAATGTTACTTCCTCTTTTTTATTTAGCAATATTAAAAGCCATTCATTTTCTAGTGTTCTGAAAAAAAATGATCAAAACAAAATTTAAAACTAGGATTATGAAACAAATGGGTTTATGTCTTTTTAGAACTGATGAACTTTTGTTTTTTATATTGGACATACCCTCTGATCTAGAGTAATAAACAAAATCTTACAATGTGTTTTGCAGGTTATCCAACAGAGTAAGAACAGTTGATCCCATATAGTAAGTACAGGTGATCCCACATAGTAAGGGCAGGTGATCCCACATAGTAAGGACAGGTGATCCCACATAGTAAGGACAGGTGATCCCACATAGTAAGGGCAGGTGATCCCACATAGTAAGGGCAGGTGATCTTATATAGTAAGGATACATGTTGCCACATAGTAAGGGCAGGTGATCTTATATAGTAAGGATACATGTTGCCACATAGTAAGGATTTTTTTAAATTCTGAAAACATCCCATTTTACATTTTGATTTGTAAAGGAGCTTTATGATATTTTTCTGTGAAATACATATTGTAAATGGAGTCTAGGGACAGCCCTGCTAAAATAATCACTCCATAGATAGGGACAGTCCAGATAGCAAATACCTCCAGATTAAGGAAGTTATGTAGAGTGCTTTGTGCTACCTGTGTTCTCCAGTCAGTAGAAACATCATAGTTACAGTTGTAACTCCTCTCCCCAGCCCACTTTCTGATCATGGTCACTACCTCTTGGCCTTGAATGTGTTAGGCATTTCTCATTATTTTTTCAATTGTTTCTGTGATGTTATTACCAAGGATAAGTTTATTAACTGTCATCATCATCAGGATTTAAAATAACTTGTCCAAGACTGAAAATTTCTATAAAAGCAACTTAATGTTCACTTGATATTCTTTTACTATTAATAACTTAATTATTCTCTGTCCTATTTCATCTACAGCTGTACATATTATTATATATGTATAACTTATTGTTGTATATGCTGATGGAGGCACATATAAATTGAGCTCATAGGTTTTCTAAAGGTAACTTTCTTTTCTTCTGCCCAAAATATTTCCTAAGTATCATATCTGTAGGAGAGCCAAATTCTAGGAAATTGATATTTACACAAGCTTTTCTTTTACTTTATGTTTTAAAGAAATGCACACACTATGTTATGCCATGTGGTTTGAAGAGAGGCTAATGTCCCACACATTACAGAACAGTTACTATTTCTGAATAACGATACTATTCCTAGCAGTACAGGTGCCTTATTCCCTGTTATAGAGGTAGTCACTGAAGTCCACATGGCCTACCTTCATCATTAATTCTCAGAGAGATTCTTTTTTTTTTAAAGATTTATTTATTTATTATGTACACAGTGTTCAGCCTCCATGCCTGCAGGCCAGAAGGGGACACCAGATCTCATTACAGATGGTTGTGAGCCACCATGTGGTTGCTGGGAATTGAACTCAGGACCTCTGGAAGAGCAGTCAGTGCTCTTAACCTCTGAGCCATCTCCCCAGCCCTCAGAGAGATTCTTTTAACTGAGTGTCACATAGATAGTTCTCTATGGTTTAGTCATCTAGAGCAGCCTACACACTGTAAATACATAGCAGATCCGCTGAGACCAAGAGCCAATTCTTATCTCATTGAAGAGCTGTTCAGCTCTTAACTCCGCCAGATTTTCAGACTTTGCCCTTCTCTTTTGTCTAAAGTTTTTTTGTGCGTGTGCATGCATTCTTGTGGTGTGTGTGTGTGTGTGTGTGTGTGTGTGTGTGAGAGAGAGAGAGAGAGAGAGAGAGAGAGCATGCATGTGCATGTAAGCATGTGCATGTTGTCAAATATTATTCTAAGATGTACTACATTTTTTATGCTGTGGAACATTTGTTTAATAATGCAAAGATGTGTTGCCCTTGTTTAATTGTGAAACTGTGTTAACTTTACCTGTCTTAAACACCTGATTGGTCTAATAAAGAGCTAAATGGTCAACAGCAAGGCAGGAGAAAGGATAGGTGGAGCTGGCAGGCAGAGAGAATAAATAGGAGGATAAATCTGGGAAGAAAGGATCAATGAATGAGAAAAGGAGGAGAGAGGACATCAGGGGACAGTCACCTAGCTACATGGCAAGCCATGGAGTGAGAAGTAAAGAAAGATATACAGAAATAAAGAAAGGTAAGAGTCCAGAGGGAAAAAGGTATATGAGATAATTTAAGTTAGGAAAAGCTAAGGCTGGGAATTCGTAAGAAAGAATAAGCCTTCATGTTTGTGATTTATATCAGAGCTGGGTGGCAGGCCCTCCAAAGAGTAAAGAGCCAAAAGAGTAAAACAAAACAAACAAAGTGCATATGTGCCAGAGCTTATGCGAGTGGAGACCAGAGGTCAACAGAGATAGGGGCTCATGGAACCTGGAGTTTTCTGGTTTTTCTAAGCTGGCAGGCCCTTGAGTTTCTCAGCCCTGAAAGCCACCTGTAACTGCCCCTCCAACACTGGGGTTAGAGACTTCACTGTTATACCTGACTTTTATACAGGTGTTGGAGATCCAAGCTCAATCCTTTATGCTTGTATGTAAAGAGTTCATCCTCTGAACTATCTCACAGTCCCTCCTCGAGAATTTTTTTTTTAAATTTCTAAGACACACAGTTGTCAATTTCCAGACTCAAGCCAGGATCTCCATCAGTGCTCTTGGTCTATGCTTTGCTTCAGTCAGGAAAGAATCACATCCCAGAGCCTGTGGGGAAGAGAGGCTTGGAGGCTTCACAGAGACAGCTTCAGACTGTTTTTATTGTAATTGCTATTTATTATTTTCTAATTTTTCTCTTTTTTTGTTAAAAAAATTCACTCAAAATAGAATTACATCATTTTTCCTCTATTCAGGTCTCTTCTCTCCAACCTCTCCCATGCCTTTGACTCAGAAATTGATAGCCTCATTTTCTTTGATTATTGTTACATATATAATATGTATATTTTATATACACATATAGATGTGAACAGTATATAAATATAATCTGCTGAGTCCATTTTGGTTGTTTGTGTGTATATGGCTTCAGGGTTAGCCACTTAATGATGGATTCCTAATAAAGGGGCTTAATAAACTAGCCTGGGAGAGGCTAGTTCTCATCCTCCCAACAGTCATTAGTCACCTATAATTTCTAATCTAGAGTGCTTCCCTCTGAAATTTTCTCTGTTCCATATTAGCATGTCTATTGATATTGCATTATTCTGTTCTTGTCTATACAGCTATTTCTAGGTGAGACTGTTTTGTAGCAGTCTTCCCTGTGTTCTGGCTCTTACAATCTTTCTGCCCACTCTTCTGAAATGTTCCCTGAGTCATAGATGGAGGAGCTATGATAGAGTCAACTTTCGTAGGCAGTATTCTCTTCCCTAGTGCTGCACTTTTCTGCACCGATCTATGTAGCTTTCCTCTGTCAGAAGGCTTCACACACTGTCCTTGACATTATTCAAGGTAGGCTGACATATTTCTTAGAATCATTCGATTTGATTATAGAGACAGTTTTACCAACTCCCTGCAACATCAATTATCTTTCAATGGTCAGCAAAGAACAACTTTAGTATTTAGTTAGTTTTCAAATCCCTAACCAAAGAGTACATTGCTGGGTAAGCCCCACCTGATTGCTCCCCCAGCCTTTCAATATGCATATGCTCTAGAACAGGTATTCTAGTGTCACCTGAGCAGCTGGATCATGAAGTTATCTTGGGGCTTCCTCTACTAACATTCTTGTAAATCTTTCAATGCTTTTATCTCCCAAGGACTTAGAATAATATTTAAAAAGTGACCTTGTAATAAAGCACAGCACTGTTCTTTTAAAAGTAGTAAGATTTTGCCAAAACTCAGATAGCACTCTTAGCTCTGAGCTTCATACAGGCTTGAAGGTCTCTGAGAGGGAATGACTCACTTCTCAGTCTAAAGAATAGCCTATGTTGTTTCAAGAATTTCTCAGATTGAGATGAATATGGAGCCTAGCTGGTTATTTGAATCCTTAACTCGTCTTGACCATAACACCTCTTCTAAGGATGTAATTGGCTGGACAGTGTCAATATAGTGCACTAAATTGCTCTTGATGGTTATTCAGGGCAATACACTCACTCTCTAGACCACAGCAACATGCCAGGAAATTTACACATTGCTGCAGTGACAGTGAATGAACGCTGATTTTATACCGTGACTACATGCCTGGACTCTGAGGAAGTCGATAGAAGGCACTGCCCTGTGCAGAGAAGCATCAGTCCTCTCCTCTTTTGCTTTCCATGGTCTCCAACATAGTATGTACACTGGAGGCAACCAGAGGAAGCCTCCTCATTTGGTCCTTGGCAGTATGTTGTCTATTTTCAGTAACTACCTAGATTATGTGGTAGCTCGAAGAGTGATTAAAAAGAGAGTTAATAGGAATCAAACCTTCCTCTGCCATTTAATTAGAACAATGATCTATTGTTGCCCTATTACCCAATGATTCATGAAATTCTAAACTTTCTAATTTATTATAACCAATTAAAATGGAGTAAAGAGTCAGTTTAATCATTATCCTTCATAAAGACAGTAATTTAGCACTGAGGGGGTATTTTACTCAGTATACATGTCTACTTTTATTTTATTTTATGTGTGTGTGTGTGTGTGTGTGTGTATGATTGTGTTAGTATGCATGTATGCCATGACAAATGTGGAGTAGATAGACTATGAGTTTCCAGCCATTTGTCTCTCTCTAGCTCCCATCTCCACATAGGAATGCTGAGATTACAAATGGGTGTTACTGTGTCTGTCTTTTTATGAACACAGATCATCAGACTTACGATTTTACCCACCGAAGAATTTCCCACCCCTCAGGCTCATTTTTATATTCAAAGAATCACAGTGCATATGTACTAGGTTTTAAAGACAAATGTTTCAAAAGTAACTATTAACCTTTTTCATCATAACAACCTTAAACATACTAAATACATCCTGTTGAAAGAAACCTATAGGAGCCGGGCGGTGGTGGCGCATTCCTTTAATCCCAGCACTCGGGAGGCAGAGGCAGGCAGATCTTTGTGAGTTCGAGACCAGCCTGGTCTACAAGAGCTAGTTCCAGC
>JAQHUG010000076.1:2751464-2762278 GCA_028555095.1 Dicrostonyx torquatus | reverse complement strand
AGAGAGACAGAGAGACAGAGAGAGACAGAGAGATTGAACTTGGGTGTAGGGCCCACAGGTCTACTTGTCCTCCCAGGGTTCATATTGAGGAAAGCTTGCAGTTTCTGGCAAAACATCTGTTTGTTCCTGTGCTCCCTCTGCCCACCCTGGTGGTTAGCTACAGGGGAGTTGTTTGCTCCATCTTGAGCCTGGTAATTTCCCACCTGCCTGGGGGATTTCCACTGTGCAGCAGTTAGGTATATAAGGCTTCCTCTAAGCTTGAATAAACGGCATTCTGCATTCTCTCTTCACGAATGACCCACGTCTCTTGTGCTCTTTAATCTCCAGCCCCTCGCCCGACTCGTGAACTGTTCCGCAGCGCAGGTGTTACACTTGGGAACTTCCCTTTTTTCTTCTATAATACAGAAGTCAAGACATTCAGAACTATGCACATAGTCTAGTTATGTTATGATTAGTGAGATGGGAAAATACATTTTCACAGTTTCCTCTCACAAAGTAGAAAAACGTAAATTAAAATCTCACTAGAGCAGTTGGCTCAAACATGATAGAGTGAAAGATTGAAAGCCATTCCCTTAGAACATGACTTCATTTTACTCAACATTTGATGCTCTGATGCCAGTGAAAAAACCTTTTCCAAAAGTTTAGTAAAATTTTCTCTATGCACGTTTTTCTTACTCTATTTCAAATTTTGAACGTCATCTTATCTAGTCAGTCATCAACCAATTAAATGATAAGCTCCTAGGAGACGGAATTATGCCTAAATAACACCTTCACCATACAGAGAAGGTTTACAACCATGAAGTCTTGCAAATAATTTTGAGTAAATGTAAGATACTTAATATAGTTCCTCAATTTTAATGTATAATATATAACTATTAATACTAAAGATCAGAGGCTTACTGTACTAAAAATATTTTTAAACTTATGCAAATATATAGATAAGTATTTTCTCTTTATTAATAAAGTGTTCATTATTTTTAGAGAATAGTGAATCTCAAAATAATAATAATTATGTATTTTATAAATTACCTTCTGACTTAGGCTTTGTGATATTGGCCTTATAATGTTCCGACTACATATTTATCACGTCTCTCATGTTATCAATAAACAAATGCTTCCAAGAACAGTAAATATCATTAACCATAAACTGAGGGTAATTAGTGAATCTTAGTACCATACCTCGATAAGAGATATAAAAACAAAGATTATTAAAAATAAAGGTAATCTTGATCCTAGCTTATATTATAGTATACTGCAGAGGCCCTGAAGGATACTTTTGCTAAAAGGTATCTGACTCATTTTTGTCATTTTTGAATCCTGTGGGGAAGCAGCTATTCATCAACTGATGTGGAACATGAAGGGAAGAGAAGCCGCCTGATGCCCCCTAGAAAGTTCCAGCATGGGCACAGAAGACAAGTAGCTGCTCTTGAGAAGTCAGCAAACCTGACCAGGCAAGCAAAGGCCCCTCACCGTCCCTGACAGAGTAAATGAGAAAGATCGCTTTGGAGTCAGTGGGACAGCCTGCCAGAGGAACAAATGGAGTCTGATAACTGCTCAGGAGGAGATGCGAACTGGACATATCTGACTTCAAAAGAAGTGGACCCATCCGCAGGTGAACGCCAGTCTCTACAGATGCCCGAACCAGAAGGGCCAAGCTCTCTAGACTCCTCACAGGAAGGACCCGCAGGGCTGAAGGAAGCTGCTCTGTACCCACGTCTCCCACCAGAGGCCGATCCTCCACTAATCACAGATGCTGTCCATGAGCTTTCCTGATGAAGTTTGCTGGCTCACTAGGCTTCTACAGACCAAGAATTAGGACATCGGAGCTGCTCCAGAAGCAGTCCAGTATTCAAATCACCCTCTGCCATTGTGACAGTGCTTGTGCCCAAGCTCTGTGACCCACCCCCTTTTTCTTGTATCTGCATCTAGTAGAGCAACAGGGCTCTTTTAAGGCCAGTTTCTTGGCATTCTTCCAGAGCCTGCGGGTGGGAGTGTGTGAAGCCTTTTAGGGCAGTAGCAGAGTGACCTGAGGGGCAAGCTCCAAGAGCGCACATGCTGATGCCTGAGAACAGAGCCAGGTACTTTTGGCTGAGCGTCCTCTGCCTTCTCTAAGTCTGATCTTTGCTGGGGAGCTGTAGAGGAGGCACACGGTACTTGCTCTTGCGCCAGCATTGCACCGGCAGTCCAGAATTCCTGTCTGATGACTTTCTATGCTTTCTTTGTTAAAAGTTATTTTCAACAAATAAAACCAATAGGTTATTAAAAATAATGAGTATAATTCTTTTTTGTGAAGATTCTGCTGGCATTTTTACTTTTTATTCCATGTTCATAATAAAATCTGTGCAATAAATGTCTTATTTTAGACACAGAAATGGAATATATTGGCGATTAGAGTGAATACTTCTAATTGTTAAAGTTTTACAGAAATACTGATTTATTGCAGATTATTTTTTGATGGTTACTAAATTGGGGTAAGTTTACTTGGAGTACCTCTGGAAACTTGTAAAATAATTTTATTCCATAAGGCAAGAAAAAGAGTAGCAAGAAGGTGGCAGATGGCCCCTAAGCACTGACTGCTATGATCCCTGAGGATGAAGCTAGGTAGCTGGAAAGCAGCAATGTTGTCTTCTCCTCCTCTTCTTCTTTTAAAGACTTTTACCAAAGAACACATATGACCTTGGGCTGGAGAGGCAGTGGGGGGTCTACCTACCTCAGTCTTTAGAGTGCTGGGGTAGTTTTAGATGGTCTGGTTGCATTTCTTTAACCCCACCCCCAGCCTACCTTTAGCTACAAGTGACTTAATTCTTCCTTCTTTATTGTTCCCTTCTTCAGTTTACTTTTCCCTGTGAGACTTTTTAATCTACTCTTCTTAATACCACTAGTTTTGTTCTTTTATTTTTAGTCCATCACTATTCATAGAAACTAATACCTTATTACACGCTATACATTCTTGTTTCTTTATTACTCCAAAATTATTAGAGTAGAGGAAATTGTTAATTGATTACTAACTTTATCTTCATAATGAGTGACTCCATCTGTTCTGGTTGCCTTTTCAGTTAGTGTTCTGATTTTGGAGAAGTGCTAGAAATAGAGCCAAATATCCTGAACTGAAGCTTAGAGCTTGTTTACTGTGCTGCGCCCCATCTAAGTGGGGAACAACAATGCTTGAACTTCACCTGATTCAAATGTTGCAAAGACTTCAACTGAAAAAACACTACTGCTTTAAAAAAATCCAGCCCACACCCCATTCTAAATGCATAAGTCCCAAGGCAAAATGTGAGAGACATGGAAAAGCTACAATTCCGTAGTAACAGAGTTAAGTGGAAGTAAATTACATGAAATCCTTCAATGAAAATTACATAAAATCCTTCAATGAAAACATAAACTCCTGAATTATTTCAAAGAGAATACAAACATTAGAATAAAATAAAGAAATCAGTACAGAATATGGAATAGGAATTCAACAAAGAGAAGATATTGTTAAAAACAATTAAATAGAAACTTTGGAAATGAAAATCTCCATAAGTGAATAAAAAGCCTCACTGGAAACTTCAGGAATAGAATGAATCAAATGGAAAATGAGGTATCAGAGCTTAAAGACATAGATAAATTAGATTGTTCAAACAGCAATATAGAAAAAATAATAAGAAATCATGTTCACAACATAAAAGACTCATGGGACATCATTAGAAAATCAAATTTATGAATCTTGGATACAGAGGAAGAAAAAGTATTGAGTAAAGACACAGAAAGTATTTTTAATCAAAACATAGCAGAAAAAAAAACCAAATCCAGCGAAATGACAGTTAAGGTTGAGGAAGCATAGAAGTGTAGTCCTGATCAGAAAAGAGCTTCTCCATGACATGTGGCTAAAACAGGAAAGCAGCAGGAGAGGGAGAGAAACAAGTCACATATACCAGAGTAGCAGTGTGCACCTCTCAAAAGAATCTTTAAAAGCCAAGAGAAAAGGCAATAAATTTCAGCCCTGGTTACTATATTCTAAGAAGTTATTCTTCATATTTGAAGAAGAAAGAAAATTTTCCACGATAAATACAAAGTAAGTGAATTAATGACTACAAAGCCACGGATGAAAAAAGTAAACATATCCCTGGGGTCACAGGAAAGAATAAACTTCCCTCGAACAGTGGATGAGCAAATGAGGATTAGGAAACCACCAACCATCACAAAGACAACAAAATGACAAGAATAAATACATGCATTTCAAGCATAACTCTGAAAGTTTAAGGTCTCAACTCTAATCGAAAGACAGTAGGACATCTGATCAAAGTAGGACCTATCTACTTGGCTACATGAAACACATGTCAATGACAAATAACCACATGCTGAAAGGATAGAAAAAGAGATTTTAAATAAGTGGAACTAGAAAGCATATATGTATGGCTATACTGCTACTTGACAAAGTAAACTTTAAATCCAAATTAGAAGAGATGAAAAAGCTCATATTGCACTTCTTAATAGAACAACCATCAAGAAGATATCACAATTATATATGCTCAGAACACCAATTTTTATAAAGCAAGCACTATTGGATGTAAAGGGACAGATTGACCTTGATACAAAAATACTGGGTAACTTCCATAACCCATTCTCATAAATGTGTTTTCCAGACAAAAGGCTGACAACCATCACAATTATATGTCATTACAGATAAAATGGACTTAACATACATCTACATATCAAACAGTTCAGAATGGATTATCTTCTCAGAATCTCATGGAACTTTCTCTCAAATAGACAACATTTAATACACAAGGCAAGTCAAGAAAATAAACATAGTCTCTTGTATTTCATCTGATTAAAACAGAAAAAATAGTAATCAAAATAAGGAAAATTCCAAAATACACAAATTCCAGAGGCCAAGTAACATACTAGTGACTGATGACAGATATTGTAGAAATCAGGAAAGTTATATTACCAAAAGAAGTCTTTAAATTCAATACATTAAAGTTCCAATGCCAACATTCACAGAAATGGAAAAAAGTTCCAAAGTTAATATGGGAGCACACAAGACTGAATAGTTGGAGAAAGAGGTTAGAGTCTGAGTCCCAGCTGAATAGCCCTGCTTTCTAGGCTTTAGCTCCTGGGGGTACATCCCATGCCCTACCCCCATCTATCACAGCCCCAATGACCAGGCAGAAGCCTTCTCCCTACCCCTTACCACCCCCATTGCATCAGCCACCACAGGAATCACATGTCCCACCTACACCTGGAAAAAGAGTGATCACCAGAACCTGGAGGAAGACTGACCACTGGAGTCATAGATTGCATCACAATGATTGAAGGAAGAGAAACCTCCAGAGGAATGGGCTCTACCTGCACGGATTGGAGGAAAAGATGGGTAGACAGCAGTATAAGAAAAAAAGTTGGGTGGTGGTGGTGCATGCCTTTAATCCCAGTACTCAGGAAGCAGAGGCAGTCGAATCTCAGTGAGTTCGAGGCCAGCCTGGTCTAAAAGAGCTAGTTCCAGGACAAGCACCAAAGCTACACAGAGAAACCCTGTCTTGAGAAAAAAAAAGAAAAGAAGAAAAAAAGAAAAAGAAAAAGAATACATTTAATTGTATAAAAAACAATATGATAGCGTCAGAAAGAAAGTAGTGGTTCTACAACAGCAAGATCTGAACATCCCAGTGCAAATGAAGCAGAAGAAAATGACCTTAAATGTAACTTTACAAAGATGATAGAGGCCCTTAAAGAGGAAATGAAAAATTCCCTTAAAGAAATGGAGGAAAAGATAAACAAAAAATGGAAGAAATAAATAAATCCTTTAAAGAAAGCCAAGAAAACCAAGAAGAAGAACAAGAAAAAGAAGGAGGAGAAGGAGGACAAGGAGGAGGAGGAGGAGGAGAAGGAGAAGGAGAAGAAGAAGAAGAAGAAGAAGAAGAAGAAGAAGAAGAAGAAGAAACAAGTGAAGGCAACCATTTAAGAATTGAAAATTCAAATAGAGGCAATAAAGATAACACAAATTAAGGGAATTCTGGAAATGGAAAATCTGGGTAAATGAACTGAAACTACAGATACAAGCATAACCAGCAGAATGTAAGAGATGGAGAGAGAATCTCAAATGTTGAAGATATGATAAAGGAAATAGATACATCAGTCAAAGAAAATGTTAAGTTCATCAAGTTTTTACCACAAAACATCTAGGAAATCTGGGACACCATGAAAAGACCAAACCTAAGAATAATAGAGATAGAAGAAGTAGAAGAATCCCTGCTCAAAGCACAGAAAATATATTCAACAAAGTCATAGAAGAAAAATTTTCGAACCTAAAGAAGGTTGTCCATAAAGTTAAAAGAGACTTACAGAACACACAAATAGACTGGACCAAAAAAAAAAGTTCCCTTGGCATTTAATAATAATAACACTAAGCATAAAGAATAAAGAAAAAAATATTAAGATCTGCAAAGGAAAAAGGCCAAGTAACATATAAAGGCAGAACTATCAGCATTATACCTGACTTCTCAATGGAAACTCTGAAAGCCAGAAGGCCCAAGACAGACATTCTGCAGACACTAAGAGACCAAGGATGTCATTCCAGACTACTATTAATAGCAAAGCTCGCAATTGTCATAGATGTAGAAAAACAAAATATTCCCTGACAAAACCAGATTTAAACAACATCTATCCACAAATCCATCCCTACAGAAGGTAATGGAAGGAAAACTCCAACCCAAGGAAGTTAGTGGCACCCACAGAAACACAGGCAACAGATAACCTCACACCAGTAAACGAAAAGAAGGGGAACACACAAGCATTCCACCACCATCACCACCACCACCAAAAGCAAATATGACATGAATTGAACAGTCACTGCTCATTAATATTTCTTTATATCAATGGACTAAACTCACATACAAAAAGACACAGGCTAACCCTCCAAACACACCCCTATAGGAATTTTAATGCAGAAGGAAGATATTATCTTAGAACAGATCTTTTTACCATGTGAAACCAGCAAAAAATAAAATCTTAGGTGGAAAGGTCTCTGAGTTAATTCTAAAAGGAAATTTAAGATTTCATTAATTAGCAGGACTAGACACAGCAGAAATTATAGTACCTTTTAATAATGATGAAACTGACAAATTATGGGAAGAAATAAACTCTGGCAAAGAGTTTGTAGTAATTTTTGGGGAAAGATTAGCAACAACTATCCCCAAAGCAAAAGAGTTTGACTTATAAAGGACTATTGGTGCCTTTGAAATATCAGCAAATGTTGTGCCTTGTTCTTGTGCAACCTGAATGGTCACTGACTGTTCTTTATAAGACTTTCCAATATTTTTCCCAGAAACTTATGTTAATTTATGATTTGTTTCTAAGGTTGGAGGAATGTTAATCAGAGTATTCCATTGCTGTAACAAATCATGTTCCTACAAATTCATTGCTACAAATATTAAATAAATATTAAATATTAAAACATATGGTTTTAATATTTCTCTCTATCCTTCTGGTCCTATACATTTGACCCATCTCATGCTTTGCTTTACCTGAAAAATTTTCCACTCCCTAAAACCTGAACATTTACATCCTGAAGAGGCCAATTTGGATGCCAAGATTCTGATGGATTTATTTACACCTGAAGGTCTGTTGCTACTAGACCTTCGATGACAATGCCATTTATTTGTATTTAATTTTGGTCTTGTTCATTTATAGAAGTTTGCCAAAAATACTTGCTTTATGGTTTCTCCTGAATTTTTTTGGTTTCTCTTCTATAGCTATTCTATTATCCAGAGCAGTGTGGTTTCTTACAATAAGCATTAGGTTCTTTAATTGCTTTGGGAAGGAGTTTCCTCTATGATGGCAGGAAATGACTGAATGGGATTTGGCATAGGGGTCTGTGAGAGGCACCTCACAGAGTTTCTCAATGGCAAAGGATTAGCTTGAATATTCCTCGTTGACCTACATCCTTTAGTCCAATGCTTGCCCTTGCCACACCTTCTGCATAATCCAGAAGGAAGGGGTGTTCTGAATAGATTATTCTTAGAAAAAAAACAACATTGTTTCTAAAAATGCCCTATCTACAATCCCCTATAAAGTGGCCTTGTTTGCCACTACTATAACATTTGACATTTTATTTTTTCCTCAAACCTCTGGAAATCATCTCTCCTATTCTTGTATCATTATGTTCATGAGATTTAATATTAATTTTATCTTAGATTCATTCCTCCAAAGATGCTGACCTTGCCTTTAATAACATAATTAGATTTTTGAATAGAGAATTAGCATTTTAAAAAGCCATAGATTCAATTATTATTTGTCTAGCTTCTGAATTTGAATCATTCTATTTACTGCTGAAGCCAATCTTTGTTAGAAATCCATAAAGGCTTCCTTTGGGACCTCTATAACTTTAGTAAATGACTTAATTCTCTATTTTCCAATTCTGTCCCAAACTGATGCATGGCATAAATCCAGGGTGTGGTCATTACATACAGCTTACCTTTATATAGTAGCATAGTCTCCTTCCCCTAGAATTTGATCTTGGGAGTTCTCCCTATCTCTAGCTTTACCCTATCGTTCAATAATCTTAGCCTCTTCTCTGGACCAGGTACTCCATTGTAATTGTGGACCAGGCTCTAAAACACCTTTAACCAATTAAATCCAGCCTTTAGGGATAACTCTATTACAAACTGACTACAAGTTTAACATTTGCTTCACAAAAGGTGAATGCATGCCATATGAGACTATTGCTTCCTTGAATTTCCTTAAATCTATCATTGGCACAGGAGTCCAGTTAGCTGTTACAAGGCCTCTGCCATTTGGCAATTCCTGTAAAATTACTGGATCCATTAAGGTTGTTCATCAGAAAACCTTAGGTTGTCCCTCTATATTCTTACAATGCAATGCTGAAATTGGCTCTCTATTAAATTCCTCTGTCTGGATTTGAATATCTCTGTTATCTGTTTATTAGGTTTTTCTAAGGCCTGTATCTTAGCACTCATATTAACAAACTTTTTTAGTGATAAGACAAAAATGATAAAGCTGATAATGTTTATAATTGATGTTATATAAATTCTGTCTAAATTAGATATCCTCTCATTTAATCATTCCATTTTCAAACTGTTTAACCTTTTATCATACAAAGAACCAAATACCTCATTGTAATGTTTTTTTCCCCATTTTTTAATGTGGGAAAAACTCTCTCGTTTAACTAATTCCTTCCTTTAAGAATTCCCAATTGTCTTACCAAATCTACCAACAATGTTGATGAAGATGTGAGGCTTATTGTTGCTGTGTAGAACAGTAAAAACCTGACTGGAATTCAAGGCAGTTACCTAGTTTGGCAGCAGCCCTAGAAGGGAGTTCATGGAGAGCCCACAACTATGGTGGAGAGATAGTGATATAGAAAGAGAGAGAGGAAGGGAGGGAGGGAGTTAATTGTGACAAAAATAAATTCAAAATGAATCAAAAAATTTTAATGTAAGAACTGAGCTTCTGAAAATGTTAGAGTAAAATACCCAGAAAGGACTTCAAGATATGGACATAGGCAAGGAATTTTTGGAATCCCCCCCCCAAAAAATCTCCAAAGCTCAGGAAATAGCTATAAGAACTGACAAATGAGATTACATGAAGTTAAAAAGGCCCTCATGGCCAGGCAATGGTGGCACACACCTTTAATTCCAGTACCCATGAAGCAGAGGCAGGTGAATCTGTGTGAGTTCAATGCCAGCCTGGTCTACAAGAGCCAGTTCCAGGACAGCTAGGACTGTTACACAGGGAAACCCCGTCTCGAAAAACCAAAACAACAAACAAACCAAAAGACTTCACAGCAAGGCAAACAGTCAAATGAGACAATATCTTACAGAATGGGAAAACACTTTAATTGTGTATATGATAGAAAAGTAATATCTACAATATATAAAGAACTCAAAGAGATGAAATACTAAAATCCAGACAACTCAATCAATAAATGAGCCAATGAAATGAATAAAGATTTTTCAAATAATGAAGTGCAAATTTCTAATAAAAACAAAAAATATTCTTATTATGGAAATGCTATTAAAACTACAATGATATTCACCTCATTTCTGACAGAATGGATATGCTGTAAGGGAAGAACTAACAAGAATTGATGAAGATGTCCTGAAAAGTCAGTCTTTACATACTGCTAGTACACGTGTAAATTAGTCCTATCTTATGGAAATCAGTGTAGAAGTCCCTAAATGAACCAAGAGTGGAACTACTTTATAACCTAGACAACCCATTCCTTGGTGTCTAAGATTAGGATTCTAAGAAAACATACCAAAGATATTGCTGATGTGTGTTTATTGTAATAACCACTGCTATTTTTCAATCAGCTTTTCTGACAATTAATAAATAAATGGATAAATAAAATGCATATGCACACAATGTTTTACTCAGTCATAAATAATAGTAAATATGTATAATTTTCTGGAAAATAGATGCTATTGGAGATCATCATATTAAATATGCCATTGTACTGACTAGCTTTATGTAAAGTTTACACAAGTTAGTGTCATCAGAGAGAAGGGAACCTCAATTGAGAAAATGCCTCTGCTGTGGGATAACCCTTCTGTATATATGTTGTGAATATATGTTTCTCTCATTGGTTGAAAATAAAAGCTGCTTTGGTCTATAGCAAGGCAGAATATAGCTAGGCAGGAAATCCAAACTGAATACAAAGAGGAAGAAGGGTGGAGTGAAGGAGATGCCAGCCATTTGCTTGGAAAGCAAGATGTATTAGAGCACAGATGAAGCCATGAGACACATGACAAAACACAGATTAAAAAGGGATGATTTTAAAGTAAGAGCTAGTTAGTAATAAGCCTGAGCTGTTC